>CAJRST010012224.1:4702554-4860089 GCA_907169785.1 Menidia menidia | reverse complement strand
AGATAGATAGATAGATAGATAGATAGATAGATAGATAGATAGATAGAAAGATAGATAGAAAGATAGATAGATAGATATTGATTGATTGATTGATTGTAATAATGCAGGAATAGAAAATGAGGGGAAAGGAAGAGGAAAAGAGGGGACTAATCCAAACAAACCTGTGCCAGGTCATTTTTACGACTGTCCCATCAGCCATCATCCGCCTGCTTTGTTATGGTTAGGTATAAATACAGACATGGGCAACACCAAGGAGCAGAAGATTTGTGAGTGGGTGCACACTGAAATTTGTGTGAATGATTTTTAGTCTGTGTGGTATTGTGTAGTTTGGTAAGCTTCATAATCTCCCACATTTTCTCTGGCTCGCCTCCACCGCAGCAGCCAGGGAAAAGAGAGATAATCACAACAGTTTATTCCATTTCATCAGACGCTCTTCTGGCCATTTTAGCCCTAATGGACACAGAGCAGAGCTCTCCGTTTTATCTTCTTGCTCAATAAAAAGCTCAGGAGCAGTCTGCTCATGAGGCTCTGTGTTTGAGTTCCATACATGTGAATCAACAGGCTTTCCGAGGAAGAGAAAAGAAGCAACTGGGAGACATTGTGCTTGCGATTGGTGAAGAAAGGGATTTTCTATGGGAAATTATAGAGGGAGAGAAATAGAGGACTTGAAGCACATGATATCACTTCGTTTGGCTCCAGCCTCTCATCTGTACACTTTCCAAACACCTGTGTTTAAGGCGTGGAGTGAAGATAAACGAGGGGGTTTAAACTTAGACGTGAAGAGAAATTAATCTCTGCGTTTGTGTGTCCACTTTTATACATGTTTATGTCTTCGTATATGTTTGAAAGATGTAGTGTTACGTGCAGGTGAAAGCTACATACGCTACTTTTAACACTTGATGCTAATTTCCCCATGCATTTTAACCGTATCAGAATTTTAGGTACAGACAAACAGTTTATCCTCACCTGCCGCCTCAGGGAAAGCAAGTGACAGTGTGTTAAAGAGAAGGAGATCTCATCCCATCTGGCCATGTGTGTGTGAGTGTGAGAGGAGCAGAGGTGATGGTGAGTTTGAAGCAGCAGAGAAATGATCTGCAAGGTTTATTATCTTTAATTAACATCCAGGGGGAGAGAAATAGATAAGGACCACCATTTAGCTGATGGATCTACTCTATGTTTATTCCTATACCAAGAAAAAATATTGTTGTAAAATAGCAGAGCGAGGTATCGTATGTCCTGGATCAGTCCACATGCCTCTAGTCATGGCTTCATGCAGTGTAACAAGGATGCAAAGCTAAATGTTTGGAAATAGGCAGCAATCAATCAAGCGGAAAAGCAGATGCTTAAATGTGAATTTTAGTGCATGATCACATCAGATATTAATTCTTCATTAGTGTGAACTTGTATTGACTTCTTGATCTTTGGTGAATAAACTGCTATGACAGTTTACTCCAACAATTAATGAAGATAATGGACATGGAGCTTGTAATGATGAGCACCACATATGTGTGTAGAATTGCTCACCAGCTAATGAGAAGACTAAGACAGTCCCACATGCTCCTCAGCTCTTAAGATGCAGACTGCCGCTGTCAAATAAATAATCCAAAAAGTAAATACGCATCAAACAGTTGGACAGTTTTGCAGACCTTAGTGTGTAACAGCATAAGTGTGTGTGTGTGTTTGAGAGAGTGTTTTAGAAGCCACCGCATTTCTTTGGAAAAGAAGGACCAACATTGTTCAACATTCTTTTGCTCTTTTTTTTGTCAGATGAAGAAGCATGAACTATTTCAACACTAAATAAATTACCAAAAAAGTAAGGTTGTGGTCAAACACATAGGTCTTTGTCAACAGCAAAAACAGAAGAGGAGGGAGTGCAAAATAAACTAGAAGCCCTCTCCCCCAAGACTTCCTGGCAAAGGATACAAAGAAGTCTTAAGTAAAAGAAAATAAAAAGTAGCTTGACTTTTTTGTATGATTCATGGTAAGATTACCTCATTTCGGACCTGAATGTAACAGCATAGTCCTGATCTGGGTTTACAGTGAGCACAGAAAAAAGATGACCAGGAGGCTTAAAACAGGCAGTTCCTCAGCTTTACTGACTGACTTTAGGTCGAAAGATCACATACTACAACACAATACCAAACTGTACATAGTACACATTGCTTCTGACATATTGCTTAAACCAACATCACTACTTTTAAATTCTGTTCAGCCTAATTTCAGAAGTGATCTTATTTAAGCACTGGGTTTAACATTTTCACAGGAATCTTTACTGTTGTCAACCATTTGTAACGCGTCACATTAAAGAAGAATTTAAAGAAGAATTTCTAACTTTAAAGCTATAAAAGCTTTAAACTGACGTATTATGAAGATGAATAGCAATGTCTGCAATGTGTTTGTTAAATTGTTGGGAATTATATTGGTTTTTTTCACAATTTACTGGTGTGGTGTAAAATATAAAAGAGAGAATATAAAGTAAAGTATCGAACAAAGAGACTTCTATTTAATAATCCAATTATGATGCCTGGCAGATCTGAATGGAAATCTGATTTGGGATTCCTGTGTAAAGGTGCAGTTCTTTGTTTCTCCGTGCTGCTTCAAAGTGGGACTGTCTGTGAGCCGCACACGAACCTACACAAACACACACCAATGAGCTGATACACACTCTTGCCTGCTTCCTGCCTGGGGACTTAGGGTTCAGAGGATTTGGGGGTCTCTTGAGATTTGATGTGCGTGCGTGTGTGTGTGTTGGGGGCACGCCTATCACAACTCACATCTCACCTCTTAGTCATCTCCTGTTAGCCTCCGGTAGCATTATGTTTTAGTCTCTTGGGAGCACTGATAGACACACTCGCACAAACACTGATTAGGCTGAAAAGAGATGTGAGAGGGTGCTGCTCAGGTTGACCTCACACATACACAAACAGCATCACAGAGATGATATGACAAACAGCTGCATTGTAAACAGCTCCGATCCCAGCTGTTTCAGTCCTTTTAGTTTATGCATATTTCCCCAAAAACTTGATCAGGTTGAACAAAACATGAAAAACAATGACTGCGTATCCCTGCCTGGTTTTTCTCTGGCATACAGTAAGTTTGTGTGTTTTACAGACTGCACATGTGAGTGAACAATCAGTGTTTGCATAAGTTTCCTCCCTTTGCATCAGACCGACCCCATGAGGCATACCGGCAGAGAGGTCCAGGAGGATCCCGGACATGGTGGGGGTGACTGTTCTCTGCGGTCCATGCAGGGAGACTGCAGACTGGACGGAAGCAGTGAGGGAGGATGGGGATATGTGTAATGTCTTCACCCAGGAAGGCCGAGGTGTTCCTGCATTCGGAGCATTCAACACATCCTGGCTATCAGTGGTTCTGGATGGTTTATCCGGCGATATCTGCAGGTTATGTGGGTGTATCTCAGTCGAGCCTGGAGTTTGTTCATGCGGACAAGACCAAGCTGATACCCCGCCTCTACAGAGAGCCATGCAAAGAAATACATAAATACGAAACACACACATGATTCACAGAGGAGTTTTGGGCATGTCGTACCAGTCTGATTGTGAGGTGTCTCTGGGGACTGCTGATATCTCTCTTCCTGGGGTCTGACAGTTTTCTGTCTCCCTCCTGCACCATGAGCCACAGTAATTAACACTGAATGCCGTAGACAGTTATAGATAATCTGTGTCTGTCCATATCAATGGTCAGCTTGTGAGTGAGCGGCTATGAGCTAACCGGGCTGCTGAGACACATGAGATAGACGGGGTGAGATCATTTCATTTGCAAGAAAAGAAAAAAAAAGAAAAAGAAAAACTAAGTACATTTTTCAAAATAAAGTAAAGATGCTGCCCTACAAGCATTTTAAGGAGTAATGTTGTTGATAATAAATAAAACACAGACTGCTCAATAAACAGAATTTCTTTCCCCACGCTAACAACTCAGGCATTTGAGCAAGTAGTCAACATAGAAAATGTTCATATAGGACAGTGAACACACACACACACGCACAAACACACATGCACACACACACATACACAAACACCTGTCGCTTCACGGTGAGTAATGAGGAGACGGGGGATCAAAGGAAAGAACCTGATCCAGCCAATAGGACTGCAACACTGTCATCGTCCCTCTTCATTATTCCGCTTCATGTTAACAACAGCCTGACTAATCAGGTGGGAATATGAATAGTGATGCTCTAGAATTACACATCTAATTAGGTGTGTGTAGGGATAATTCTGACATCTACCTTCATTTAAAGAGAGCAGTCAGACATTAGACAAGTTCAGTTTACATCTACAAAAAAAAACACTCTAATTATCTCAAAGTCTTCCACAAAACCTTAAATATTTTAATGACAACAGGTTCCATCAAATTCATGTAGGAGATCAAAGAAGAATGAATGGATAATTGTTGTAGTTTTTGACTAATTGACTTACATATGAATATATGGATGGAAACAGGATGACATCACTGTGGCTGACAAATAAATTTATACTTTTCAAGACAGGGATGATGCATAACGAAAATTGATAAGAGTGTGGTGTAAATACAGCACTGATAAACAGTGTTGACAAGAGGAGTAGAATATCAACTCAGAGCCAAGCAAAACCAACAAAATGCCAACATTCTAAGATTAAATCAGGCAGAAAATATGAATGATTTCACATTTACGTAAATCATTGTTGGCAAAATAACTGTAACCATTTTGACCTATGTTCACCTGTTCACATTAAATAATCAAACAAACACCCAATTGTGGGCAGTCCTCAAGCAGAATATAACGCTGGAATACAGGTTTACAGCGTGTCACTGCGTCTTGTTTGATATTAAAATTAAAAAACAACACACAGCGGAACAGGCTCAAGGGACAGTGGAAGGAGAGGAAGAAGGGGGAGAACAAATGCCGCTTTGAGGGATTTAGAGTGGCACTGGGAGCCCCGGCCTGCAAAAAGATCAAACCGCTCTCACACAAACACACACACACACTCCTAACGGCACCACTGAGTGGGACAGAAAACTGAGCAGTATACCTCTGTCTCTGTCTGTTTATAAACTGTACCCTTAATCACAGTGACAGAGACCAGACCCCTGAAAAGCAGCACAGTTCTATACCACTGCATGATACACACACACACCGAACCGTTATCAGTTCATTCAATCACCAGGCCACAAGTGAGACCCGAGGTTGCAACAGAGGTTAAAAAGTGTCGCGTACTGTATGCACACGCAAACACACCCAAACTGCAGCTGCATCACATCTCACTTATATCCGACAGGCCACCCTGGACTTAACCAGCTCAGCTTCAAGTTGAAGTGTGTGAGAGGGGAATGTTTTCTGCGTCGAGCCGTCAATACCTGTTTGGAACTTAATTGCAAACGCTACAATGCTGCCGCGTTGTCACTCCGGCTGTTTGTGAAGTCGATGTGTTGCTGAGTTCTGAGTCCTGATGCTGGATGATTTATGTTACTCTTAACAACCAGATGCAAACAACGGACATTTAGAAAAAGAACAACTGGATTGTAATCTTAAAAACAGACAGAGACACATGTTTTGAAAGGATGGGGGAGGGGTGGGAAACGATGTGAAAGAGGAATAGTTTTTGAGAAAATTCTTATCGCCTGGTATGAGTGTCTCATTCTGCCTTTAAGTGACATCATATACATGTAAGCATTATCCCACCTTGTGATAATTCATTTTAAAAGGGAAAATTATTTCATCCATTCATCCAGCAGTTGTTGTTGTAGTTGCTTTTAATAGAAGGGATTTTTTTTCATCCCAAATGGGAAAATTAATGTGAATGCTCCTTTCAAGATGAATCAACAACTCTGGAAGCTGTTGGAAATTTTATCTCCAAGGTCAAACAAAGTTTGTCACGAAAGACAAAATAGGTGCAAAATCAAAATCCTTTTGGTTGTGCACACAGACATAAATTCTGCATTTATTTAAACTGACACAAAAACAATCACAATTCATCTGTCCGTGTTGAATTAATGTGTTTCAGTTGAATATTTTCTTCAGTGCACTCCAAGTAAAAAAATAAATAAATAAAAAAAGATGTTAGCTTTTCACTGTTCAAAAGGTATTATTAGAAGGTTTAATGTCGAATCAGGATGCTTTTCGGGTGCCCTGTCTAACACTGAAAACTGACACCTAAATCTAAACAAACAAAATCTTCAAAAGCAAACATCAGGCAAGAAAAATCAATGATCAATAAAATATTAGTTTAGATGAGAATCAATAGAAAGGCCAATGTGCTATCATCTTCATCCTCTTAATGTGGAACTCCCTCCTCTTTAAACAAGCTAAGTGTTTGAAAAAATTGAAGGATCATGGATCAACCACCAAACTTTCATGGCTGTTCATTCCTCACTGTATTGTGAGGTTATATACTCAGAAACATGCGGAACAAAACTAGTATGGATGTTAGTGGGCCTGTTGTCACCTTCTCAAAGTCAGAGAATTGTCTTTCCAACCAAGAAACAAAAACAAAACACAGGGCTGTCTAAGGAAAATGGTTAAAAATGACTTGTTTTCCACGCTAAAACGATGTCACATGTCTCTGCATCCCTAACAGATAGGAAATTCTGTCAATTTACAGCGGATATTCACTTTTTAAACATTTGTTTGCATGTGTGCTCACATTCCAGAGACCAACCCAGCTCCCTCACACTGCAAGGATAAGACTTCCAGGTCGTTAACCTCTACTGTGACAGAATATCAGTCTTATTCTAAAGAATCATTTTTGCCTACCCCCCGGATGTTGCTGTCACTGAATATCAAAGTGCTTTGTTCTTTTTGAAATATAATATGATATTTCCACTCCCATCAACACGTTCATAATTCTCTCTTATTGCTCGGTTTGTCCGCCATGTCCCTTTGCCCTGGCTTTCTCCACTCCCTGCTGTGTCTGTGCACTCTGGTCAACCTCTCTTTTGGTTGTTTTGCTTTGATTTTTCAGTCTTTTTTTAGGGTACTTGAACTGAGGTGAAAAGCAATTTGTGCATATGTACAGAAGTGTGTGTTGGGGGAGTATGGCAGTGATAAGGGACCGAGAACTACTTGGACATAGATGGATGATGTTTTTCTCGCCCCTCAGCCTCACTCCAGAGTTCCACTTCTCTTCTGGTTTAAACAGCTACCAAACATTCAGTGTATGTCTTTGACTTGAATTTTTGTTTTTTCATTTCATTCTGTGAGTCACAAAAATACATGTGGAATGTTTTTCCAGTAAATAACCATATTTGTCTTCATACCACGATCCCTGTCTCGAGCATTAATCAGTTGCTATGCACCACAATGTACTGTATTGTCCTCAGGTGTCTTTTCCTTTTGGAGTAAACAGTCATAATTTCTGGAAAACTGGGCAAGTTTCAAAAAAGATAAGCCAGAGTTAGTGAACCTCCCTTGATAAAAATCCACTGGTTCACTGGAGAGACTTGCTGAAAAGTTGCTGTTTGTTAGATTTGTTAGAGTTAGGTTTGTTATGCCTCAGCTAAGAGTTGCATGTATAGCTAATTTTTGCATTTGGCAGAGATTTCAAGTAAAGCGTTCTTTTTGCTTTATGCTGTAGCCTTCTGAATCACAGTATTTAGTGAAATACAGGAAGAAAAGGCAAGAGCTCGGGGGTGGGAGTTAGGGCAATGGGAGGGATCATGAGCAGGAATCTGATTAGGGCTGTTGCATCTCTAACCTGTGGCCGTTCTTCTAAATGTCATCTCCCTCATTTTCAGTCTAATTTCTGTTACTCAAAATGTGATGATCTTAAACATATTTTAGTATCATACCCGTATATATATTTTTTTCTGTATTCTGAGTAGATGTGTCTGCATGAAGTATTGACAGGTGCTTTGCCTGTATACAGGCAGAATTAACTCACTTAAGAGATTTAAAGGTAAATTCTAATAGAGAACGAGTACTAGTCATTAGAAATGGGACAGACAATAGCATGTATTTCAGCATCTAGAGTTAGATGTTTGATTGTTAGACTTTTGTTTGACAAACGCCTTTGTTACCATAGATTTTGCTCCATTAAACAGTTTTTGTTTCTTAAATCCTCTACGAGTAACTTGGATGCAAAAGTGTCACTGTTCAATATTCCACTCCAAACACGGCTCAAACAACAAAGATATATCTGCGAATAGTTGTTTTAGAAGGTGAAAAAGTTGCTCCTCTGGTTATTCTTAATAGCTGCAAGCTCAACTCCCTCGTCACCCCCATTTCCTGCCTCTCCAAAGCTAGTCACAGAGACTAAAGAACATCAAAAGAATCAAATGGTCACTCAGCTGATCGAGTCAGGAAGAGTATGACCGAGTTTTGTTTTTTGTTTTACCAAATGGCAACACCAGTAAAGGAAGAGAGACTGTTTTCCTCCGCAGTTGAAAAGATCCAGTGAATACTTCTGTACTACTTATGTGCAAACTGGGCACTGCATTTTGTTTTTTGCCCTCACGTATGAGAGATTTTGACTGCTTTTGTTGGTTTGTCTTTCCCCACCAACTGGGGAAAGACAGTTGGACATCATATGATGTCAGAGTTTTTCAGTGACATCATATGAATTACGTTGTCATTACCTTTTTCCACAACTGAACTTTCAAACCGAATATGAGAAACATAACTCCACTGTAATCCAACAAAATGATTCAAATACGGTCACATGATCATGAGCTGCACATAGGTGTTTGTGTTCATGCATGCACATGAGCTCGTGAGAGAGAGGGGCGGGGGGGATGTTGGGGGGTGATAATGGATTTGGGGCATCAGGTGTCCTTCTCTGTGGCCCTGTGAGCAACATCTGGAACCCTTCCCTTCATGGTGACATCACACAACAGGCCTAACCTTTGGCCCTCAACCGGCTAATTAGCAGCATGTCCCTCCATAACTGCCGGGGTCCCCTTTTTTCCCCTCAGAAGCCCCTCTCCACCTGCTGCCTCATGTCACTATAACTGAGATAGAAACACTGTGCGAAAATGGTCTCTGAAAAATATTCCCAAACCCCTTATCCTCCATGTTAAAGACCGTTGGAGAAGAAAAATCCACACACGGGATTAGAAGCACTCAAACACGCAGCTTTCCTAATAGGTCCTGGCTTCCTCCACACAGACCACATGAGAATAAAGGCCCTCTAAGTACAAAAGATAGTTTTGATTGTATTACATCATGTTTTACAGGGAAGAGGGAAAAAGAGCTGCTTGAGTCTATTTCATGAGCTCTTCCAGTTCAGCTCCTCTCCCACCGTTTCTCTGGTGTATCCGTGTATCTCAGAGGTGATCATCAATCTAACAGACTCTATTATTACTTTTCCACTAAGTGCTTTGATTTTCGGCCCACCCAGAAGATTGAGTCCTTGCTTTACCCTCTTTTTTCCCTTCACTCACCTACCTATCCCCTCTTCTGAGCTTTATCTAGTGGTATCTTACTCCATTTCCAATTGTGTAACTCTTCTAAATTTTCTTGAAAAACACCCGAATGCTCTTTGACTTGAAGTTCCCCCATTCTCTGTGAGACTTTTCCCCCTGTGGACACACAACTCAAACAAAAGTTGTATTTGTTCTTTGAAACAGATAAATGAGTTAATGCCTCTTTGGAGGACCATGCCACCGGAAGCAGGGGAGGCTAAAGGTCGGCTCCCCGGAGACACACCTCTTATCCTAGCACATATCAGCTGTGCAGGAAAACACACTGTGTTCACACATACGCACGCACACTCTCGTAGACTTCGTATAAACAATCCTGCGTCCCTGGCAGATATTTGCAGTTTTTATCGTGTATATTTCATTTCCCTGATGAAGAAAAAATATTAAAAGGAAGTGAATAAGAACTAAGAATCCTCACAAGTGTCCTGTTCCCCTAAAAGACTTCCTCCTTCAAGCAGCTTCAGAGAGCATCGGCTGGCTTGGACTTGGCCCTGAGTGGGTCGGTGCATAGAGCATCGGTGTGGAATGATGTGGAAGGCCAAACAGGGGATTGTGGGTGCTAAGTATCCATTACATCAGAGGGGACTGAGGCGCCAGCTTGCCATTTGAGAAGTGACACCCCCCTGTCCATGCCCTTAACTCTGTTAACTACAGATGTGCTGAATGTTGTGTGGACACAGTTAATGTGACAGACTAAGTATCAATACTGCCTTAGTGTTCAAGGTAAAGGCAACTAGTGTGATCACTCAACATGAGTCAGGACTAATTGGGCCCAGCTCATCTTTTCTACTTTTATTATTACAATGATCTTTTTTTTTTTTTTTTTTTTATATGTGTGGCTGGATTTAATTACAGCCGCCCATGAACGTTTTCCACAGAGCCAGTTTTAAGTAATGAATCCATCTCTTTTGAGCCATTTAAGGAATGTGAGTATGCGTGATTGTCCGTCTTTGTGTGTCTCTGTTGAGGCCCTGTGTGGCCCTGAGATGGACTGGTGGACCATCCAGGGTGGACCCTGCCCTCTGTCCACTGACTACTGGGATTGGCTTCAGTCCCCCCCCCCCCCGGCCCCCCTTTGGGAAAAAAAATTTTCAAAAAAGGGAGGGAGGGATGGATGGATGTTTACTTTAAGATAAAGTGAATATTTGGGGGAGTTAAACTGTGGTTAAAATAAATTGTACATCCAGCATTTTGCCAGTGAGTCATCCAGGGTCCCTCAGGGTCCTGAAAACTGTAGGGAACCAGCAAGTCAGAGCAGCACCAGTCTCCTCCCAACATAAGGTAACGCCCTCCCGGGTCATGGAGATAAAAACTCTACTCTTTTCAACCTCAGTCACTGGTTCACGAACATCCTAAAAGTCGGACTTAGCACCCCGTCCATTTTCTGCCAAGCCCACACTTCACGCTCCCATGTTTTGAACCCACTTCAGCCGAATAAACTCCAGCATGTCCACCGGATCTCTCAGCGACGTCGACGACGAGCTCCTGGACGGCATCCTCAAGTTCGGATCGTCCAGTAAAGACTCCAACGAGAGCGCAGAGGAGAGCTCCTCCAACTGCGAGGGCACGTGGGCGAGCGAGGAGAGGGGAGACGCGCCGGGCAAAAAACGGAAAACTGCGTCTCGGAAAACTGCGCCCAAGGGAGTGGCCCAGCAGGAGGGCAAGCAGGTGCAGAGGAACGCGGCCAACGCGCGCGAGAGAGCCAGGATGCGCGTGCTGTCCAAAGCCTTTTCACGGCTCAAGACATCCCTGCCCTGGGTACCGCCGGACACCAAGCTCTCCAAGCTGGACACCCTGCGCCTGGCGTCCAGCTACATCGCCCACCTCCGGCAGATTCTGGCCAACGACAAGTACGAAAACGGATATATCCATCCCGTGAATCTGGTGAGGCACAGAGGAAAATGTGTGATTCTTTTCAGGTGTTTATCGAAGGGATTATCAAGAGTGCGCAGCATTGTAGCCAAATAAAGGGGAAGTATATAGGAATGGGGTTGGAGGGTGCGTTTTATTTCATGAATAGGGTCAAAATGATCAGTTCTCTAACCTGGCCTGCAGAGGAGGCCTTGTGCTTCTCTGACAGGTGCATAAAGGTACAAAAAAAAAGCTTTATGTGAGGAACTCTGGTCAAGTGATCTGACACACTTTACAGTTTATAAGAAGACAAATTAAGGCCTCATATTCATTGTAAAATAAACACCTCCAAACTATTGTATGTAGGCCCATATGCAAATTTAAAAACTTTTCCAAAATCTAACTTGTTTTGTCATATTATCACTCTAGTGATATCCTTCGTTCAGGTTCATTTACGTTGATAATAGTCACTTCTAAGCCAAATTCAACACATTGAAATAGTCTAACAAGATTAGAGGAGTGTTGGAGGCGTTTTCTGGACCTGAATCCAGTTTTTTTTTCCTGATCCATACAATCCTAGTTTTGCAGACGAAAAAAAAACAAGCAAACAAAAAAAAAAAACACTAGAAATCAGGTGAGAATTTTAGGTCAAGTCTTATTTTATTCATTGTATTTTTATGTCCTGACTGACTGTATTCTCCTCTGCAGACGTGGCCGTTCATGGTCTCTGGGAAGCCGGAGAACGATTTGAAGGAGATGCTGAACGCAACACGGTTGTGTGGAACAACGCCGTCTTGATGCAAATGAGTGAAGACTGCTGTATATTTCCTACAAAAAACAAACGAAAAAAAAAAGAATCGCCTTGACTGAAAAGTCTACTCTTCGCAGACTTTGAGTGGGAATAATGGATGGAGTGCATTCTCTCTCCTTCGTTCCCGTAATGGAAAAAAAAAACTGAGAATATTTTTTATTTAAATGCATTCTTCCGCCCGTTGTCTTTGCTGGTTCAAAGATGATCTTTGTAGGCTACTTTTAACCTTAAACGGCTTTTTTAGAATCTGCAGATTGTGTCTGGTCGTGCGGGCCTGTTTTCGTGATGGATGGACTATGCACACGGACATTTCAACTGGCCACAGTTTGACATTGCTGTACAGGCTGCGTGTATAAAACATATTTGTATCACTTTTATGCGATGTGTGCTGGAGGCTTTATTTCCTGATATTTGTATGTTCTGGTGTGGGCCAGTGCTTTGACCCGGTAACCCCTCTTATCGGTCCTCTCCTCCAGAATAGGAGAACCTGAGCACCAACAAAGCGTGGGTGCAGATAAGTCCCTCTCTGTTGTTTCTGGAAGATAACAGTGGACGTGCTTACAATTACATAAACACATTCTTGCCTTTAAAGATTGTTGGAAACCCAGCAACGAGGTGGATGCTCTTGGACTTTAAGCAAGTCGAACAGAGTTTGATAACGTGTGATGTGAAACGTAAACTGTTACCTTCCAGTCTTAGATATTTTAATATGAGATATAGGTCAAATTTAAGAACAAAATACAATTTGGATAAAGAAAAATAAACTATGGAATTGGAACGAAGTAGCTTAAAACTGGCGTAAACAAATACTTTCTTTTATAAGCATGCTTGATCAACTATTAATTGCATTTAGCTGTGAGCTGATTGGATCGACTGATTTGGATCCCGCCAATTGGGAGTGAGGAGTGGAGCTGAGGTCAGAGGATATTGTAGATACCTTGAAAGCCGCAGAAGACCAGAATGCCCCGAGCATTCCCGTCCAGACCAGTTGTTTTAATTTGCCCGGGTTGTGACCGCTGTGTTTACATCATGCCGACAGTTATTTATGCAGTCTGACACGCGGCCTCTTTCTCGCTTTTTTTTTTCCTCAAAGAAGGACACCACAGGAAAAGTGTGGGCATATATCAATCTTAATACGTAATCCCTACTTTCCTCCCATTCCCTTCTGTCTCTCACATGCACGCTCCCTCCTGCACAAATGATAGTGTTTTTTTATTCGTTTTATTTAAGAAAAAAAATCAAAACAAAGGAGGTGTGCACATGTCTACCACCTTCTGCAAAAGCAGTAGGATTTATTTTGTATCCTATAAAGGCCAATAGCCTATTTAGGCCTACTTAACCAGGCTATTTATTATTTAGTATTTTTATCTTATCATTCAACATGGTGGATGTGAATAACAGCATGTTAGTTTTCTATCTTAGCCAATTATGCTCCATTTACAGATAATTTCATTACTTTGGATTTATTCTAGTTGTTAAACCTTTATTTACAACAACTTAGTGGTCTGAATGTCAATTGCATATATCATATTGACTTTGGGGATGAGCCTACAACAAATGGTAAAGTCCTTTAATCCCTCAATGCTGTCCAATAAAACAACATTAAAATGGTGCCTTCACAAACATACTTTAGTTTTAGATGTTTATGTTGATATTTTGCCAGTATTTTTTATCTGAAAAACATTTTGATAGCAAGACTTTCGCTGGATACTCTTTAAATGAAGATGATATAAGCCTGAAAAAATGCAAACTTTATTTCAGATTTAAACACAGCACTAACCAAAATATTATTTTCCAAGTTGCCATGGGAACTTTTGTTATCAGAAAGATTTAATTTCTAAAATCCAACTAGGTTTTCTCTATTATCTAAACTACTTTCTGTCCTTCCAGCTTGAGGGATATACCTGTCAGAGTCTAATCACACACTTGTTACCTCACTTTGTCTCTCCAGAAAAGACGGTACCATACGTCCTTTAACAGCAACAATAAGATTGAGTGCTTTAGTAATAAAGAGTTCCACTGACATCTTTTCAGGGACCCTCACCTAATACATCAGTGGCAGCGTGGGGGCCTCGCCACCACCCCAAAGGGACCACCGTGGAGAAAATAAACTTGGCCGCCATTCTCCTGAGGCCAGCTGCAGAGAGCCAGAGAGGAAAAGAGATAGAAGAAGAGGGGGAGGGGGGCTCTGTTTGAGTGCAGGGCTGGGATTCCCATACTTGCTAATTGTTTTGTTGGACAGCTGCCCAATCTGTGATGTGAACAAAGTATTCTGATGAAGGGGAGGACAGAAATTTGGTTCCGACTGATCTCCTCATGTTCTACATCTGCATGAGTCTTCATGATCGTTGTTATAAAAGCAGTTATTTCACATTGACATGTGTCATATGCAATCCATCTACTGCAGCCCAACAGCCTCTACTTTACATTCCAGCGCCCTCATCTATGGACATAGAATTATTGGACTCAAGCAGGCAAGTTGAAAGACACACCTGACATATAATATCATATCAAGACTGGATGCTAGAAATATGCAAAGCACACAACTCCATCTCACTAGTGGTGATTCCCTATATTTTTATGAGCAAGGAGTACCATTAGACTGCCATCTTCTGGACAAAATATAAACTGTTGGGCTTTAACAACAATGCATCTAGTCTGCCATCATTTGCTGTTGAAAATACATCCGAAGATGATATCCAGCATCATCTGGGCTAAAGATGGCTGAGTCGTTACTCAGGTGATATTGAGCAAATTCTTTTTATTTGAGAACGGTATTGGCCTGAAATTGTCATGTAATAAACTTTGATTACACATTCACATGTAAAATAATAACATTTGCATGGAAATTGTGACAGAAAAAAAAAAAAGATTTCAATGATCTAAATATTTCCTTTCCAAAATGACCATTCATATGAACAAATATTTTAAGCCTGTTTGACAGAGTATCACTTTTTGTGTCTTGTGTGCAAAATGTGAAAGCAGGTTGTGTTCTGGATTTGATCTGTGTATTTCATTGATGTTTTCTGTCTCTGACAAAGCTGCAAATCACCTAAATAGATCTATGTTTAATTTATTATGTTCTATTTGAGTTTAGAGAAACACAACTACTGTTGAGCTTCTACTTATTTATTTGAGGGCTCTACTGAAGTAAAGAGACAACTTTTTAGATTTACAAAGTTGAAGAGTAGAATAATTATGCTTTGAAATGACAAAAAGGAATTAATAAAAAAATTCTCAAGTTTTAAGGTAGAAGCCCACACATATGGAAGTCAATGAAGAATTTATTTTTCTCCTGTTTTCATCTTGAAGAAGGACGAACACATGTATTATTTTTCAAACTATTCCTTTTTTTCAATTTGAAAAAAATATTGCAGATTAGAATATTTAAAATGAGGCATTATTGTTGGTTGAAAAAAAAAAAAACATGAGTGACACAAGTAAAATCCTTTTTGATTGTTAAGAGGTGGTATACAAACAATTCTGCTACCAGGGTTTAAACAGAGCTAAATAAATGTGGTTGCCCCACAATTTCACCAGCAAGTGGGTCAAAGTGGATGTTGATGGAGCGTGTTTTTCTTTCAGAATAGTCTTTGCTGCTTTCAGTGTTGACCAGTAGATGGAAGCAAAAGAGCTCATAAAGTTTGAAACATGATGAAAGCGCTGTAAATGATCCTAATAAAGACAAAAGAGAAAATGTCGAAACAAAGATGATTCTGTTATTCTGTGGTAAGACTGTTTAATGGTGAAGTAGATACAAAGTTAAATGGCCAGGCTGGAGCGGTGACTGCTGGCCATTTGGTTGAGATGAATTAATCTTACAAATTGTCTGTTGGCATAAATGAATAAAGAAATAACAGCCTTTGACTCTGTATGTCCTCTAGGTGCCAGTAAAGACTAAATATCTATCACTCTCAGTTTGAATGCAAAATATGTCTGCAGTAGTAAAGTTGATGGTGTTGTGGTACCGAGTGGTTCAATTTATCAGGTAGCTGCAAAATGGGGATTTAAAAAATCAAAATATGTATCACAATTATCTAAAATGTATAATATGTAATAAAGGCTCAACTTAGTCAGGGGACTAAATTAGTTTTTTGGGTTCCTGCTTAAATGTAAGAAAATAATCTGGTTAAATGTTTAAGTTGATGTTTCGTTGGTTTGCCTCTCTCTCTTGGCATCCACGCTGCTCTAAATGATGTAAAGCCCCATGCTGACCTTGCATTTAAAAATTTGCCAGATATCATAACATGGCCAGAGCTGGATGACAGCTGGTAGTGGTGTGGAATCCATATCAGATGGTCTTTCTACCCGGGCAGACTGGCACAGCAGCCACCATGGAGATGCCAAAGATAGCTGGGGCCAGCCCAGATCACCAACTCACGTTTACTGGCATGCTCACACCCCTGTGTGTGTGCTTTAATGCTGGCATCACATTTTGATTATTAAAAGAGGCACAGCAGGTGCCTGCCATCATACTTGTGGCCTTTATGTCAACCCTGCTCATCTATAGGTTATCTGTTTGTTTTCACCCCAACCGCAAGATCGCCACCTCTCAGAAATTCCATTTAGACTTAGAATATAAAGTTCACCAAAAAAAATTTGATGCAACTGATAGCAATGAAAAATGTAAAGAAAACAAAAAACAAGAGGGGCTAAAAGAAAGTGAGTCTCTTACCCAGTGTTTCTCTTCCAGTAGCTCCAAGGAGGGTCAAGGTTACAAAAGACCCACTGTTTAATCTCAAAAGTCAACAGCTGGTTTTGAACATCTCCTCAGAAGTTGACAAAGTTGTTTTAGTAAAGGGCTGTTCTTTTGTCATGCAGCTGTTGGAATGACTGAACTGACAGAGACGGCTTATTCTGTGTGTGTGGGCTGCTCGGGAGTTTCTGGAACTGAGACGAATTCTGCAAAAGATGCTCAGCATGACAAACAGTGCTGCCTAACAGCTACAGAACATAGCGATCAAACAAGCGTGTTCAGTCAGAGGTTTACTCAGCCATGCCACAATGAACACGATAAACAAGTTCCTTTTTTTGAATATCAACTAAATAATAATCATAACTCAGTTTAACTCGGCATCCCTCCTCCTCAGGTTCTTTCAACCATGTTCATTCCCCTCAAACTATCACACACACACACACGCACACACACAAAGGGGTAAAAATATTAATTTAACACAGTTTCCCAACACCCAGCCGGGCCGTGAAGTCCATCGTTTTGAGGTTCTTGCTTCCACAAGCAGAGAAATGTTGCTTTGAGGATGCAACAACCCAACTGACAACTGGTGTTTTGGTGAATATCTTTGTTAGATTTCCCCTTCTTTAGGGACAAAACAACAACTGATAATTCTTTCCAATTCGATTCTTTATCAATTTGCCTCTAACTGCAACTAAATTATTTCAACTGATGGAGTGAGTGAAGATTAATGTTCAAATGACCAACTTGTTTGACTGTTACGCCAACAGGGATTCATTTGGTCCTTCATGAAGTGACGAGCTGTAATTACTTGGTTCAGGACTTAGGGCGTTTTAAAAATCAAATACATTCTTGGACCAAAGTGCAAAGAAAGGGTAAAGCAGGTCACACTTAGACACACACATGCATCTACACACACTTATCCAGGGTGTAAGAGCGGAAGGGGCGCCTGGCTAAATTATGTTTTCCCAGGTGGGCACAATTACCTGTGTGTGGAGTGTGTGTGTGTGACTCTGTCTGAGCAAGCACGCAAGCCTTGGAGTGTGTCTCTGTGTGCATAAGAATTATCTGAGTGTTATTTTTAAGGGGATTCAAGTCGATCACCATTAGGGGGACATGACTCAAAGCCTGATTCTTGCAGCTCTCCACAGCCCAAGGACACATAGGGAACCAGCAGCGGAGAATCAGGCAGCGGCCCCGTTCTTCTCTCATTATAACTACTCAGAAGAGCAAGAACTTTGAACATACGCAGTGTCCTAGGTTTATCAAACAAGCGGCCATTCATTCCTAGTTAGAACAGAGCACTTACAAAGCCCGAGGAAGCAGGATGATGGGTCACTGCATAGGGGAGCAGAATATAAACTCTCACTGTTGAGTCATGATAGTTATGAGAAACTGAAGTTAATCCTCTCTACCTGTGCATGTGCATTTGGACATGAAGCCAGAGTGTGGATGTAAGGATGTATTGTTGTAGGACTTTGCACAAACACCTGCTTTTGTGCTTATCAAATTGAGGCATTGATAGATTAATGTGCACTGATGGCAGCAGATTCGGGACAAGCAAACCCGAGTCTCATTTTAAACTGAAACCGCTCGCAGGTGACTTTGTTTATTTGATCTCATCAATGCTACCAACTCTTCCCACATGGAGACTTGGCTGAAGCTCACCAAGGAAAAAGATGATGAGAGAAATCACTGCCGTTTGTTTATATAAAAGAAATGTTCCTTGGATTGCACTGAAAACCGAAGGAGGAGGAGGATTAGAAAAGATATTTATTAAAGTGTGACCATCCCTCTGACTTCAGCAACATGGCTACTTCATCCACACACAACCAAAACGGGAACACCTAGCAATTCAGAGCACACATGGCTTCAATTATTAACCTGTGGAATTTTACAAAGAGTAAAGTCGGCAATAAGGAAAAATATTCCTCTAATCTGAGGTCTTCCTCATGCTGGGTGTGAAGGAAATTTAGAGGGTCCCTGTTTAATTGGGTCCAGATTTGACCACCCCGTTGAAAAACAGCCAGGGCATTTTTTTTTTATTGGGGTTATTTTGTTGAAAAAAGAAAACTGGGACTATTTGAGTCCTACGTGAACAAATGTCTGATTTTGCAGAAGGCGTTTCTGCAAGCCAGATTTGACGGCCCCAGTGTTATGGGAAGCAGATGGACAGGACCAAGGAAGGAAAACAGTGGGTCCCAGAAGAGAAACAGAGGAGGCTCAAACTGAAATATAGTGAGAGTCAACATGATGGATGACAGCCAACAATGTAAAAATCAGAGTGAAACAACAATTCTGACCGTAATGCACAAATACAAAAAGCAAACTACAGCATTCTGAAGTCTGGGAAGCTTCTTTTGTAATGAGTTTAGCACACCACACCAGCTCAGTTTGATACAATGAAGGAAAGTAATCCTCTGTATACTCAGCCGGTCATATATAAAATCAGATTTGCCACTGCATTTTGACAGATTTATCAAGTGACAAGGGTGATAACTCACACATGATCTGCACCAGCAGGTCAGACAAGCCATTGATGAAAAAACATTTTTTTTTAAAAATCTGGGGGTCCCTTAATGCAGGAAGGGGGTCACTTGATATAACATATATGGGTAAGGAGAACATAAAACTTCTTCACATAACATTCTTTCCAGATACACATGCAGTCAGTATTATCCATCCAATGGTGTGAGAACAGTCATGAAGACATACCTGATGAAAGATGGTACACTCCATAGTTTGCAGGAGTAACGTGGTAAAAAGCTGTCAGGCCTTTGTTTGTGAGGCCACAGAACCCACTTCATAATAAAAAGGCGTCATTTCAATTTTATTTGTCTCAGGTAAGTATGGAAGGGGACTAAAAATATCACTCTGAGGAAGTATAGCTAGGTACCAAAAACTACAGTAACATAACCAACCTGATCTAGTTCTTGGCAAACAGGTGGGGCAGCAAACAGAGTAGGTAACTTTGTAACAGAGTGATCTCAAACCAATCAGCCTTAAAACAAGCTTTTCTTAAAAGGGAAAAAAAAAAACAATTCATAGCATTTTATATCTCATGGTACTTGAAAAGAAACGATGGTGCAGTCGATTTATTCATAATCCATGTGCAATTTAATTTAAATCAGTGAAGTTTAATACAGATAAATCATACACTGACACGTTTAATAAATGTAACACAAGGTCAGTGAATCTTGGGTTTGGTTAAAGTCCATCTCCTAAGCTCTGTGGGTGGACATCTGCTTTGACTGGCTGGGGGGTGAGAGGACAGAACAAAGACACATGGCTTCCTGACACATACTACAGCCTATACGAGATGTTAATTGTTCAGTTTTAATGTATTGATTTCCTTTACACACAAATTTCCTCATGACTAAAAGTGGTATGAGGTGAGGCCAAAGAGGAAGGACAATCTATTTTACAACAGAAGACAACACCTTATGCTCTGATATTCAAAAGAACTTTGGCTTTACTTAGTAATTTGCAAAGAAATCTGAGTCTCTTTTGCCAGTGTACACCGTGTTGGAGGTATAACTCCGGTGCAAGTCTCGAATCTTTTCTTTTGTGTTTGTGATGGACAGAAAAACAGAAGACGGAGACAAGTTTTTCAAAACCCTAAAACTGACCATTAACACAGTATGCCAGGATTGAGTCTGAGCTGAGAAAAAACAAAAAACAAAAACAGAACACCCACCAAGACAGCTCTACTCTTTTATTTCCCCCTCACTTTCCTTCTGCATCCTATTCTTTCTCTCTAGATGCCATTTGTCCACCATGGTACTCCGGTGCCCTTCCGGAGAGAGTCAAGTATCAGTTTTCTTCCCCAGTGTCCCCCAGCTCCCTCCACCATGCATTTTTAATGGACACACTCGTGCAATGGACAAATGATTTTCATTTTTGACAGGGGAGGGTTGGCTCCTGTTACATAGGGATGAGGAGTCAGTGAGCAACCACGCACCAGGGCAAGAACACACACATATCCTTGACACAATTGAGAGCGAAAGTAAAAATGATACAGCTATGTATGAAGTGTGCAAAAAAAACAAAACACATATTTCCAACAACTGAAGTGAACCTTAACAGATTAGGCATTTCCATGTCACATCAACAGAGCGCACTCACGTGCACGACCGCCACCTCTGGAAAACCGGTTGATGAATTCACCACTTGGATTGTGCTTGGCCGATGTCCAGGATGATGAGAGAAGCGAAAAGACCACTAAACCGACCTTCATTAAACCGGGATTAGAGTCAGTCTAAATCCATTAACTCTGGCTTAAGTCCACTTTAATTCCAATCAAATCAGAATTAGAATTCACACTTTGAGACTGAGTGCATTCTCCACATTATGACAGCAGTCTGCGTTGTGCTTGACAGACCCAATCATACGCCTGTATTTGTTTTTATCTTTTTTATTTGAACCCGAAATGGTAAAAATATTTACCTCAGACAGATTAATATATGATATGGCAAAGTTATTTAATAAATAAGATGGCTGTGGATCTTGCTGAGAACAGCAGATAATATAAAGCTTTTGTTCATCTGTTAGTCAAAGCTAGTCCTTACTTACTAGGCCCTGCATTTATGAAATAGAAATTAATACAATCAAAATTTGAAACTGAAAATAAACCTTTGAGCATGTTTAATCAATGAATAATTGGGTTATTTTCTTATCATTTCTCTCAACCGGAGCATGAGTTCCAGGCCCTTTTAAACAAGGATCAAATTTAGTCAAAATCTGGTTCTTAATGGAGTTTAGAAGAGTGTTTAAATGTTCAGTCCTGCCTTGATGTGACTGTGGTTGTGATTATATATCGGCTTTGGCTCAGATTGCCATTGATTGAAACACAACATCCAAGTGGATGTGTTCATTTTTAATCTTGTGTAACAGTCAGTTCTTGAAGAGAGTTAGTTTTACTTTACAGAGACATGATTTTACTTACTCTTACATTGCTCACGGAGGCTACAAAACTAACATTGACAGCAGGAATATATTTTTAATGTTTGTATGTTGTGTGACAGTCGTACAGGACTGCCAGCAGATCACGTTAGGTTCTGCTCTATAGGAATGTTCACAGCAAAATCAATAACAATATTTTTTAAATAGAAGGAAAATGCTAAACATATTATCCCTAAATAACCTTACAGGATTGTCCCTCTGGGAGGTGGTGTTACTTACAGACATAACTCTAGTTGTGTCATTTTTATATCCTGATCACAGAGAGGGTAAAAACTCATGGTAAGTTAGGTTTGCAAAAGAATGTCTACAATCTGAAAAATGACAAAACTGCCTGAACTACTGCTTTCTGATGGTAACTGATGAATATTTGATTTGATCACTAAAAACCCCTATTTGCCGACATATGATGTAGGCAATAATCGGACAACACTGTAGATTTGATTAGTTTCTTATAAGGGTGGCCCTGAGATATCTTACTGGGATATACACAGGCTTTATAACCAAGAAACAACAACCGAATGGAACGGTAAAGGATTGACTCTCTTCTCATTTATCTTAGAGTTGAGCCCAATTTGTTTTTTATTACTCTAAATAATTACAAAATATAGAACTCACAAGATAATGCCAATGATGATGAAGATTCTGACTATTTAAAAGTGTTGTTGACAGAATCTTGTTCTGTCCCATCCAGGCAAAATGCCATTCATTTTCTTCATACTAAGCAAAGCAGCTACTGCATATATTTTCTAATTTATTTCATAGCTGTGACATTTTGTCAAAAATGTACATTTCAGTAAACTTGGAATTTCACTCAAATATGAACAAAAGCAAAAACAAACATAGGCTTACAAATACAGATTAGAAATAGGTCACATTTCAGAAAACAGGTATTCTACATATATTAGATGTGTGAGGATTTCCAAGACTGAAAGGTATCTTAGCAAGAGTTTTTAAATAAATCCCCAACTGTCCCATCATATTCACATCACAGTCTCACTGTTTTATTCTCCTGATAAGCCAGCTCTTCTCAATAGCAGATACAAATATAAGTCAAGTGAATGTAATTTGTTACTTTCCTTCAAAGAGTGGAAATGACTGAGAGGGAGAAAATGTTGGACAGGTTAAGTTGGCCAAAAGAGAATTCCCAGGTGTGACCACAGAATTCCATCCATACACTTTAACAAAGCCCTTTGCGTGTGTGAGTTTGTGAGTGTTTGTGATTGTTTATGTATTCATAAGGTTAAAAAATAGAAAGCTCCCTGGTCTCATGAGATCAAACATATTATGGGAGAACTACATGGTGGACCACATGCTTAAAGTGTCTCTGAAGGTCAGCACTGGGTTTTATGGTCAGGGTTGGAATCAGGTTGTCGTTAGGTTTAGAGTGAGGTATTCACCAGTGATGCTTAAGGTTCGGGCAATAGGCTGGAAATTATAATGATTTGCCACAGAGGTTGAAAAGTAAGTTTGCCTACACATTCGTGTGAGTCTGAGATTTGCAGTTTTTTAGATGAACTTGAGCCGAAGTTCATCTGCCAGGAAAAACAACTTCAACTCCAAGCATGCACGCAGATACACACAAATGCAAATCTGGTTCCGCATGTTACACTGTGTGAGGGGACAAGCATGGATGAAAAAATAGTCCCTTAATCTAAATTGGTAAAACATCTGTATCCTTAAACACTGTAAGTTTCAGAGTGTACTGCTGGAGAGATAGAGTACTATTTTGGTGGTGTGAGTGTGCTGCAACAAATGTGAGGCCCCTAAATTCTCCAGTTGGTATGTTAGAACATTAGTTCAGTTTCACTTTTTTTCACCCCCTCCTCTCAGTTCTCAGTCTGCTTTGTTAGATGTTTTCACTTTGAGCCTGAACTGAGTCTTGTGTGTGCCTCCTTCGTGACATTTAGAACATTTGCCAGATAATACATGGTGCACGAGCTTGTGTGGCTGCTTTAGCTTGTGCGTTTAATTATGTGAAGTAGCGTATTTGTGTGTGCGTCTCTGTGCGTGGGTGGATGTGCTTGTGTAATGCTAAACTCTTTGTGACACAGCAGTTGGCAAACAGATGAGACTGAGTTACCTGAGCTCCCTTGGGGCATCCACCTTGTGGAGGGCTGCCTGTGGCACCACAGTGGTATGTCTGAGTGTGTGCGTGTGTGTGTGCGTGTTGTTCGGTCCATGACCAGAAACCATGCTTGTTCAGAGGTTCAGAAACATGAGGGTGGATTCATCATTGGAAGGAATTTCTAAATGAACAAATAATTTGTTGTGATTCAGTTATACGTGCATACAATATAATTTGGACAATAGTATTGTTATTAAAACTGTAAATACCTGAGAAGATTTTTGTTTTGTTTGTTGTGTACTCTGGTTTGACAATCACTGGGCTGGAGAATAAAGAAGAAAACAAAAAGAAACATGTTGATAAGCACAAATTCTAAGAAAATCATACCTTATTATTCCAGTTCACACCAAACAGGGGTTTATCATGTAGGAAAGAAGAATTACTTTTACGGTGTTATTTAAAGTTGTAATCCTCACAGTAAGGGATGCTAATGGACCAGTGAACCACTCTCATTAGAAAAAGTGTATTTATGCTGTTTTAAAAACGTCATCACCTGTGAAGACAGCAAACTAATACAGTTTACACTTTGGTAATTTTTTCCCCCTGACATCTGTGTTTTGATATAATTTGTATTTCATCATTAAGTTAAATTATGCAAAGCAACTATAACATTTCTTCCAAGAATCCTGAAACGTGTTATTAAAAGCATATGATCACGGGAACATACCCATAGAACAGAGGTTCAAACAACCTTTAAAGCTACATAATTAATGTGTTTATGTTAACAATGGATCATATATCTTTATAATGTGGAACTTGCTCAAAGTGATGAAACCCACAGAGTACTATTAAGCATCTAAGGTTCCCTTCAGCTACATGGAACATTTTGGTATCTTTTAGCTGATTTGGTTTTATTGCCCACAATAGTACAGTTGATTCATTATCCTTGCACTCATCAACCCCATTTCCCTTCAGCCTGGTCTCCAGACAATATGTTTGTTGAGCATTTTTTGGTGTCTGATGAAATTTTTCTTGTCCTTTCTTTTTCCTTCAAGATAATGCATTTCTTTTGGAAAAATCATGACGTTTTTTTTCCCAGTTTGGCTGGCAGATAAAATGATGTGTGTTTGGTTTTCTCCAACAAATAGAGATTAAATTATAGGTGAAAAAGTTGCTCCATCCACAATGGTTGATTTATTTATTTAGTTTTGGTACATAGATTATTGAAATGAGGGGTCCAGGATTCATTACTGCTTTAGAACAGCCAGAATTTCCAATCCAACACCTAAACTTGGAGGTTAACTAAATATAGACAAATTAAAAGCTTAATTATAGCATTTCTTAGAGCCACATGTTGATATTATTCCACCGCTATATGCTGAAGTTTAGTTGGCTAGAAAAGAACTGAATATGTGGCCAGGGTTTGTGCTTTGAGTACAACTTAAGTCAACATGGCTGCAGCGTTATTTTGTTAGAAACTGATAGATATCCTATCTTATGCAATACATAAAAGTTAAGCTGCTGTCACTGAGTAAATAATAAATAAGCTTTGTTAAGCTGGGAACAGTAGCAGCTGCTGGATGCAGCTCAACATATGGCACAGGCACAGCATCAGTGCGCACACACTCTTCTCACCTATGATTCACTGCACATGTACACCCTATCTGGATTGTAAGTTATGAATGAACAAGGTTGGAGATGTAATGGCTGTTTTACGTACACATCATCTTTCTTTGCTTTTTCCTTTCCCCCTTTCATTCCTTGTCTCTCAGCGTCTCCCCTCTCATTGCCAGCTCCATTCAGCCTGAGCTTGTTATTTGAATGAGAGGAGTGGACCACCCCGGGGAGGGATAGGGGGAGATCACATTTCACCCAAAAATGTAGAGGGCCTACAAAAGAGCCATGAGACTTTGGGTTGGGGCAGAACGGGCGGCATAAAGAGGGGAGAAATTGGAGAGCACATGAAAGAGTGCATTAGAGAAAGGGAGAGAGAGATTGATTGGGCTGTAAGATGAGGGGATGGATGAAGAGAGTTGGAAGTGAGGGAAAGGAAAGGTAGGATGGGGTAACACTTTTCCTTCCTGATAAGAATGTTTTCAGCTTGTCCTCTGCTTTTTATGGCATGTGCAGCTTTTGCACAGAAGAAATATAAAGAAACGTATGCTTAATCATAGTTTAGAGTAAAAAAAACAAACACAATAAAGAACTCTCGGCTGAAAAGTTTACCATGCAGCAGTCACATGCAAATGGCTGAGGAGGGACACTACTCTAACATGTGCAGAGGAGATATGTCAGGAGATAAAAAGTAGAAAGTTCTGATTAATGATCTAATGATTTATCTGTCATAGAGACTGTTTTGTGTCTTCAGTCCACACTTTTCCTGTATTCCACAGTCTCAACTTAGGTTTGTAAGCTTTTATCACAAGTGACAAAACGATAGAAAACTGTGGCAACTCTCACAACAACACGACAATAAAATGTGTGCGTGCAAATGTCTTTTTTTTATGAAGAAAGTTTTTAAACGCTTTCTTTGTTGTTGTGGAAGTGTAATTTCCAATTCTGTTACAAGATGTCATGCTGTGGTTTGCTGTGGTTTTCACTTTGCACCATCACATAATAACAGCAATCCATGATGAAAAAATAAACAGTTGAGACATAAATTTGAATCAAGCTAATTGTGATCAACACACAAAAAACCATTAAAATGATTTTAGACATCTACCATGAAGTCATCCTCTCACCTGTGTGACCAAAGTTAAAGAAGCTGCTGTTTCCTGTGGCCTCCTATGGAGGCGCTGTTATTCACAGCTTTGGGAGTTATTGGAGAGTCTGCTTTTCTGACTGCCTTCATTGACGTTTAATGATAATTTTAACTTGGGTCACATCAGGGGCAGATGCACTCTGACACACACTGGAGCACCACATGCACACAGCGCCTGGTTAAAAACATGAAGACATTAGCAGAAACTTGATGCTGAGTGAGTATTGATCTACTCTCAGGGGGTTTGGAGAGTGACAGAACACCAGACAGCACTTTATCACAGCACTTGACCATGGTGGGGGCGACCAGCACAAGTGTGTGTGTAACTCACGGATGACAAAAGACCAGCCCTTGAGTATAGAATCTGTCATCAAAATGAATAACACTTGATTTTTAATGCAGAAATTCACGCAGTAGGGTTATCAGTCTTTTCTCAGTCTACACATTTTTGGCCATTTTGCTGCTTCCTTCCTGATCTCTCCCAGCACGCTCCTCTGAGGTCCTGACTGGCACGTTCAATCTGCTTTCATAACATTATACAGGCCAGACTCACGAGCAATCAGACCTCTATGCGTGTGGGTGTGTGCATGTGTCAGATCAGTTGGGATTCCATGATTATGATTGCTGAGGACACGTGCTGCTCACATTCTTCAATGATTGCCTCTAAACGAAACACAAATGCCAAGCATAACAGTAAACCCGTCGAGAGGGAGAGAAATGACAGCATCGTGTACTCGGAGGGTTGGTCCTTGAAGATAACCAGACCGCAATAACTAAAGTAGAAAGTGACCTGAAAACAAGGAGCAGATGGAAGAGCAACCACATGAAAGTGCACATGTGCCTTTCCATGCATGTGCTCATTTATCTCTGTGTAACACTATGTACACAAAACGCTTTGATTTCATCAATTTGGCACACACAGCACCTTCCGCTCATATTAGATTGCATTTTCTAGTTTATATTTAGGGCAATTCATGCTTCATTCGTTTGTATTATGTTTAAATATATATCTATCAATTACCTATCGGTCTGTCTAGACTGAGATTAGCCCTTTAAGTAATGTTAGACTCAGATTTCCAAACAATAAAATGAGCTAAATTAAGCTATATTAAACAGTGGATGCAGCATAAGTCTTTGAGTGTTCTCTGATTAGTGGTGAACAGTATTAGTGGTCACTGATAGCGTATATCCATGTATATTTATGTCTGCATATATTCAAATGTAAATTTATTAGTATACAATATTCACTTCTCGTACTTTTTGCACAACTTTTGGTCACTTAACTTTATTCAGACACCTTTTATTGTTTTGTTCTTGTAACGTTTCAGCATTATTGAATCGATCGTTTTGTTTAAATGTATGTTTTGCTACATTTTTCCCTCTTATTAACACTATGGCTCAGCAGTCACAGCATTTCACTGACAGTTGTACTAAGTTAGTGACAAATAGACCTTGATTTGATTTTGATCTGTTCAATTCAGCTTAATTTAAGTGGAGCTTAGATAAATTAAAACTCACCATTTTCACATCTCTTTCTGAGATGCCTTTTCCACCTTTTCTGGAGAAAGCTGCCATCTAAGGCAACATCTAGGTAATTCTTCTCAAGCATCCTGTGACTCAAAATCTCAAAGGAGCCTTTTGCAGGAAGACCATATCTATTCACAAAAAACTTGAAAGCTCTGAAAAACTACAGCATAAATTATATAGATTGGAATAAATATCAGATTAGAGGAATTTCATATCTTAGAACGCAATTGAAATTCTAGCTTTTCGACAATAAATCTGTTATTTTAACCATTCCAAGCACTATACTTCTTTTGAGTGTCAGTTGCTGTAGAATTCAACATATTTTTTAAGTAAATTCAGTCTGAATGTTCTCTGTCTGAGGTCACACCAGCTTTTGCAGGGCTCCTTGTTATTTTCAGTGAAAATCTGACGTGGTTGGGGCAGTTGTATCAGGGTTCAATGACTTACTCGACTTTGCTCAAAACTTACTAACTTCAATATTTGCAAAGCTTTCTCACTACCTCCAGCAGATGCACATGCACACACTGTCCTCTCTTCAGAAATCAGTTTGGAATTAATTTGGTACAAGTTCAGGAATTCACAGAACTTTTTCAGTCAAACTCTCAGACAGTTCACACATGTCTCTCTTTTGTTTTGTTTTCCTCATACCTTGATTTCTGCTTACTGTTTTGGCTACAGTCCAGCACCAAATTGTCATTCAGACAATCAAGCTGTTACCCCATTTTCTTTTGCCCCCCCCACCCCCACCCCGCCCTCAATTTGTTCATTTTTGCCCTCTTTACCTCTGCACCACTCAGTATGATTTATGAGTGGCACACTCACAGGGAGAACCTACATGTTTGACTTCCATGTACAGTATATACACACTGATTATTTTCTCGTCCTTTTTAGCTTGTGAAAATAAATTTGCTGATGTTAAATGTGATTGATTTTCTTTGCAAGGCTTTGTGACAAAACTCATTTCCACACGGTTACAAAAACAATGCTTTGAAATTCCTTAAACTAATTAGTTTATTTCATCTGTTCAGGAGAAAAATGGCTTTTTCCATAAAAAAAACATCTGACGCATTGTGCTCAGTAGCCCACTGGGGCTCTGTGGATGACAGAAAATAATTGATACTTCCTAGAAGATTTTAATTTTTTATTTAAAGACGTTGAAAACAGTCAAAGCAATGGGAAAAATGACAGAAAACAGGACATTTAAAATATGTAAAATAATGTTAAACGTAAAATAAACCTCATCTTTGCCCACCTGCTGTCAATTTTCACATTTAAGAACACGTTTTAACTCAATAATGATGAACCTGTTTTAGTAGTCTGCTTAATAACAATAATAGCATTTATGTGGGGATTTTATTTATCTTAAATACACACAAAGACCTCAAGGCCTTGACGATTTCTACATTAAATTGAATAAACATGCTGAATAATGGAATACTGAATTCACCCCTCATTTGTTTTTCCCTCATTCTGTCATTGAACAAAGCACAGGAGACATCCCAACAGTACAACCAGGGATATCCATCAATGTAAAAGACCCATGCATCTGAGCAAAGCCTATGTTGGACTCTTCTGGTTTGCATCACACATACCTAAAGAATACTTTTAGTTGTATGGTAGATTAGATTGGTAGATGGTATATATGGCTAGACATGGTAGATTAGATTCAAACTTGTAACAAATTTTCAGCTTGTCTCTCAAACTGAGAGGTAAACATATCTGAATGAACCGCATGGCCTTTTATACAAAATAATCACAGCAGGTAAATAAAGGTTCAGTAGGCAATGACACACTGAAAAGTAACTTCACAGTTTACTGAATGTTAGAAGCTCCAGACTGCCACACTCCGTTAAAGAAAAGCCCTAAAACGCCATCGGGCTATTGGGCGCCAGTTTTCATCCCTGGGCTGCTGGCCGACATTTTCACTGACAATTCAGCTGGTAAAAGTTTTGCTTTCTCACGGAAGTAGGGAAACACTTCTTCTGTGAAAGTGTATTTGATGGTATGAATAAGCCTTTTTCGAGAAAGGTCATAAAATGACAGCGTCCCTCTGTCATAATCTAACTTCACTCCCACCTTTTGAGGGAACAACTTGTGCTCAACTTCTCTCAAGCAACATTCAGGTGTTAATTCACGCACAATATTAGTGCAAATGCACATGTAGATGCCCCATATCTTTTGAGAACTTTGATCTTTGTTTTTAGCCGCCACGCCAACAGCCCAGTAACCGCCCACTTCCACATCCCAGCTGTATTTACCAGATGCAAAGCCTGCACACCCAAGAATGTCATAACGTCCCAACCTTTCAGGGTTGTCTGGATATGGTTGTTTCTTCTGACTTTTTTCGGAGCAAGTCAGGTTGTCTGATACGGTCAGCTGTGTGCAGGCCGTGTTGGGATCCAGAGTTACTGAAGCTATCAAAAATGTAGAGACAGAAAGGCGGTTAGTAAAAATCCAACAAATATCTGTTCAAAAAGCCTTAGATTGCTTACTGTACTGCACTATTTTGGCCATTTTTTTCCAAACTGAGAACTGCAGGTTCCCAATATGCTTGGCTTGGTTGATCAGCGCTCCTGATGGAGTGTCTACCTCTGGTAGCTTGCACTTGGATCTGAAATAGTTCATTTTTCAGAGATTACTGGCCACAAAGTTTTCTAAAAACCTAAATGTTAGTGCAATAAACTGACTAAACGCTGTGCTGGACTCTAAATAATTAGTTTGTCCCCCCTATAAAGTGAATTCAATCAATCGGTCTTTAATCAGATAGTGTTTTCTCAAACCCAAATTAAAGGCAGACCCCTGAAAAGTGTTTATAAAATAACCAATTAATCTGGACCTCAGAGAAAGTACTTTCCCGAGATTTTGTGTACAGTGCATAATTGATCACAAGCAATGAAACCCACATTCTAAAAAAATGTACAAAAACTAAATAAATGAACATAAATGAGAAAAGATGGAAAAAAACTTACTTCACAATTGTGGTTCTGACATTCTGCATGATAAAAATAAATAAAGTTAAGTCAAACAAAGTATGGATAAAAACAGTATTGCGTATGTTTATTTCCTGAGAGGTAATACATAGAAGTGGCTACCAGCAGAAATGAGAAGTCCTCTGCGCTCATCTCCTCCTCCATGGCTTTGATCTTCTCTTTGAGTGTCAGTATCTCTGCAGTCAGGTTCAGGATCTTTATGCTCATTGCCAAACTCTTCTGCGCCTCCTCCTTCCGGCACGCGTCGATCCTGGCGGCCTCCTCTGCTCGCAGGAACTTGTAAAGCTTCTGAAACTCCACCTTGATGGTCTTCTCCGTCTGCTGAGCCTGAAACTAAAGCGAAACTGCCGCAGTTGAAGTAGGAACTTCCTGCCTTCTGACCTTCTCACCATCGTGGCCGTGACCTACCTGGATGTGCGCAGCCACCTTGTCCCAGCTCACTTTACTCTTCTCATATGAGCCCAGTTTACTTTTCAAGTTTACCAGCTGTGTCTTGAATCTGGCCTGAGAATAAGCCTTGGCATGTTAATTTCTCAGCCAGGTCAACCACTCAGGCAGATACAGGTATTTCCTGATACACTCCTGGCCATGGCCTGCTTACCCTGTAGTCCTGCGCTGCTTCACTCAGGGGGACGCAGTTGTGTCTCCTGTGCGTCTTGGCCTCCTTGCAGACCACACAGATGGGCAGCAGGTCCTCCCGGCAGAACAGCTTGTGCTTCTCACCGTGCAGGGGGCACATCTCCGTGGACGCTGGCGCTGCTGCCTGGTCTCTAGTGCGCCTCAGGGCGTCAGACAGGTTCCTGAGCGCCAGGTTTGGCGGCGGCTGCGCCATTGGGAAAATGGCCTTGCAGACGGGACACGTATTCTGACCGCTCTGTCTCCACCACCCCTGAATACACAGCTTACAGAAGCTGTGGCCGCACAGCAGCACCACCGGGTCGGTGAATAAATCACAGCACACGGGACAAGTGCAGTCTTCCTCCGGCTGTGAGGCGTGGGAGGCCATTTGCGCCGGGGGTCCCCCTCTCAGTTTATCTCCACTTTCGGATTCTCGCTGCGATTGAGCAGCTTGTGTCCACTAATCATGCACGGCAACAAGAGCTTTAGAAGTTCTCGTAACTTCCCGCATATACAGGTAGATGTCTTCTTATCTGAACTATCTTCTGTCCCCCCTTTATTAAGTCCAACAAACAAACACGCAGCTGCTGATTGTGCCAGCTTCCTGCTCTCTGAGCGCAGAGGGAGGAGCGCCTGTGCTTCAGCGGAAAACGAAAGTCCTGGAACTCAGGACAACGTCTTATCCCAAGTTTCTCTTGCATCACATTGTGCATCGAATTATATCAGTGTATATTGAATATGTAGATCGGTAGAGTCATTATTAGACGCGAAGTTATGGTGTCCTGAATCATAAGTTTGAATAAAATTGGCGTTTGCATGATTGCGCAGATATGGATAGACTTAAAAGTTAGTAATTAGGTTTTGTGTATATATGTGTGTGTTTGTGTGTGCGTGTGTTTGTGTGTGTGTGTGTGTGTGCAAATGTATGAGTTGCTTTGCTGAGGGCCGACTCTGAACTACATAATTACAATAACAAATCCTAATTAGTGTGACATGATGTAAGTACATGGGGTCACAGTCAAAATATAGGAGGACTATACAAGTCATTAAGGGAGCAAAATCACTCAATTATCACAGCTAAAGAGTTGTGCCAATTTCTGATGGAGTTCATCCAAAACAGTTATTGAGAATCATTATAAAATATTATTTATCAGTTGTATTGCATTTATAGTTCTTAAGGGCAGTTCTTTAAGGTTGAATTAATGAAGGATATGATCAATCTTGAAATAGTGAGTACATGTCTGTAATTGTATGTTCCGATTGGTCAAATCCTCCACCCAGATCGAACCAACAAACTGTAACTTAGTGATATTCAGTGCAAAAACACCAGCAGGACAGTCCAGGTAACAAAAACAACTCAAATTTTGGTTTATGTAAAAGTAGTTTATGTCAATAACTTAAAAACGTGATGGGTGGCTCAAGATAATTTGCACTGCATGATGATATTTTTGGGTGAAATGCAGATCTGCTGCTTGCACATGTCAGCTAAGGGTGAAAAATATATGTTTATATAAATGTGTAAAGTAAAATAAAAAATCTAAATCACGTCCAAAATAAAGATTAGGAAATATATCAATTTCATATCATAAATAGCATTTCTAGGAAACAGGTTTACAGTATATGAGATAAACACTACACAAATCCATTAATCTCTTTTTTTTCTTCTTTCTTTTGGTCTACTTTCCAGGCCCACCACTTTTTTTCAGGCACATTTTTCCCATTAAAGCACAGGCATAAGTTACATACATCAGATCCTCTGCAGTGAAATTCACAAGTGATTTGCTCCTTGACCGCTGCAGTGAAAGCTATCAAAAGTTAACTGTTTTAACATGACAGCACACACCACCATGTGGCCAGATAATGTGCCCACTGTCTCCTCTCTCTCTTTTTTTTTCTCATGCAAACATTAGGTTGAAATATTAAAATTGTAAACGAGTTGTGATCTTTTATGCGTGTCAGCTGTGTGCAAAAGCCTCCACCATTAGTGCCTCACGCTGGGGTTGGCTGTCAGACCAACGGCTTATGCATATCTTTCACGGAGGAAACACTCCACGGTGCGAGCTCGGTTACATAACTTTTCCCCCTTACCTCTCATGAGCCGGTGTAATTGTTACGGCTGGGAATAGCGGTGCAGGAGTCGGTTTATGCGTGACTGTTTCTATACTTAAATATTATATCCATAACCATAAAGCATTCAGTGCGCATAAAGCCAAGCGGTCTGGACCTGGCCACAGTAGCCTCCCCGGGGCACTGCAGTTAAACCTTCCTGGGCCACCATTAGGTGGAGAGAGGTGGAAGAAATGTTGGACTGAAGCTGGGACTGAACGAAAGCAGGAGCACAGCTGATGGTAAACCAATTTTCTTGGCCCGATATTTCACCCCACCCCAACACGCATGAACCCCTCAAACACACACATCCGTACAAGTCAGACGCCCGTGAGGACTTCAAATGTGGGACAAAATATGCATTTTCTTGCTCTTTCCATCTTCTCTCTCAACTGCTCTCACACACACTTGATCATCAGCTCAGCTAGTGAGACATCTGCTCCATCATCTGCCCGGTGGGACAAAGGACTGGGCAGGGGTTCAACAAGAAACGTTTATACATTTCTGCAGACTGTTGTAGAAACGGACCGAAAATCATTTCCAATTAAGAGATTTACCTGAGATGCCAATTAACTCTGGCTACATGTGAAAGACGTTACATATCAATGCCAGCAATGACCTTTTTTAGACTCCACATATGCCGTACATTTTAATTCCAGACTTCTTAATATAAAATCAAAACAGCTAAATGGCCCATGAAGCACATGACAACGGCTAATAGGTTTAACCTTTTTCACTATGGTGAATTAAAATTGTTTTTGAAAAAGGACACGTAAAAACTTAAAACATGCAGTGAAAGCTTAACTTTGCACTCTCTGTATTAAGTGTGTCAGATTTTTTTTCCCCCAAATGTAACCGGAGCAGCAGCCACGCAGCAGAACATTACAGGAATTTACGATGTGTTAAATGTCTCCTTTGTTCCTCTCTATGGCAGCTCGCTCTGACAATTAGGGAAGGCAGCAACCTGCTGTGAGCTCATTACCACCGCAACCCGTGATGTCTTCAACTAAATGTTTCTGCAGAGAGATTTGGTGGACTCTGCTAGCAAGATATCCTCGCACAGCAATTTCAGCCTTTACAAGAACATACAAATAGTCATCCTAACTGAATAAATCCACTTCACAGGGCTGTTGTTGTTGCTTTCAGCATTGCGGTAAAATTCGAAATCTAATTTCTACGTGTTGAGCCCCTGTTCGGCAACCCGGTTTGAGATAGATGGTGAGTGAAGGAAAAGGAGAGGTATGGGTTAGCAGTAGTAATAATCATAAATCACTTTTGAAATGCTGCCATGTCAAATGCCACACAGCGCCACTAATGACCGGGCCCATCTTTCACCGGGTATTTTTATCTGTGTGCCCTGACACTCGACTTTTGGAATCGTCCTCTCGTTTTACGTCGTCAGCACCTCGGCCCAGCCTCAGCACAAGTTCTTCACATATCTATAAATACCAGCCAGCTAAATAGCATTTTCTCTCTCCCACCCCCTGCTTGGCAAGAACCGGCGGCTCTGTGACTTGGCAAGTGCATTCACAGTCCTGTACCACTAAACATCTTGGGGCTTAGCCCCCCCCCCCCCCCCACCCTACCCGATCTCAGCGTCACCCTCTGGAGAACAGCTGGCCAAAAAAATAGATCCATCTGCCGTTGCCCTCAAATTCCAGAGAGGCTTAAGCTCGTTGAAGAGGTTGCAATTAGCTTTTTATTTTGAGTTTTTCGTATTCAAACTCAACGAGCGCTGCAGCTCGAGTTGACTGGTGGGACTGCGGGGGGGGGATAGGAGCATCAGCATACATCAGCTCTTGTTGGCTCATTCAAACGCTTTCACACAGCAGGCAGAGAATTGCACCAACACCTGTACATGCTTCCTCTGTGCAGAATGTTCTGCCAAGATCTTTAAGCTTGCTGACATGAGGCACTAGAGACCGCAGGTCAGCGACAGCTTCCTGCTATTTTGGGCTGCGTCACAGCTTGAGGTTTTAATTCATTCTGCCGGAGTGTGTCAATCACTTAGTGGCTGCTTCAGGCCCGGGACTGCCGCCGGAGGAAGAGGCAGCACAGCAGGCTCAGAGGAGTCCAACAAAGCTCTGCTTATATTATGGCTGCAAGTTAACTCTACCTCTCTTTTCCGCCTCTCTACACCACAAATACGTCAAGTTGTTTTACGCCTCGCTTTAAGAGTCAGATTTGGCGAGGAACCGGAGATGGACTCAACAAAATCACAATGACAATAAATTGCGATTTTACATTTTCAGACAGGCCTGGTGTGGACCAGCAACCGGTCCAGGGTGCTCCACAATAGACAACAGATTGATGGATAGATATTTTCATACAGCCAGCTACGTAAAAGGTCTGCAAATCTTTGGTCGCTGTTATTTTTTTTATCAAAGCATGCACATAACATCTACACGTCCAATATATAATGTGTCTTTTTCCACAAAAATATGAAAGAAAAGCTTTTTGTCATGACTTAGATTCAGCTTCATTAACTCATAAGAATGTAGAAAAATTACTCTAACAAATCTGACATCAAAAGAAAGGAGACAATTCAAGTCTTCCAAGTCATGCATCGTCACCTTGGATATGATTTTTTTCATGCATCTTTTTTTTTACATATAAACACCAAACCCACGGTTATGTTTCATTGATTAAATATCTGCTTAATTTCAGGAGATAGAATCCTCATTTTCTAGATAAAAGTCCAACAACCTGACTGTGAATCAGACACCAACATGCATTACCTGGAAGTTCCCATGACGGTCTCCCATGGTCCCCAACACACCAGGCTGTTTTTCTCATGGATTGTTCATTAGAGAAAGAATTGAACAGCATCCTATTTCCCTAGCAGCTGGGTTTGCTGTATTAACATTTTTAACCAAAACATATCTTTTCTATAACTTAATGTCTTGGGGAGCCTTCTATATGAGGGTCAATCAAAACATCACTTTAAAGTCAAATTGCCTTGAACATATTGGGTATTATCTGATGTTTGGTGTTTTTTTGTTTTTCCTTTTATGACTGAGTCTACCCCTGGACAATGACTTGTGTATAGAACAGGAAGTCTTGGCCTGGATATGCATTATTTGACAGTTGTTAAGCACAAAGATACACTGGGTGTTACTCATATGTGAGGTCAGTTGAGGTGACTATGAAGAAGTTGACATCTCGTGTGCAAAGCATGCTATAACCTCTTCTGAATCAAATCAGCAACAGGTGAAAGAAAGCAGCTGGTTACACTATAGATGCATTTACACCTGGTTTTTGGAACCCCTGAAGACATGACTCCTCTGGAGAGCTTCCAGAGAAGCGGCATACCTTCATTAGCTCATCCGATATAGTCTTAGTAAGACTAAATATAGTCTCATTAAGTGTCAGGGCCAACACAATGAGTTTGGATTAACTGCTAAAGTTACCAATAAGAATTGCTCTTTTCAGGACAAATATTTTACCCAGCTGTGCAAGTGAGATTAGAAACCTTTAACGTCACTGTTAAATGGTGAAAACATTTCTCTGCATTTTTTTTACATAAAAAAATCTATGCTTCTATACAATTTGTAGTTATCTCTTTGTATCAAAAAGTGTTAGAGATCTTTTAAAGGGCTCCGGTAGAAGTTTTAGACCATTCAAAATAAATTCAAATCTAGACTCCTTTGCTCAGTAGAAGGTACAATCAATCCGTCCATTCCACTTGTCAGGTTTCTGATAATAGTAATGGTCTGTAGTGTTTATTTTTCTGTCTGTCTGCTGTCAGCTGGCTCCTGTTTGCCATGTTGCTGCCTGTTCACAGACCATGCCAAGGTTTCAATTTGACCCTGCCTGTGCAGTGCCAAAACACACATCAGTCATCATGTGGTGTCATGCTTACTATGCATGGCATCACATGACTTCCCACCGCTCACCCAGTCCAGATCCATAAAGTAAATGACTCAAAAGCTCAGTTGTAGAGTAGCGTCACCTTGCTGGATGACATACTGGGTTTCAATTCTCAGCTGTTTCGCTGTGGAATTTGTATCTCTCCCTAAATTTCACCCACTCTCTAGTATAGGGAACAAATGCACAGAATCTTTCCACTTTTTTGTGCCCTGTGCTGCAGCAAAGTTGTGGTCTAAAAATAATTTCCTAAGATTTTTGGTCACATTTCATGCAGCAAAACACAAAAGCAGGAATTTTTCTTCCATTGTGACTGACTGAATTTGTAATCAGTGATAAGAGGTCAAACCTTTTACCATTCTCTGTGTCCCGCTGCTCACTTCAGCTATTCCACTCATTTGATTCCTTTCTGCCTGCAAATGATCCAACCAGCTCAACAAAAATCTGAAGCCCCGGAAACTCATATAATATTACTGAAGGGCATTTTGAATCACGTAAACAAGTGTTGCCGTTTCTGTGAGGGACAGAGGAAGAAACAAACAAATTGTGAAACGCATGCGTGTGTGTGTGTAACATGTGTGCAGTGACATTAGGATGATTTCTAAACCAACAACCACAGCTCGGCCAGAGAGGTTGCTGACATCATGCTCTCAAATAAATGACAGCATGGTAAAAGAGTGCTGATCCGAGGCCAATGGGATCCAGCAGTCACAGAATCCATAAGCCATAACAAACATTCAAATTTTCAAATAAACAAAACTCCACAGCCGAATCTATCATCTTCCTGCGGTCTCTGTGAAGCAGCCCTGTCTGACTTCACTCCCACAGGATTTATTCGAGCCGTGCTGCAGTATGTTTGTTATTTTGTTGTATATCTCCAGGATGTTTTTGGACTTTTATTGGCATAATTTGTCTTCTTCTCTCGGTACGTAACCGTACACAGATTAAGCAGGAACATATTCTCTGCTCTTAAGTCTTCTCTTGGTGTTTCCAAAAAGGCCAGGTTTCAAGGACAAATTTCCCCGCTTTGCCTTTAGATTTAACCAGCCACAGAGACAGCTTCAAGTTGATTTGCAGAGGTTTATATCTTGCATTTTATACGTGTGCGGTTTGCAGAGCCGTCCCGCTGCCATGGGCATAAGTGGAGTTTCATTTGTGGTGCTCACAGAATAAAAAAATAGTACTTGAATAACTTGGCAGCCTATGGACTATACATTTAATAGAGAAATGATATTGCAGTATTGTTAAAATTCTTTTGAAGTCTTATTTGATTTGATTCTCATATGGTGTGTTTTTTTTTCTGATTAACTGAAAGGCAATGTTGAAGACTGTCATGTGTCAGTGTGCTTAGCTCAGTGTTGCATTAAGGAATGTTTTCATCTTTATGATTCGTTTTGGCTTTCATCATACAGTTGGAAAACATAAACCATTGACATATTGAGAGACAGAGAAAGTAGTCAGTGGGCACATGTTGTTTTCGCCCAGAAGAGATATTTAAAACTTTGAGAACGTCATTTGGACCAAACTATTAATAAGAAGTCATTTTGGTGCCCTCCCACCCCCAATTCCCTCCCTCCTGCTCTGACTGAACCCCATTACTCCTTTGGACACTTGCCCTGCTGTGTCCGCATGGCAGCTGGACGCATGCGCAGGCGCGAGCTCCTCAACACCGTCCAATACTTCTGGACGGCCCGGTGCTCAAACTTGGACGCGGATAGAAAAATAATGATGTTTTCTACGGAAGTGAGCGTTCCTGTCACCGAGACGGAGCCCCGGAGCTCTAAGCTGAGTGCGTAAAGGGGCTGAAACTGACCCGAACAACTCCTCTGACTTTTTCTTCTTCTTCTGGGACTCTTGCTGGTTGTGACCAGCACTGGCTGAGGTGTTTTGATCCAGTCAGTGACAGCCTGCAGACAGCAGGGAGAGCTGTGCGGCGGCCACTCTGCATCTGATTATGAGCGCCTCTAAGCAGTGAGGGGAAATCTCGGAGCACAACTTGCTGGAACGTCAACAATTTGAACACAGGTATGCCTGATCATTATTTTCATTTTTATATTCGTACACCTGTTTTTGTTTTTTTCTCTGCGTAAAACACAACAAATTGAACCCCACACATCAGGTGTTTCATGTCTGAAAGTTCCACCGTCGTCACTGATGTGCACTTCTGTTAATTTCTTATAGAATTTAGAATTTCTAATAGTATATTCTAATCTAATGATAGGTTAGACGAAAGTTTAACTATGTATAATTGTTTAGAAACTGATGATCTATTTTTAAAGTATTAAGCTTGCCTTATATGATTAGGTTATGAATAAGCAGCTTCCTAAATAAGAGTTTCTGATTAATTCACATGTAATTCTAAGACACAATGTATGTATTTAAACATGTATTAATGCACACAAATATTCTGATTAATGATAACTTTGCAGAAAACAGAAAGTATTTCACCTGCTTGTTTATCAATCCGGTGTTCCCTCCAAAACGCTTCAGAACACAGTAAAAGAATGAAGTCAAACCAAACTTTTGAGGATTATTTGACGTGTGCCAGTCCATGCGCTCAGTGTGGTTTATTTATCTTTTGGTCCAGCCTCAGAGGGCAGATTGGGACTTTGGCGCCCTGCGGTGCTCCTTCTCCATCCCGCCGCGCGTCCTCTGCTTTTTCTCCTCATCCGTCCACTGATTCCACGTGGAGTTTGTGTTTATATTTGATATGTAGGAAATGGGAATCTTATACCACTGCCCGGCTCTTAGGGCTTCAATAGCCCCTGGCCATTGGCCTGTCTATAACAACATGACAAGTTACACGCCGACGCAAAATCTGATAGGGCCTGTTGCGCCGTAATCCGTGCAGGTTAGATTTCACATTAAGGACACGTAGGCTACTTAACCGAGGCGCAATAATTCTCAAAACATAGGGGTACGGAAGAGTATGTGCATCTGAAGCTTAAAAAAACAAAAAACAAAGAAAACAAACTGAATTATACTTACACCACAGCCTTTCTTTCAGAGCTGCTGTCACCGAGGATAGACATTTTACTTTTAGATGAAGGGCGTCTTTTCCACATCTTTCATAGAGATCTGATATCCAGGAGTGTTTTTACCAGATAGATCTCCTCCTTTTAGGCCACAGGACCTATTTAACTTCTTACGTTTATTCAAGTTTGATATTTATCTGTTTGATTTTACAGCTGGTGTCGCTTTTTAAATAGTATTACAAATCAAAATCACACAATTTGTAAATCTATGAATTACAGAAGAAGTGTACAGAGAAGTATTACAGGTCTGCCCTTGCAAAAGTGAAAAATATTGTACACACTGTCCCTTAAAACATGCCATTTAGGCTACACTACATTTGTCTGTAACTAGAAATTCTAAATTTGACTATCAGGTACCAAATGCTATGCTTCATTAATTTTATTCAATAAAGTATCTTGAAACAGATTTTTTTCCCCCTGCAGGATAACTTAATATGAACGTTTAGCAGTTTTTAGCAGTTTACTTATGGCAGGTCTCCTTTGCATTTATGTCGATAGTAAAGGAAAATACGTTTTCAAAATAAGTAGGCCTGTATAAATAGAAAGCCTGTATATATGTATATATATATATATATTGTAGGTGTTTTTTCTGCATCGAATGTTGTTCAGCAGTGATCAGAGTCCTCAGATTTAAGTCGAACAGAACGGTGACTTTTCACTGGCACCTGCGGTGTGTTCAGCACGGTCCCCTCTCCGGGGTTTGGAGCGTGGAATTACGGCAGTGTCGCCCCGAAGTGATCCTCCCATCCCCGTGCCATATGTGTTCCTCATGTCAGTGTCAGTGGCCAGAGTGAGAAATATAATTCTCTCTTCTGGGACCCTGAAGGAAATGGCAGGCATCATTGATCTGCTGCTCAGTGTCAGGTAACTTCTGGGTGGACTTAAGGCAATGCGACACACAGGTCCTCAGAAATACTTCAGGCAACTTAAGAAGCACCAGCCTCGGCACCATGAAAATACGCTTTCACATTTTCAGTTATATCAAATAAACTAAATAAATTCATTAAAAAAAAACGTAAATCTACTTTTCATCAAAATGATCGTGAGGGTATTGTTATTTTTGTTTATTTACAAATCGAGGAAAAGACAAATAGATTAGAGAAGGAAGAGTGAAAAGCCGGTCAGATAGACAGCGGATTCTGTCCTCCACAAAGGTGAGAGAGGGAGGGAGAGGGATGGAAGGGAAGGAGGAGGGGTGAGGCTGGACGCTGGAGGCTGGGGCACAAATCAATTCACCTGAGAGACGCATTATTGTCTTCGGTTTCAGGCCAGGAGGAGCTGAGCGCTATGAAAAATTAAAAGGATGCCAGTTAGTTTAAAGGACCGAGCCAGAAAATTCTTCAGTGCATGAGCACGCGTGCACACACACACACAAACACACTCGCACATGCACATGTGCACTCTGTTCTGTGGAAAACCTGCAAAATCCCAGTCAGATGTTAGTAACTCATTTTTTTTATCAAGTCAACTTTCTTTTATTTAAGAAGCTGATCAGCTCACGTTGAACATACATGGTTAACTTAAATCTTGTTGTTTTGTGCAACATACCTGAGACAAACATATGTACATACTTACCCTTAGATGACACTATTTGTTTGGTAAATAATAAAATCTGTGATCACACTGAGATTAATGTGCAAGTGCTGAAAAACACTCATCTTAAATTATATCGTTATTAAAAATAATGAAGTTATTGTGAACTTAGCGTTAAAAAGGTTCTTTGGCACTCCTTCCACAGCTGGGAACCACAGATGTAATGACAGAGAAGGACTTTCGTGTTTAGATGTGATTGTCTATGCAGCCTATTCTTTTGTTCAGCTGTCTGTTGTCTGACGCCCTGTGTGCGATAAATCAGAGAGGAGCCATTTTGTGCTCTTCGGTTGGGACGACGGCATTGTTATCCATTGTTTTCAGCCGGACTTTTTACTGTAGAGGAGCGACCAGGCCGGGGAGTAACTTCTCCTCACGGTGCCAGTGGCACCGTCTCATCTCTCTCGAGTCATAGACAATCGCCTTACTTCCAAACTCCTGCGCCAACCTGTCTCCTGTCTAGCATTAATGGGGTCACTCACTGTCTTCATGCACCAGTCAGCCACTGTGTCTGTGGTCCAGAGTCAGCCAAGCAGCCGTATCATTTACACCTCTCCATTTTCATTGTTGATATTTACTTCTGCAATTATCTCTCCACTTCACCCTCAGCCGAAGATGATATGCTGAAGTTAACACTGCCGCTTCCCTCCCTCAGTCTCCTGTTGCTCAAACATAAACATACCCACAGAAGGTCCAACCAACGGATGCAAACAGACATTAAAATGAATACAGTGCAGTGGGTGGTTTCATCCACAGTGTAAGTAATCAAATCAAGCGCCCCCCACCCCCCCCACCCCCTTCCTACAAAAGTGTTTCCACTTATGTCCCAGCCAAGAAATTAGTTCAGGTGATCATTTCTCATTAAAACTGGTACAGCCATTGACACAAGATTCATTTTCTCATTCTTGCCTTTCAAGTGTGTGTGGCAGATCACAGCCAGGGACGCCATGGAGGCCTCACAGGACCTCAGCGAACAGATGGTGAGTTAAAGGCTACTGTATGCCTGCACGAGTGTTTCGCTGGCCGCGCGCAACGGTATACTTTGTCTCTGTCTCACAAGTGTGAGCCATGGGTGCGTTAGATAATGCAATTGTCCATTCATGTGTGTGTGTGGGTGAGTGTGTGTGTGTGCCTGCAGTGACGCCCAGCAGATGTGGTTCAGTGACTGTGAAAACCATATGGCAGCAGTCAAGGTTAATGAGACTTTGGTTGAAGCAGTGATGGACAGAGATAGTCATTCAAGAAAAAGTGTATTTGTCGAAATTGTGTGTGCAAAAGAAATGAAAATCACCGAATGCGTTCAACAACTTCCCGGAATACAGTACAATTCTATAGATTTGGCTTCGAGGCGTTTTTTAACAATGCTACAAAGATCCCACTCAGACGTATTCAGACGCTCACAGACTCTGAGTGTCTGAGCTGGGCAGGTCATCTCTGCGTCACGTCAGCGCAGCGTCCCAGTTCTGCTTGTTTAAAGATCAGTCCGTATTGTTGGGAAAATGATTTTGGCGGCCAGCGAGGGCCACTCGCATTTCAAAGTCGTTAGTCAGCCACCAGAACAGGTGTAATTTCATCTTTCCTTCTCCTCCACCTCCTCCTCCTCTTCCATCAAGCCCCGTCTCTCTCTCTCTCCCTCTGACCTGCCAGCCTCGACAGTAATAATAGCGCGAAGTGGGACAGGGCCGATAAAGTATGTTGTTTTCCCCCTGCTTTTTGTGTCGCTCCGTCAGACTCACTGGGGGTTGGATTACGGGCTGGCCCCGGTGGAGTGCGTGTCACTCACGCATACAGTACGTGAGCCCATCAAAAAGTGGGAAATGAAAAACAGAAAACAGAAAAGAAGGATATAAAGAAAGAAAGGCAGAAAGAAAAAAAGAAACGAAGATAAGAAAAGAAGCATCCATCTTGTCTTGGTGCTATCTAGATATGAAATATTAATGTCCATATTCCTCATTTACTTCTCCTCCCTTAAATAGGCCTGTGATATCATTTATAAGGTGAATTTGAGCTGCAGCTCAAAGACATTGATTAATTGTTCATGTTGGAAATTAGATCTCCGAGCAAGGACAGCAATTTTAATCAAACCGCACTGAGCTAGGCAGTCTTACAGAGTTGAAATCTTTTACTTTCAGTTGTCTGATCGTGTGTTGAAATACTTTTTAAAAAAGCTTACTTTGTGGAGCTTTTGCGAGGTAGAACAGATCTAGGTCTCCGCCTGGTCTTTGCATCACTGAGCACACAGCTACCACTTTCACACACATATCGCCAAAGAAGCAAGCCTTTGTCCCGATAACAAGCGGGATGCAGCACACAGCACGTTTCCTCTTCGCTGCAGTCCATTTTCAGTGAGCTTTGGCCCAGAGTAGATGCGAGTTTCCCCTGCATTCTAAAGCAAGCGGTTCACAAATCTAGCTTCACTCAACCAACCATTTAAGAATATTGTTTCTTAAAAAAGGATGCTGGAATAATATCCTGTTTATCACATCCTTAAAACATTCCAAAGCAACTCTATGTGCATGAAACAACAATAAAAGCTATTATTCAGTGACGCAAAGGTTGGGTTTGTTGTGTTCGTTTGTGTGTTCTCGCAATCGTGTGAACGTAAATGACAGCCTTGATTTCGGTTCAAACTGAAGAGTTAATTTGCTCCGTAATTGTAATCTATTTCTGTGTTCGCTTTAGTGTCTTGAAATTTAAACTGAAAGTGGCTAATTCTTTCCCCACACTGCTTCATTGAAATAGGCGTGTCTCTGGTGGCTAAGAAAACAGCGCAGACCTCACACACAAAGTTTCGGGGAGTTGTCAGCTGATACCTGATACCCCCACTCCTCCTCTCTACCCTTTAAAATCCCCAATGCTTACTTCCTCCACCCCGCCCTTTTCCCACCACATCCATCGCACGTCATCTGGGTTATGGTCAGGCGTCCTCTCTGGCCGCCTGCCTGCCGAAGGCCAGCCTGCCGTTTGGGGTCCTCAGGGAGCACTGGAAGGAGTCTGGGGCATGGTCTGGGGAAGGGCCAACAGCGGTTGGCCCCGTAATACTACTTTTAGCATGTTTAAGTGTCCCACTCCACCTGTTGTCACATACTTGTTTAGCTTTAGAGAAAAGGTGATAACAGTTCGGTGCATCGGCTCCGTGAGACGATTTTGAAGAGCACAACTTCTGTTTTGATCAAATCAAATTTGTACTATTCAAAGAATAGGCACCAAGCTGATTTTTGGTGGGCTTTGCCGAGCACCGGTCCTTTGCACCATCGCACATGAACTCTTACAAAACTCTTACAGTGCCTCAAATGAAGTCTCTAGTCTGTAGACTTGTGGAGGAGGCAGAGTGGGACGGGGAAACTGCAGCTTTTATTGATCCTCGGGAGATTTGCAGAATTTGAATGTAAGACCACAAAAAGAGTGAGAGATTGACTTGAAAAAGTAGGCCGAAGTAAGAGGGGGGAAAAGTTCTTTTAGCTGTAGCTCTTTCCTCTGGTGCGCTGGGAGAGGCTCTTATGGCAGCTGTCCTCATCTGTGCATAAGAGAGAGACGTGAAGACGGAGAGACAGACAGAGACCAAGTAAAAAGAGGAAAGGGGTCGGGTTGCACCCCTCTTTCACCCCTACAACCCCATACAGACACATTCACACAAACTTATGTGCAGCAGCGGTAGCTTAATGTGAGCACTGCCCTACCCTGATAGCTAAGATTGCACTGGCGTCATACATGGTTGTTTCAAAATCTGCCCGGCAACAAGACATGTGGAGGGATCACAGAGGTGTGGAGTGTAACATCAACCATCTGGCATCCTGCTAGTGGGTTGGCATCCTAACCGTGGCACCAAGGTGCACTTCAGTTTCAGCTCAGTGTCAGTGATTCTTGTAAGATTTATGTTTAGATGACAGCTGAGAGCCACCGCGAGCCCTCCCTCCAGAATGTCCAAAAAATGCTTATTGTGGTGAATTATTTTTTCCACTGACAATCGTTATTAAGCGTGCCGTAAAGAGCTGCAATTTTTAAATGCTGATGCAAATCCAGGTTTTTATTTATCCATTGAAACAACTATAAAATAATTGTTCGGAAGTGGGCAAGCGAGAAGCTTTGGCAGCTGAACAGGACTGAAAGGTCAAAGGTCGGTGTCACACCAAATAACTAGGACATATGAAATACAGACAAGAAAAGCAAAACAATGTTAATTTGTTGCCAAGTATCGGTAATCTAAATGTGATCATATAAAAACAAGAGGACTAATGTGTCACCAACCAGCTTTCAGGCTTTTTCATGTTCATGAAGTTTGAGAAATACTTATTTATGAATCAATTGAAGAATCTTTGCAAATATGAAAACCATATCTCAATGGAGAACTAACAAAAAGCAGAAAAGCACCAGTTGTTTCAAAGTCCTACCTCAGCATTACTACTCATTAAAGCAAATGGAGCGTATTTCATGGAAACCTTTTCCAGTTAAATCATCTCTAAATATGACAAAGGCTATATTTTAATCATGAAATTTGAACAAATTTGCCCAGCCAAAAAAGATTATCATGAGTATGTTTCTCAAATTTGTCATACTTTATCAGCATGTGCTTTCTGCACAGTGGCTGAATCATTCCTTTGCAGGCCACGGGTTTGACTCAGGTCATGCTCTTCATACAAATCCCCCTCCCATCTTGATTTCCGGCCAACTCAACAATACTCTAGAATAATGGCAAAAAAATGAAGAAAGAAGGGATTTAGAAAAAAACTGTGCTGAATTTTGGAGTTAGTGTGTATCCATCACAAAAGATCCCAATGTAGGTAAAATACCTATTTCCATGTTTAAATTATATAAATGTACTTAAAGGGACATTTAATTTTATTAAAGATGTGTGAAACAACCAAAGAAATCTGTCTCTTACCCAAACATTTTTAGTTAAGCACATGTGAGAGCTGAGTGAGAGTCTGACCAGCCAGAGAAAGTTGGCAAGGTGTGAGGTCATTAGGTCAAAGGCGGCCTGTGAGCCAGTGGCAGACTGAAAGAGTCAACCCCCCAAAACAGACTGGAGAATCCATCTCAATACTCCAAGCAAGCTTTGTGGGCTTTTTAGAGGAACACACCAGACAGGAAACCACATGATATGTGTGTTTGAGTGTCTGCTGTGTGTGAGAGTACACGTGTGTAGGTGTTTCTATCTCTGTTATACACATATACTTTCTGTGGTGTGGGATGGCTGAGGTCATCTGAGTGGAGACTGTCTCATATTGAAGCCATGCTTGTTTAATGGAAGTCAATCGAGGCAGTGTATTTCTTGCCAGGATTCCTCACTTTATTGATTACTCTGACTTTTCAAGAAAAACACATTATTGCCAGATGTTACCTTCTTTTTCTCCAGTGAGCAGTTTCTGTAGAAAAATCTGTTTGAAAGTCATCGCTAGTCAAAGGTACTACATGATTAACAGAAAGTATCAACTGTAAATTCAAATTATTAACCGTAATTTCTGGTGAATTTGTAGAACCTTTCACTCTTTGATCTCGGCAACTTCCAGGTAGATCCTATGAGCTTGTTGCCCACTTCTTCTTTGGCTCAGTCTCAAAGGAAAAAAAACTCATCTGCCATTACTTAGAAAAGGAGCACATTTCCTCATTTTACTAGGAAGGAAATGAAACTGCAACAATTGTGCTTTGGTTACGGAGGAGCCTGCCTGCTCTGCCTGCCGCGAGAACTTCCTATGCTGCTCAGTTGGGGGATTGTGTTTCTCTCTCTGCAGCGCGGAATCAGAGGTAGCACCGAGGGTGCTGAGGCCAGATGGGGTGTGACCGGGTCTCTGAGCTGACTGAAGTGTTGATGCAGTTCATATTTATTTGCACTGAAAGCAAAAGTACCTGTTTCTTTTTACAAGCGGACGATCATTTTTGTTTTTATTATATCTTTTACCTTGAGATAATTGCATCTCATTACAACGAGATCGGATCGCAAATGGCAGAGTGATGTTTTTGCTCTGTAAAATGTGGCCATATAGTTCTTGAGTCTTCATGTGTGGTTAATAAATAGATAGTAATTCATTGATCACGAAAAAATTAAGTCCCATAACTGGAAAAGGTAACTTTCTGAATAAAAAAAAGAGAAGTAAAGGTATTATTAAAGATTTCGCACAGAGTTTTCTATTATATAGGAGATTGTACTCAAAGGGCATCTGAAAACTAGCACAGTGACAAAACCTAAAACTTTTTTCACCTGACATCTTTTCAGTGGAGATATTAATAATCTACACAGTGCTGTGTGTGAGTGAGCACTGCACCCTGGCAGGCATAATGACAGAGAGCTACTTCAATGGTTGCTCAAAAACCTTCAGGAAGGTTGCATCTGAGTGTCCTTTTGATCCCCAATCTGAAATACACCTCAACATTTTTAACAACAGTCTGATCAAATTAGGGAAAGTTAGTGAGCTATATGACGATGTGCACTTTATGATGCATTTACGGTATGATTTTCTCTTCTTTTTTTTGTTGGAAGGAGAAGAAGAATCAGAGAAAATATTTGTCCACCTGACCCCGTTTGGACTGGATCTGTCCTCTTTTTTTAGGCTCTGACGTGTCCCTGATTCCTTTTGCTTGTCCATCCCACCTTCTTTTTCCCCGCCAGCCTGCTCGCCTCTTCGTCTCTCGCTGTGTCTTTCTGGCTGGAGTGATGATTCAGGGCCTATTGTGAAGTCAGCAATCCGATACAGAGCCAGCCCAAGAGCGATGGTGGGGAAGGAGAGCGGGGAGGGGTGGGGTTGAGAAACAGGAGGGATTATGGGTGTTCTCATATCTGTGTTCCTGCTGTCTAGGGCCTGAGGTGCTTTGGCAACCTACCTGTCCTCTGGTTTACCAGTTGTTCTCATTCTTTACATTAGCCTGAGACTCTGTGTCTCTCTGTCTTTGTTTTCAGTTATCTTTTTCACATCCCAAAACTACTTCACTGTCCATTTTTATCTCCATGCTCATCCATCTATTTCTTCAATCTTACTTTTCCTCCTTTTTCCCCCTCAATCATTCTTCCCACTTCAAAGACATATGGTATTGTGAGTGATTTTATTAGGAAGACGATATGAAGTGTTTCAAGGCCTGGTAAGACGGAACAGCTTGTGACTTTTGAGACATTCAACTCCCGTTCCGACTCCGCGGTGCATAGGGCAGCAGTAACTTCTAATAATCCCCCCACATGTTGAATCTAAGAGCAGATGGCGGGTGTGTGAGACCATACCTTTCACTTTGCTGAATGTCTCCCCTTGTATCTTTTTTAAGGGCATCTACCTTATGTCGTACGTCTCACATACACACCCAGTGTGATGTCATGAGCAGCATTATTTAACAGGCAGCTGGGAGCCCATTCATCATTTAATTAAAAGCGTCTGAAAGGGATCTGAGACCTAATGAGATTAGCTTTAATTATTGATGCTGCAGACGCACACTTACACAGGCTCACAAACACACACTCCGCCATGTGACCACTGTGGATATTCAACCTCTTGTGGAGCTGGGCTTTTGGTTCTAACACTCTTGGGTCTACGCCATATATTTGCACTTTTAGATTGAACAGCTCTTTGCTGTTTCACCTGATGTGTCTCCAGACACACAAATCTCATTTACTTTATGGGTTGGTAGAGTCAAAGGGAAGACTGTGGTTCACGCAGCAGGCAGGGGGTGAGGTGGCTGCGGTCGGTTTGGGGGGGGTGCTACACGACGATGGTATTGTGTTTCTTTGCGTCCCTCACAGCAGCAAAAAGTAGTTCTCACTACACTGGACTTCTCTGGATTTATCCTGCAAAGCCTACCCACTTTAAACGCTTTTCTGCACTTTTTATTGAGCAATCATAATAAAATAAATCCCCTTGAAAGCCGACGGTTTCTTGCCTCCTAATCTGGGGAAACGCATCATATCCTAAACTTACACAAGTCTTGCAAAGTGGAATTGTATTCCACATGACCAAATATTTTCTCCTAACCTATGCTCTGAGGTCCCGCTGTGGTTTGAACTGGGTTTTGCCTTTATCTGTCATTTCACTGGATAGAAACATTAAGGCACGTCTAACTGTTTTTCCCCTCGCAGCGTAGATAAAAGAAATAAATGCTACAAAAACAGAGTGTTAATTGACAGGGAGACTGATGGCTTCACCCCGCAAGAGTGATTGACTCAGCCTTATGATTTGAAACACATTTTTATCACCCGTCCAACATTTTACACTCTAGGCTTTGCAGCCGAGGTCCAACAGTGTGTGGTATCATTCCCTGAGGCGCAGTCTTGCCTGTCTGCGGACAAAGTTTCTGGGTTCCCATGTGAACAACAACAAAAGATAGTGGTGCATTTGGTCCAAAAAAAAATGTGTGGGGAGACTGACTGAGCAGGGTGATTGACATGCTAACGTCAGAACCAACCAGACAGCATTAAAATTCAATTATCTGACTAGTTATTGTGTAATCATGAAAATGAAAGAATCGCATTTGTTTTTTCTTCAGCCATTTAGACTATTCGTTAAAGTTTGCAAGGTAAATAGCCCTCTCACACTTGCATAAATTAAATAATTTAATAGTTTCTGTGCAGCGCCCTGTAGCAAGTCCCTCAGTTATGGAGAGACCAAGCATGTTGTACAAGTAGAGAAAACGTTCTATCTCTCTTTCTTAGCTCAGCTAAACATCCTCCTAATTGTTTCATGGTCTTAGCTGCTGGTTTTGTGTCCTCTTCAAGATAGAATAATGTTTAGTTTATAAGTTAGAGTCCCATGCTGTGTAAAATAGGCAATAAAGCAGACTTTGTCTGTCTGTCTCTATGTCTGCCCCTGTGGGTATTGTGCTTGTGTAAAATTCATATTGAGTCCCTTAAGAATGTCTCTGTCACTGATTAGAGTTATGACCAGACTGGGTGCACGTGTGTCTGTGTGTGCGCGTCTGCCTGGTCAGCCATGGACTGGTTTAAGTTTCGTTCAGTTGTTTTTTTAATCACCCTCATCAGATTAGCTGAGCAGGGGCAGTCGAGGCCAAACGCACAATTAACAGAGCAGAACTGCCGCACACACACACACACACACACATCCATCAATGACTTTTCATTTGTCTCCATTGAGTAAAGCTGCATTAAATCGTGTCTGTGATCCCCTCACTCCCCGAGACAATGAGGAGCCAATTTAAACAGCAGATATGAAGACCACCAGTGCAGTGAGTGGGATGAGGAGTAGGCTGTTCCCTTCCACTGGTCTTTCTCCACAAACACGAGGATACAGTGCAAGTTGACAAAATAAAAATAATATTTGAGATGAATTAGTAATGAGCTCTGACAGCGTCCTCAGCATTGTGTCTTTATGAATTTGTGGATGCTGAATTCCTGCTGGACAAAAGGAAAATCAAATCAAATTATAACAAAGAAATATGTTGCTTCTTTTTGTATTTTTCAGATTAAGATATTAAGATATGACTGGCAGCAAAGAACCAAAACAAATAGATCCTGTTTCCTGCCAGGTTCTGTTCACAGATGAGGACAGCATTATATCCTCAATTATGTTTACATCATACCAGTTTGTGTAGTTAAATGTATTAAAACTTACCATAGGCTTCTGTTTTATCTAAAAAGCTCTATAAATATCTTGTGCATGCAGATTGAAAAACTTTTGGAAAAATAGTGCTTAAAGTGGATATTTTACAGTGATATCTGTAAGCATCAACAGGTAAAGAGAAGCACACATGGCCAGGGAGGCCCTGAAAAAGAGAGAGCTATGCGTGGAGAGTCCCTACTTCACCTGAACGCCTCCTCCTTTTTCCCCCTGCCCCACAGACTCACCCTGTTCTTTCCTTTCACTCCCTGACTTTTTTTTTTCTTTTATAGCTTCCTACTACACCTGAAAAAGGGGGCATTTTTGGAGGTATAAAGAGAGGGATAGATTTACACCTCCCAGGCTGGGGGAACTGGGTGGGTGTATGAGGAGTGGTGGTGAGAGGGAGGAGGCTCGGCACAATGTATTTTACATGAAAGGAAGGGGATAGAGTTACTGCACCGATAACCACTCATACAAATGGGGACAGCAGAGAGCTTTGAGCAGGGGACAGGTAAACCAGGGAGACATTGTGTGTATGTGTGTGCGTGTGCGCGTGCATTGAGATGGCGCTTGTGTTTGTGTGCTGAGTAACATCCTTCAGTGTGTGAGTGTTTTTTGTGGTCGACACATCAGCCAATGTCAGACATAGAGATAGTTGGACGATGATCACGTTGCACAGGTGTGTGTCACCCATGTTTGTGGGTGCGTGCAAGACTTTATGAATCCTGATAGCTGTATGTTGGGAAGTCAACACGGATACAGGTTTCATCTGATTTTCAGTTCCATTAACAGAATTTAAATACAGCTTTTTTGCCATAAAACCTGTACGGCATTGATAGACTAAAGACTTCACTCATTAGTTTAGTATTTTCACACACACCACCTTGCTTTGTTGAAACTCAGTGCGACTGTTTTTTTACTTGAAGGGAAAGCCAAACCATTTATATGCTTACTCTGATTACTTAGAGTAATTTGCATCCTGTATTTTAAAAACAAACATGATGCGGTGAAAAATAATTTATTGATGCAACTGAAAATGCCAGAAATGCTCCAGAAATGTTTAGGACAGAAATACATGAGAAGTTGGGTTTCCATGGACGTCATAGACTCAAGTCAACGGGTACAATCAACAATACAGACCAATATGAGTCACCTCTATCAAGTCGCCTTCAATTACTTTGGTACTGGTTTCACTTGTGAGACCCCATGGCTGCAGTACATCCAGTCGATAATTTGAATGCCTTGAACCTGTATCCAATTCACTTAAGTTAGCTCAAAGTCTTTCCTCAGCCTATTGCCAATCTGCTACATCGATCTAAATGTAGTTTTTGTTGATAAGGGTTGCTAGCTTCTTATCTATTGAACAGATAATGGCATTATTACCAGTTATCTTCTCTTGTAAGTCTCAATAGGAAAGGAAACAATCATGTTTCCGAAAATGTTTAACGTCAGGCAGAAGATGGATGTGTTTGTTCATTGGCAGATACACTTATCTAAAGTATTAACAAAAAGGCTTACTTAAAACAACGAGATAAAAGAGATGTCGGGGTGGGGTGACTCTCTTTATGTGTCTCATGGTTTGAAGAGAAGATAAACTGCTGTTGTTCCACTTGAAGAGCAAAGTTATTCCCAAGGGGCTTTTAAACGGAGCAGGACACCTCACTCCTGTCAGGTTCTTTTAAAACACTCCCAAAGTCAACAAAAACCAAAGCCCTGCCCTGTAATTTAGCTGGACCAATATGCAACACCGTTCCATTCCTCAGTTTTTCTTTTTCCCTTTTTTTTTTTGGAGCTGTGTTTTTCATCAGGCGTGTTTGGGGACACCATCCCTGCTCCCCTTCTCCACTCGCTGTGAAAATATTTCATCAGGGATGTTTTTGGACGACCCCCTCGTGATGGGGTCTTGCCTGGCTAATAATAAAGTGCTTGAGTTGTCAAGCACTTCGGCAGCACCCTAATCTGTTCTGACAGCTAGTCCTCCACATAGACTCTCAAACGTCCAGCACACACACCGACACACACAAATGCATGCCGGCATCCACGAATAACACACTCTCAACAGACATTTGCCCTGATGTATGCGCACAGTTCCACAGACAGTCTATCAATCAAGGTGTTTATTGGAGTAAGGGATAAATGCTGTGGGATTGGGTTTGTTGTCTCTGTGGTGACCAAGCTAAAGGCGGCCGGTGCTTAGCTGGAGACAGTGGCCCCGTTCCAAATTGGTCTCCAGGCCTGTGCTTAGTTGGTTCCCCTTTGCAACGTATGCACATACCGTTACATTAAAACTCCTGTTCATGTTGTTAATAGCTGTATTTATGGGCTCTACTATTCCAGGCCTTTACATTTGAACAACTTTCAGTTGCACTAATATATTAGCCTATACTTATTATATCAAAATATGTGCTATTAATATAAGTGTCTTTTAAAGATGCTACACAGTTATGAGTATGAGATGCATAAAAACTTGAATCTTCTCTTCCATGTCTCATGTAACCATATATATTAGAGCAATACTTTGTGATGGAGTTTGATAACAAAACATGTCAATCATTTGTTTTTTTAAGTCCAAAAGGTGTTTTTGTCACCTCAGATATGCCATGATGTGCTTTTAATTCTTAATCCTAACCACGAGTGAGTGTGATTTAGGTAAATGAAAGAACTGTTTAACATGACATGCTTTCATTATCCACTTCTTCTTTGTTCATAAACAACAGATGAAAGTCATCACTAACCCTAACCCTAAGCAAAGATGTGGGTGGACACTGACCGTATGCACCATGAAAACTGCTGTAATGACACAATATCTGAGTCTTCAGTGTGTAGCCGAAATAATGTGGCCAGCTGCAGCAATTCTGTATACATATGGTCTGCCTTTTTAATATCAATTTGTGCAATTTAACTATTTATACCCGTGCATATTGTTGCATGTCATTTGTGTCCTTCAGTCAACTGTTTCAATGTGTGATATGTTGTCTTTGTATAATTTTCAGTCAAATATATATATTAAAGAAAATCATTTGCAAATAAATGCACTCTATTTATTTGTACATTTTGCTAGACTGTCTTGGAAACAGGATTTCAAATCTAGTCCTATGTTACAGGCTTTCAACTCTTAATATTTCCGCTTAAAGAATTCTCACATCACACGTTTCAAAAACAATAACAGTTCTTAAATCTATAATCCATCCATTAGAAATGAGAAATCTACCCTTTATAAGATTTTGTAATGTAGGCAAACTGTTATCATCGCAGTGAAACAATCCCCCCTTTCAGGCGAAGGGGCTGTTCATGAATGGGCCGTCCATTGATCGACTGTGTCTGACTTCTGGTGTGTGCACAAATGTGTGTGTTTTGGTGTGTATCTCCCATGGCAGTCCCTCCATGGCCAAAGTGAAAGAGTGCCATCTTCAGACCAGGGTAGCTCGGAGATATGGAGGGGATGAGTGTGCCCCTAGTTTATAAGGCACCGACTCAATCCGACTCAACTCCACTTCACATGTGACACACATGTGCAGCCGTGTGGTTCCAATTAACAGGAACTGAAAGTGTGCACTCGTGTGCTCAGGTGTGTGAGACCTTGTGCGCTGTGGTTGAGGTGGGGGAGGGTGTGTGAGTGTGGAGGGGAGTCAATTCCATGGTGTGAAGTTTATGGTCTAGGTTCTACTTTCTACTGCACAACAAGACACGGACCCACATCGACACCAATTTTTAATTTTCAAAAGCTGTCCCTCTGTTTTGGTTCACAGTAGGAGAGTTGTTTTATGTCTGTCTGTATCGGTTAGGGAAGAACAAAGAATAATGCAACTATGAATAAATCCTTAGGCTTTAAATGCAAGCTTGAGTGAGTCTGTAATGAGTGACAGCTGAGAAAGAGAGAAGGAGGAGAAGAGAAAAAGAGGGGGTGGAGGCAGAGGAGGAGGGAAACGGGACGAGCGAAATGTTCCCCATTACTGGAGTCAGGGAAGACAGGAGCTGAGCATGGATTGACCTCAGAGGCAGAGTGGAAGAGAAAAGCATAGTTTACATGCAGAGTCTCCGCTTTCCTAGCCACTACAAGTTAGTGCAGAGCAGGAGAAAGAGGCTCAAAGAGAAAGAGAAAAATAATGAATTTGCCTTCCCTGAACAGAACAAGAAGCGCCTGTGACACCTGGGATACAAAGTGAAAGGGCAGGTAGAGAGAAAAGAGAGGCTTTCGACAAGCGCTTGTTTCTGTTTGTGTGTCCGAGCAGCAAGTCTGCCTCTGAGGAGGAGCTGGTGGATTGTAGCGCTCTGTAATGCTTTGTGGAAGTATAAGATTGCTAACTGACCTGATTACACTCTGAGGTAAGAACAAATCTCTAAATCTTTGAGGAAATGAGTGCGTTTTGTGCTAAATTAAAGCAAGCAAATGTCCTCTCTGAAGAATTTGAATAATAATGTATTCTAAGGACAAGAAAAAATAATGATACATTTTTTTTAATATGCGCATTGCTGTTGCACTTACACTTAAATTACATTTTATTACCTTACAACTTTACATTGTATTAAGAAGTTTATTTTTATCTAGGGTTTTTTTTTTTTAAATATTTAGTTTTTATCATTTAAAAAGAGTTATGAGATATTCTTCTGGGATAGTAATTTTATTTACATCACTGCTTTGTCTATAGACTTAATTCAAAGAGAGTTACCATGATTTTAAAAAATCAAATTTCTTACACTATAGAAAGAAAATTTAAAATTACTAATTCAAATACCCAACTTTAATTAATTATGGCAGGTGAAAATTCACCCAGAAATGATTTTAAAACATATTTTTTTAAATTATTGTTTGTTAATTAAAACAGACTTTTAACAGTTAAATGGAAAAATTGTTTTAGTGATCTTCTTTCATTTAGCAGCTATGTATGTGAGTGTGTGTCGAAGTGTGCAATCCAATGCATCGTATCAGATGTCCCACTGCTGATGGGTTGGGTCATTACGAGAAACACGTAGCCCAATTCTTCTTTCTGTCCTCTTCATGCTCCTTTTTATCTCTTGCTGTGCAGGTTTCCACAGTTTGTCCCAAGTATATCAAACCTGTAATGTGTGAAAAACTTGAAGTAAAATTTTTGGAAGATAATCGGAATCATTTTCTACTTCTATCAGACTCATTCTTTTAGAGTGAAATTAGGCCTTATTTAATCATTACAGCTCTTAAAACGTGAGTCAAACTAATTCTTAAAAATAAATCTTACTTAGTGCTGAAAACCTGTGGGGCCTATATGTTTCCCTTTGGGAGACCTTCTCCCAGCCAGGTAGTTTTCAAGATTGATCAACCGGCCACCCAGGTCAAAGGTCAACTATTATAGTAGCTCAGGTGACACAATTGGTTTATTCAGACGTTACGGCCACCTAAGAGTATGGTCAGAGGGGCTTTGTTTTGTCGGTAGGAATTGAATTAGTTCTATTCTATTGCAAGCTCCCCAAAGAAGAAGAAAGATACTGTCCAGGTAGAGGACTTAGAGAGCGTTTTCATATAGCAACTCAGAGTGTTGTTGATTGAATGGATCCTGAACCACAAAGTTCATAAAGCTGCCATGAACACTGGAAAACAAAAAAACATAAACGAAAAATATATTATATGTAATACAAAAATGCTAAATTGTCTAATGAAATTGAACAACTTTGTTTGATTCTTTTAAATCTAAAAAAAGTGTGATAGAAGAAGATAAAAGTGCTGGCGTGTTGGGAGAGATAAGAGACTGAGACAAGAGGGGAAAGCGTTTGTGGATGAGGACCAATGATAGAAGCTGTTCAGGATCAAAGCCTGCGTGCACTTTCACAGATCGTGTTGAGACAGAAACCACGCCGAGTTTATGTATTACCGTGTGTGTGTGCATGTGTGAGTGTGTGTGTGCTGAGGTCCTGCATGTGCGTTACATGTGGATTGCAGTTTCTCACGGCCATGCCGTTGATGCCGTGACTGACAGCCTTGTTAAATTTCACTAAAGCATGAAACGTGACATGAAAGTGGCTTGTGTGTGTGTGTGTGTCTCACTGTGTGCGTGTGTGCCTGTGTGTAAAGTGATCCATACAAGGAGAGCGGCTAACCTTTGAACTCTGTCTTGAACAGCTAAGTGCTGCTTCTTATTTGCTCTCCGTAGAATCGTATAATCAGAACCATAACACCAAAACTCTGCACACACAGACACACACGCACACACACACACACACACATTCACAGAAAATACCTAATTTCCACATACGTGGAGAGTCTGCTTAGTCAGACACTTTCTCTGTATACCTACCTATGATTGCAGTAATGTGCAAATGATTTGGATATATGCTGCATGGGGATTTTAGCTGGTGTGTGTGACTGGTATATCCATTTCCATGTCCGAATGTGTGCGTCTGACACTGCGTGCGTGTCCTACACTTCAACAGTGTGTTGACACAATGATTAGAGGGCAGCTGGTACTACTGGACCTCGGCCCGCCCTCCATTTACTGTTCTAATTAGTTCCTGCTTCGAATAAGAACGAGGAATTTTAAAGGAGAACCACTGGTCTGCAGCCTTGTTCTGCGTTCCGTCACACACAGAAACACCCAGAAACTCAGCCTCTGTGAACGAACTGAGCGCCGCAGTGGAAAGGCGGTGAGGCCGAAATGTGTGTGTGTGTTTTTTTTTTTTCAAATAAAAAGTAGCTGCAGAGTGATTGACACAGCCAAATGACTTGCTTGCCCCCTCCCAAAGTCAAGGCTGAGTTCAGTTTCTGCCGTGACATCTTTAACAGTAAAGAGCTAACTCTGCTGTGACCTAACATGACCCCGCTGGGACCTTTCAACTCTGTAAGGATTGAGACCCGCAATCGAGCTCAGGATGGAGCGGGGTCACGAGAGTACAAGGGAAAGTTAATATCTGTCACTTAGACGCCAGTTAGCAAGTCTGTCACTGTGGCGAGTGAAGCGGCCGACAGCTTGTGATTTATTAGGAGCTTAATATTTTATTCTTGAATAATAAAATTCAAGAAAGTAAGAAATTCTTGTTTTCCGCTGGGTATTTCATGATTAATTATTGATCAGATTTCTTTCTTCATCTTTTGAAAGTGTTTGAAATTGAAAGTGATGCTGGTGACAACAGTTTTCTGATATTGATATCATGTGTCTGGCTTATTAACACAAGGTTATGGGGCTTGTTCATGACACATTTAACAGCTTCTTGGTAGCTAAAGGTGCCCAGTGTAACGTGTGAAGTTGTGTGTGTTCAGTAACTTACTCTTCTATGCTGTCTCTGCAGGTGAAGAAGTCACACGGTGAATCTCATGTTCCAGACCCTTCGGACACCAGGTATACTCACACACACACACACACACACACGTGTGTGTTTTTTCCTACATGTGCGTATTTGCCTGTGTCCATTCGTCTGAGTGTCTGAGCTCTCTGGCCATGGAGAGGTCAGGTTTCACTTCAGGTAGGAGCAGTGATGAGGTCAGCAGTGATCCCCTAAAACCTTGGTTACTGAAAACCAAATACACACGCACATACATACAGAGGTAAATCCCAATTTGATCAGTTTATCGATTGTGCGAGAACTTAAATAGAAGTAAAGTATGATTTCTGGCGAAGCGTAACATTTTAAAGGTTAACATTTAATTGCTCTAAGATATTTCAAATATATGGCTTTATGATTTTGATGATACTTTTAAATTACATTTGAAAATGTCACCCTCAACAAATAATACAAGATAATGAATAATTAATTAGAAAAAAACTGAAAATATCTTCTTAAGTCCAAATAATACTTTGTTACAGATCTTTAATCTATCTATTTAAATCCACTTATGGTACATTTTTGTGTAAATGTAATTTTCTTTCCCAATGACCAGGCATAATGCAAAGACCAGAAAATAGCTTATGAAACACCAACTCCTGCCATCACCTCTTGAGAGGAATGAAATAGAGCAGGGGGAAAAGGGGGCAAGGAGGGGAGGCCGAATCATTTCCTGCTGTTGAGAAACAAAAGAAAAGGATGCATGAGGCCTTCTGAGCAGGAGAAAATGTTACTAAATCTGTGAAGCCTTTTAAGTTTACTTCGACCCGGGGCCATATTTTAGTTTTTTGTTTAAGTCCTGACTTGAATGATCAGAATTTTTCCTTCCAATAGGGGCAGTAGAGCAGAATAAAAAGCTATCTTAGTTATCAATTGGAACAGGGAGTTCATTTTGGTTGCGTTTATCTTTTACACATTCTCGTTTTTGCACCTTCTAGCCACGCATTTCTTATCTGCTCAGAGCTATATGTTTCTATCTGTCAATCTGACTGTGGGTTGCAGTCATGTGTGGTGATGCTATCTGCCCAGAACATCGGGATGGCCTGTGTCCAGACCGACACACTGTCTCACACAGCAGCCCGCATTTGTTTAATTCTCCTTCCATCTCGGTCCGTTCTGGCTTTGATGTCTCACAAAAGCACAAGTGTGACCAAACCTGCGGGCAGCATGAGTCAGAGCTCTCTCACATACACGACAACCCACACACACACATTCACATTTGCGTACAAAAAGTACTGTCCACGCACAGAACAGACTTATTGTGAGAATGCTTTTGCCGCTTTTCTTGCTGGATTGTTTGGCTTAATGATAAACTACATTACACTTTGATTCAGATGTGTTTGAGCTTTTGAGCTACACAGTGATAAATCATCATCTTCAGGTTTTTATTATGCAATTCTGCTTATTCTTTTCATCTTCAACTTTTGTCACAAGGACTCTTAGTTTTTTAAAATAATCTTTAGCCATTTTTGTTTTTCAACTCATTCTTCAATTGACCTTTCTTCAACTATTGTCCATCTAAATTCACACTACTAAAGCTTATAAGTTGGGTAATGTTTGAGTGTTCTTACTAATTAAGTTGACCTTATTCAGTACAACTTTCTTTTTTGTTTTCAAATAGTCTTTTTTGTTTTCATACACAGGGACATGTTATGTTTACCTTAATCAGCTATCCTGCTCGACAATTTCACAATTACTCACTTCCCTTCTACATAACATTATAACTGATGACTTCATAACATCATCAGCTGTTTCCTGATCCCTTCAAATCTGTCGTCTGTCTGTTAGTTTTACATTCAAGATCAATGTTCTAGTGATTCCTTTGACCTTTTTCATGAGAAATCGTAGTATCTGTGTTCAAATGGTCTTCGTCTGTCACGTTTGCACACATTTCAACATTCATGTTCAGTTGGTATATGCATTACATATCAGCCTTTTCGAATAAGTCAGTAGTCAGTCCATTCCCTATTTTTATTCTTCTACTTTTCAGCTTTTTCACTTCTGCTTTGTTGGAACAGCTCTTACTAGTTACATATTAAAGCTATGTCTACAAGTAAAGATTCCACCAATGTGTGGCTTTGTGGCAACAGTGATGACGAGTCATAAATTAGTGTTTTTTCTTGGTTTTCTTGCAGTACTTATGCAGAACAAACTTTAGGGGTCCAGAAAACACTAGTAACTTTCAATTTATCATGAGGATATGTTGCCATGGTTACAAGCCCTTGAGATCAAAATATATGGTTGTGTTAGATAGATGGAAGGTAGGCTACAACTCTACCATAAAGATACTTCTTTAATCTGTTCAGATCTAATTTAATTCTACTTCCAGGCATCCATACGCACACTCACAGACACAGCCTCACTTTGCTGTCGCCACCTTGTGCGCTGGTTCATCCTAGTCATGCATGTGGAACACATTGTAAAACTAAAGCATGCTGGCAGGCTGGAGGTTTGTATTGGAACCCAGAAGTGTATACACACACGCACACAAACCACTCCATAAAAGACCCGGCAGGCCCACGACAGTCTCTCGCGCCTCTGAACACATGCTCATGTAAAGCTAACTGGTGCTGAGCAGCAGGAAGTTTACGACTTTGAGTGATTCCTGTGTACGCGTACAGTATGCAACTGAATGTGCTCAGTGGGAATTTAATATATGGAGAGGGTAGGTCCCCAGCTGTGAGAGAATATTGTTGTTGATCCTCTATTCATTCAGGATTGGCAGTTCATCATATTTTCACTCCCTCTTCTTCCCCAACACCAGGTCTATGGAAATGCAGGACCTAGCCAGTCCTCATAACCGAGTGGGGGGTGCAGATTCAACAGGCTCCAAGCTGGACAAGAACAACCTGGGCAGCCCCTCCATTACCACCAATGGAACTGGAGGTGAGAAGGCACAACTTGTTTGGTTCTTGATAAACAGGTGTCATTACTCAGGATGGTTACAATTAGTTGTTGTGTACCTTTAATTTTGAAATGTGCCCAATTCCTTATTCATTTGGGATACCTCAAATGAGTCTTAAAATAGCTAGAAAGACAGATTTGTGGGTCATCGTCATAATGAAAATTGTGTGCGTACCACTTGGCAGGAACACAGTTTCATGTAATCAAATGTTTTGCTGGGATTTCAATGAGAAGATTTATGCCAGCTTTATGAGTGCATGATGAATGTGCCATGAGGTAATCTTTACACTCTAAAAACTAAAAGAATGGTTTACGATAGCTAGTTATCAAAAAAGTAACCAAATTCAAAGTGTGAAAGAACAGCAGTTTAGAAAATAATCATTGCACGCAAATGTACATCTAGAAAATCTATTTTATTATGCTTTCGCAGTGAGTCTATGAACAAGCCGAAAATATATCTCTTCAACAGCCATAAATTTCCTGATAAGTACACATCAGCGTGGGTTAAATATGCCCCCTGTCCTCCCAATAAATGTTCACATGCCAAGTAAATCTGACATGAAGTGCCACCTGACTGTTTCATCAGCTGTGGAAGTTATTCTGGCAACACTTTTGAATTTGTTCCAACAATGCACAGAATGTTGCTTGATTTAGGACTCTTATGTGAGCAGCTTTAATTGGTAGAACTTTTGATTGATGGTGCAAATTTATTATCAGGTATGTTTTTTTAAAACATTTGATTTGTAATAATAAACTTGCCGGTACTCTTGACCTGAGTCATGACCCACGTTTTGAAGCAGGATGAGAAACCCACAACAAGCAGCTACAGTCCAAAACCTCATCTAATTTTTAAAACCATTTGAAAATGTCCACCTAATAAAAGTCTGAGCACCTCCAGAGAACAGCTCAACGCCAGCAGAGCTTGAAAGCACATATTGAAACTTGCTTTGGGCTGAGATGTTTGATGAGCATAATGAAATAAAAATCCATTGCAAAATCACCAGTCTGGGAGACTTTCAGCATGTGGAGGTAAATACTTTTTTGAGGACTTTAAAAAGACAGAGCTAGACACATCCATGCAAATGCACGTACACACACCCACACACGCTCACTTCAATGAGAAAACCAATAGTAAATGTGTATAAACACACGGTAAAGCACTTCTGCTCTCCTCCGCTAACCGCTTGGCAAATTGTGGTTGCGTGTGTGTGTGTGTGTTCGTAGGTATTTGAGTGCAAGCCCAAAATTCCCGCTGGAAACTATTTCCTCTACAAGAGCATTAAAGCATCACTGCTCTCTTCAATGTCAACACCAACGTGCACTCCTCTCCCTTCTTCTTTCCTTGTCCCACTTTCTTTTTTCACCCTCCTCCTTTAGCCTCTGGCTGTCTGTGTTTCTCTATCCCTTCTCATCTTTTTTTCCATCTGTCACCCTTCATCCTCCCCTTTTTCAGTCTCTGTTGCCTTGGAAGCATTTTTGACAGTACAGTTAGATGTAAAAGAGCTCAGGGTTGTGCTTTTCTTGAGAACAATTATTTATCTATTGCTGATTTAACAGGCAGTGGGAAGCACTTAAAACAGAATATGATGGAAAAAGTTAGATGTTGCACTTTAGTCTTAGACATCTTAATGTGTCAACAGACAAACAGTCCCAGAAATAGCTGTGCTCAGATTGAACTAACAACAAACTCAGACCATATTCAAGCACATTAAATCACTTTTGATGAGCTCAGAGTTAATGGTTTAAACAGACAGAGCCAGGACTACACATGCAGCCAAAACAAACTACATACCCAACATTCCCTTCACCTGACATCAGCCAACACTCAGGCCCATGGGCCATCTCCATGGCAACTCATTTGTCTTCATTACAGCTTGTCCAGTGGGTTATACCCCCCACTCCCACCCCCACCCCCCCAACGAAGCTGTCCAGAATTAAATGGAGTTCTCATATGGTTGCCATTGATTAGTTTTCATCATTTTCAAATACAAAAAGTAACCTACAAAAGGTTTGTAGGAAGTCAGTCTAGTCATCAGGCATGCTGATGTTCTAAAAACTGTGATTCTCTAATAATTGATTTTCTGTTACTTGGATTAATAGTTCAACATTTAAGAATCTACATGACAGTTCTTTGGTCAGATTTTTTAAAAATAGATAAGATGCCTAATTGTGTTATATTGTCATGTTATAATCTACTCTAAACATTGTTAAACTGCTTAATTGTGACATATACCTCCTCATGGATTACCTAAAAAGGAGCAAAAAGAACATGTAAAACACAGTATAAAGTCATGTTAAACTTTCTGAAAAACATACAAAACAAAAACAAGTTCTATTAAGCAGCATGGTTTAACTGTTTGTCCCTCGGTGACGTTACTGGTTCTATGATTTGTAGCCTAGCATACTTACTTTGACATATAGACTAGCTGGACATATATAGAGACATGTAGAGCTGGACTAAACAGGGAAACAGCAAGTCAGCCCACCAGCACCACTTAAGCTCTAAAGGTTACATGTTTTCTTTGGGAGATGATCTCTGAATAGAATCGGGTTTTTGAATCGGGTTTTGTTAAAATGTGTGTGTTTTTATAAGCAATGATAACACCAAAGCTAATTATTCTCACCTTTGACTGTCGCATGGCCGTGCCAAAAATACAGATTCAGAGTTTCATCTAAAGAAAATATAAAGGCCCAACACCATTAATTAATCATCATGTGAGGAGCAGAGTAGTGACACTCATAAATATCAAAGGGATTAAATGAGACATCATGGAAGCTTTGAGATTAGTGAGGTTACACTGCAAAGAGGGTAAAATTATTACATAAACACGGAAATTAGGGCTTGACGATGATACATCTACCACTTCATGTCCAATTTACTGAGACAGAAATGTGCCATTTGGAAAGGGCATCACACTGGAAGTCAATTAGGTATCCCCTGTTAGCCTTACATCCATGCTTTGGACTCTTATACGATGCCAGGAAAAGCATACATGTGTCATTTCCACGTCATGTGGTAAAAAGACATATATTTCCATTCTCGCTGTGTTAAGGCAAGACATGGTGGAAAACCTCTAGAAATGCAACTTTTCTTGGCCAGAAGGGAAGAGAATAAGTATAAACAGCAAGCTGTGGTTTTTATGTTTCTACGAAGCGTAGATTTGCTGTAGATACTGTTGAATACCTGGCAAGCTCACTGAGGCTAGCTTCACTTTAGGCACATACATGGCAACAACTCTCTCAATCAGGGCTTTAAAAAACATACTCTGTATATAATTGATCAACTACTAAAAATTGCTTCGTCATTACATATTTTGTTTTTCGCCTCCTCCTGTTGAGACACAACTTGGATTCGGATCAACACACAGTGTGGCATTTTACAAACAGCCAAACACATGAAAAGGAGACGTTGAACGACTGTAGCAGCATAAGTGACCTGAAAATATGCCTCAAGTTTGTTTTATTCCTATTATCCTGACTTTTCTCTTTGGTAAGCAGAAACGGACAGACTAATTCATGACAACAGATCCAACCTCTAGCATTTGTAAGGCAGAAATCAAATAATCTGTCTGCAGAAGAGACTGAAATGGCCAATGCAAATCATTCCATCCAACAGCATTGTAAAGGAAGTGCAGCCAAGTGAATCTTGGAGTCACACGAGATCTGTGAAACTCATTAGGAGTGACACTGACGTGTCTGCCAAACAGGCTTAAGTCAACACACAACTCAGCATAGTAATATTCATTCCGTCTTAACAGCATTGTCTTAAAATGCTTTGGTAATGAAGAGACAGGTCAGCCAAACCATAATTGTTGTTTTGTTTAACAGAAAACGATTTTGCAACTTTGGTTTCCAATTATTGTCGATGTAAAAGGAAGTTTTAACAGACATTTGTATGTTTCCATCCCCCCCCCCCCAGCCTCTTCCGAGACACTGACCGGGGGTGGGACTCTTTTTTCTTTATTGGTTCTGTTGCTCAGCTCAGGTCCTCTTGTTTTAAACTAAGAAAAGCTGCATCTGATTTCTGTTTTTAACTGCCCAAACAACAATATGCCCTCACGACAGATTTCTTTTTCAGTCTTTTATAGCTGCTTCTGAATGTGTTTTTTTGTCTGGGAGGGGCGGGGGGGTTGTGAGGGTAGCGAGGAGCCTCCATTATTTTTGTAATGACTATGTTTTGCTGTCTTTAACTCCGTGTGTATTCTATTACCTGGCGGTTTGTTTGCTACTGCCGGTGTGACTTATGTCTCCTACCTACTTTTGTTTGCTTCCAGGACAGAAAAGACACAGAAACGTCTGTATGTCGCATTTACTTACAACAAAGGATTTTTTTTTATACAAGTTTAATTACATGTATATTTTTTTGCAATTCTGTTCATTTTCAAATCTGTCCACTCACTTTAAGCAGCGCACATTTTTGTGCTGTTAGGATTACCGCAGCTGCTTAGGGAACGAGTTAGCCTTGAGCCTTGCGTTTGTTCAAATTTCTTGCCTCCAAACTATGTCAGATGACTTCTTTCGATATATTCATGCAAATGTTTAGTTTACTGTGTTGTTGTATGCTTTGTAGTCTACCTGAGACCTGGATTTAGTCCTCTGTAGAGTACATAAGATCCTCACTTCCTTCCCACCTTACACCCCTATAGGTGAAAGCATGACTGTTCTAAACACGGCTGATTGGCTGTTAGGCTGCAGCAGCCCGTCCCCAGCCTCGGGTTCCAAGGAATATGGTACAGAGGTGCATGTGTTTGAACCCAAGACTAGAAGTCATGTGGAATTACACTGAGTGTAAAAGCAATGGCTTTGTGCAGCTAATGCTTGTTTTCTGGCAGAATTGCTGTGTTGTTGTCTCATTTGCTGTGCAGTGTGCTCTGCTTTTCACTTCCCATTGTCAATTCTTTACAACACGTGTGGTCTTCCCGTGTACAGGATTTGCAGGGTTCCCACCATACATTCGATTAATTTGCTGCTGCAGCCAGAAAACCTAGAGGGGAATGTGTCAAATGTTGACTTTGCATCATTTCTTTTTTGTTATTACTGATTTGATTTTCTGTTTTTTAAACATTTCAACATTTCCTGAAAATGACGTGAAAAATGGAATGGTAGTCTAAATACTGGGTGGTGCTCCAACTCAGTGAATGTTAAACCATGGGGACTGTAATCACAATTGCAATGGGAACCCTCGGCACAACAATTTGTTCACATGCTGGAAACTGCATGATACTTTTCTTCTCCTCTTTCTTTGTGTGAGTGCCAGAGAGAGAGAGAGAAAAAATAGACTTCTTTACCCTGATGCCCTAACACTGATGATTTCCTCTCCTTTCAGTGAAAACAGAGCCTATGAACAGCAGTGAGACAGTTACTACGACAGGTGACACAGCACTGGACACATACGCAGGCTCAGGTAAAGCACATTAACCTTAGTCTCGGATTGACTTCAATCTGCTCTCTAAGACTCAAATACAAAACAATGCAAACACCATCACCTTTTTTAGCCTAGTGGTATCCCTGCTGAAAGATCTAATCCTCTCAAGTATTGCTTGTCCTTGGATTGCACCATCAAAGGCTGGTAGAGGAATGAGACACATTTTAACCCTGGATTTTTTTTAGTCTTGTGTATTGCCCGATGCTCTTTTTACACTGCAAAACACACACACTATTAGGTGAACTATTAGGTGAAACAAATATTGGGTTTAGAACCAGCGGGGTGTTTGTCACTACTGAGCTCTGACATCTCAATGACCACAAACACACATTGTGTTTTACTATGAGGCCCACGAGAAGGAATGTCATGGACTCTCTAAAGAGAAACCTTGGCTCCTCTCCATGTAAAATGCTTCAGATTATGTTTACTGGAATGGTATTTCAGCTCAAATAAGCCACAGGGCTTAAATTGTGCTGCACAGAAGTGTTCTTTGGTTTTTCCAATGGGAAAATAAAACAGAGGATTTGGGCCGTCACCAAGTGAAATCTATATCTGCCTTGTTGATTATTTTCATGTTTTTAGTGATCACCAGCAGTGGGTACAGCCCTCGTTCAGCCCACCAGTACTCTCCTCCCCTCTACCCTTCTAAGTAAGTCTGTCTTTTCAAACAAAAGAGGCCTCTTTTTTAGGAAACTTTAGCTGACTTTCCCCCTGTGTAGAGTAACAGTTTGCTGGCCAGCACTGACCTCACCTGTGTGTTCTCAGGCCCTACCCTCACATCCTCTCCACGCCGGCAGCCCCCGCTATGCCCACGTATGCTGGCCAACCTCAGTTCAGCAGCATGCAGCAGTCAACTGTGTACACAGCCTACTCACAGACAGGACAGGCCTACGGACTGTCCACCTATGGTACTCACTAACACACACACTCCTTATCTGTCTTTAATGAGAAGCAATTTCCCATCAGTTTTACAGCTTTTGACTAAAACTGTGCAGATAGTATAGCTTGACATACCTCAAAATTCATCCTGCTGAATCTACCAGCGAGATATTTAATCAACACACCAGGAAGACCTTGCTACACATTTTGTATCAAAGTGAAGCAAGGGACCAATAACTTATACTAATCTAAAAATGTAAAGATTAAACACAAGAGAAAACTAAGATTGAAAACACTAGCTTCTAACTAAAAACTTCAGGATGGCAATTTTGTTTACATTTCGTTTTTACATTTTATTGATGATTACTTATCAGTTAACTTTTAAACATTTCACTATGTCCTTCGCAGACCTCGGTGTGATGCTTCCAGGCATTAAGACAGAGACAGGCCTAACCCAGAGCCAGTCTCCCCTGCAGACAGGCCTCAGCTACAGCCCCGGCTTCACCACGCCTCAGCCCGGACAAACGGCCTACTCCCCCTATCAAATGCCAGGTCAGTTCCCATAAAATGCACTTCAATCCCCTAACTCGGTTGAAAAAAAGTCTTATTCCTCTTCCATCTTCCAAAGGTTCCAGTTTCACTCCTTCCTCAGGCCTCTACACCACCAATAACTCAGTGTCCAACCCTGCCAACTACACTGCCACACAGCAGGTACGCCACGCATGATGCATGCACCCTCCCATGGTCAAACAGAAAAAGAACATAACTTGTGATAGATTTTTGTGGTGCACCTTAAAGAAGGTTAACCATTTGGTTATTTATGAGCAGGTTAAATGTTCCCCTTTTCCCCTCTGCAGCTGCATACAGCATTTGTGTGCAGGGGTGGTTTTTTACAGTCTCGCTCCCACACAACACTCTTCAGTCAGGGTAGCTTTAAGAAATAAAACCCTTTTACGCAGCAAATTTGCAACATGGGGGAATTTGTGAGAAAAACAGACAATTAGACTTGTGAGAGAGTGTTTTGTTCTGAATATTTCTTTATGTCCATATGATGAATTGTATTGTGGTAGCAAAATGCTTATAGGGGGATTTAAATGTCTTGCTATGATAGATGTGGCTGTTTACAGGAAGAAAGTCAAGGTTTGGCCCATGTGGGTGGATTAAGGGGAATATGGTGTGTGTGTTTGCTTGTGTAAGTCATGTTGTGGGGACATAAATCTGATTTAACAGTCACACCATGGGGACCCTTCTCTGATTTGAGGCCAAAAAGCTAATTACCATTATGTCAATCACAATGTTTAGCATGGCAAGTAAGTTTAAGGCTGGAATGAGGTTAGGTTAAAGGAAAGTTGATTATAAGGGGTTGGTGAGTACTAGCCATGTTAGGAAATATTATTGTAAGTCAGTGTAGTATTCTCTGAGGCAACTGAAATATGGATGGGTGCGTATGAATTTAGCAGAAACAGAAAATGCAGGCAAGAGACCAAAAAGAGGGAACTGGATCTAACAGAGAGCAAGTTCATGTGTGCAACTAGTGCTGTGTGACTACACACCAGCTGTGCATGCGTTTGTGCGTGCATTCATGTGGTATGCTCCAGTTTATAAGGACTTGCAGAGATTGACGTAGTGACAGGTTTAGAGAGCTGACTCATAAAAGTGCCCATCTGCACTGGGTCAGTAAAAAGCAACAGCACACGGCTTTAATTGTCTCAGAGATATAAAATACAGATTGGAGGGGATAAAAGATTAGAGAAATGAGAGGGAACACTTGTAAAATCTGTCCTCAGAAGTCAAACTGGCCCTCTCCAGAAAAAGCTAAACGTCTCATTTTTCCTCTTTTCTTTTTCTTGATGTCTCTGTGTACTTATGAACTGCAGTGTCTTCTGCAGGACTATCCCTCATACACGACATTTGGCCAAAACCAGTACCCGCAGTATTACTCTGCCTCCACTTACGGGACGTATATGACCTCCAACAGCGTAGATGGCACAGGGTCCACAGCGGCCTACCAGCTGCAAGATCCCACCCCCGCCATGACAGGACAAGCCGCTGAACTTCACCCAGGTTTGTAAAGGCGGGATGCTCACAGCCAAGAATGAAATGCTCTAATCAGCAAGTCTCCACCCATGTCGTAACTTCATAAATATGCAAACAAATGTCAAACTTTTTTTTACTGCCTCTGATTGTGTTTCTAGAATCTTGTTTCCAGTTGAAAAATTCCAGTTTGAGTAGCTGAGTTCAACACCCTATTTAAGCCTTGATAAAGCACAGGAAGAGTCCCCAGACTGTATCCATAGTTACCTGGCACTGAGCTCACTAATCGGGGGAGTTGGAATGTGGTTCCTAAGATTCTGATTAGGCAAACGTTTTTTGTTGACAAGTAGAAAAAGAGGAGAAATCATAAGTGTGTGGGATAGAGTGCACACACATGCACAGGAACTCCACATTCAACTTTAATTTTAGCTGTAAGAGAAAGCCTGATTAAAGGAGCTTATCATTCTTCCTGTCACTGATATATATTTTTTCCTTTCACTGCTTTTACATTTCATTCATCTACTCTTTTCTGTAGTAGTTTAAGATGATATCAGTTTTTTTTTTTTTCGGGTCAGTCTCTAGCTGTTTGTGTCTTCCTTATCCTCCCCCACCTTCTCACTCTCACTTTCCTCTCTGATTGAGACATAACAATATGAGGGCTGAAGCTCGGGGTCTGGTTCTAGTTACCGAGCAGCAGTGGGAGCATATGGCATGGGGGGGCTGAAGTTGGGGGGTGCTCGTGTGCAGAAATATGTGTGCGCGCCTTTGTGTGTATAATCATGTATGCTTTTGTTAGGGCAGTATCTTTGAAAGAAGCACCGGATTGCGTAACTTTTTTAGATTTATTGCACGGTTCTAACTTTCCCCATCTTTGCTAAATTTCATGTTGTTCATGTTATTATGAGCAATCAGTCACTCAGAATATGAATAGAGTGTCTGTTTAGGTTTCTTGGTAGCCGATAAGTTGATCTGTCATGCCAATTATCTTGAATTATTAAAGCTGACAGGACTACTCACTGCACAGAGTCTGAATTATTGCTCTTCCTGAGATGGATACAACTCCAGGGCACCTGTGGAATCAGCTCAAACCACATCGTTACTTTCCCCTCACTGCACTGGATATCGTAGTATGACTAGTTGGGCACATATCTGAACATTTCAAAATATCAAATGTTTCAAACACTTTTTCCCCGTTTATGTTCACTCTCAGGGGACTTTGATACAGTGCAGAGCCCTTCCACGCCCATCAAAGAGCTGGATGACAGAGCCTGCCGGAGTGGGGGGTCCAAGTCACGTGGCAGGGGCCGCAAAAACAACCCCTCTCCTCCCCCTGACAGTGACCTGGAGGTAAGAGTCTAAAAAACATTCTGTCTCTCTGCAGAGCTGTTGGAGCTGTGACTTAATATTCAATTCAAACCTCAATGGATATGTGGTATTTCTTTTGATCTTCATCTCCTCTGTTCACTGTGGTATCAGAACATGGAGGAGAGGCGGGAGGAGAGTTTGTTCTGTGCAGTTTGGAAAAACCATTCACATGCTGATGTCACATTTCTGAAACAAAAAGAATATAATTTTTTCTGTTTCTTTCTCTCTTTAGAGGGTGTTTGTGTGGGATCTTGATGAGACGATTATTGTCTTCCACTCCCTGCTCACAGGCTCTTATGCACAGAAATATGGCAAGGTAAGACACTGTCTGTTTGTATTGGGACTTCTCAGTGCCATCCAGAGTAATATCTGTGTCCAAGCTCCACAACATCAGTTCATCTCAGCAGAAAACCATTGAATAAGGGGTAAACCTTGTTGTATGGCCATGAAGTGTTCTTAGTATAACAACACAATAATGCCCAGACTTTAACTTGAGGCCTCACAGTGAGGGCATATCATACAAAAGCTTCATTTTTCTTGGCAGATTACTTAAATGACATCATCTGCTCAGGAACTTTGTGGTCAGCTTCTAATTAGAGGCATTGCAAAATAAAGTCCATAAAACATAGACATTAATATCTGTCAGATCTTTTGTTAGTTTCGTCATAACATAATGTGTTAATTTCTTACCCGGACTGATGGTCTATTCCATCTTCTCTCTGAACTTATTTGGTGGTCTCACATTCTGACATAGCAGCTACACTGTTTATAGTTCGCCTTATTTTAATAGCTCTTGGCACTGATGTGGAATTATCCCGTGTGGTTAAGGCTACAGATTTTTATTAGGTGATGTTGTTTCCTGTGGGCACCGGAGTAGCCACCAGCCAGCGTGTGCAGCTTTTTCATCCCTGATCTGCTCTGATAGTCCCGTTTGGCAGTTGAACAAACGCTGGCACGGCAACATGTGCAATTTGCTGCTAGACTTGCCTTGAGCCTTAGGAGCCCGGGCGTTTTACAGATAGGGTATGTGGGCACTGATGTGCCTTTTATACGCTCTGCAGTCGTAGAGTTTAATGTTCGGCATTTGGGATTTGATTAGCAAAAAAAAGGCCCTGCTGTGTTGCAAGTGTGTGCGTGCACGTGTGTGTGTGTGTGTGAGACAGAAACACGTGTGGCTTCTCTGTGTGGACTGTTTCAGTTACTGCATGGAAATAGTTTATGAAAATTGTTAAATCACAGTTTAGGTTTAGGTGTGAGTAGAGGAGGTTTTTACATTTGTCCTGACTTGTAAACAAATAATTAACTACATACTTTTCCAATTAGGTTAAACATAACTCTCGTCATGGCTTTAAATACTGTTTGACAAGACCAGATATCCCGTCTCATGGAAACATATGAAAGGAAGGAAAAGAAAGAAAAGAAAAGCAGCAGCAGGATTTGTATGAATTGGCATAAATTGTGCTTTTTCCCCCCTGGTTTCAGTGGGAACTTTTGTGCCCTCACTACATCTGAATCCTGTGCAGATGTGTCAGGACTTGTCAAATGGTATGAAAAAATTGTGATTTCCAGGTAGACATTCCATGAAGTTCCAAGTTAAGCAAAACGTTTGTTTCTGAGCCTATTCAGTAGTTTTTAATGCCCAATCTTTACCAGATGGGCATGTCAAACAATTGAGAATGACAAATAAAAAGATCACATTTGTACCAGAATAAAAAATCAACAAGTCACGATTTGTTAGTTTCACAAACCTGTGTGAGGCTGCTTTGGGGCTCATTGTGACTTGCATCATTTGAATTAAATTTCCACTAAATATGGAACTGAAATATTTGCAGGGGCATTTTTACTCATTTTCATCTTATGTGGAAAACACAGTGGCAGCTGTGTCTGTTCACACTTCTCCCAAAATAGCATGTACTACTGACACAAAAACCACAAGACTCATGAGAGGTATCATAGGCCTTTGAGCACATTACTTTTTTTTTGGCAAATGACCTACTCACCACATATTAAAAGGAGGTAAAACAAGGGATGATGTTCCTATCACCATGGAGTGTTGAGTTTCTGAAGCTGACAGTCTGACACTTTCTTTTTACATGCCCAGAGGTCAAATTAATGTGTGCAAATGTCTGATTGACAAACAAAAAAAGGTCACAGAGGTCCCATTGCTGTTTGCTCTCTTTTGACTCACGGCCTACGTTATCATGACCATAGAAATAATCCTCATTGGCCGACAGTTTTAAAGTCCCATCTTTCCACTTTGTTTCAATATTTCACTCTCAAGATTTCTGTCCGTTTCTCCCTTTCAGTGTGTGGGTGTTTGTGTGGCCCCCCTTGCTAACTTTCACTCTCCTTCCAGTTAGTCTCTTTCTATTCTGGTCGTCTGACAGCGTCAGCGAATCGTGCAGCAAGCTGTCGACCCTTGCTGACCTATCACAGATGATGGTTTTTGCAGCTGAGCCCCGGGCTGGCAGGGCAGGCTGCGTTCTCCTAAACACACACGCACACACACACACACACACACACACACACACACACGGACCATTCACATACCACATACACTCCAAGTGTCTCCCGTTGAGCATACCCTCTCTCCACAACACACACAAACGAGGAGACACAGTCTTTCTTTTGGAATGTTGATGGGACAGAACAAGTTCAACCTGTCTGTCAGCATCATCCCGTGATGAGCGGAACGTACCAACTCGTTCAATGGGAGGGATGAGGGGGGTTTGACGTGTGAAGTGGGAAATTGTGTCAAACTAAGAATTATGTTTAGGCTAGGACAATTTCACAACAAAAGAAAACAGTGATCACAGTGATACATTTTTCCATTAGGACCCTCCCATGGCGGTGACTCTTGGTCTGAGGATGGAGGAGATGATTTTCAACTTGGCCGACACACACTTATTCTTTAATGACCTGGAGGTAAAGCTCCTTCTCTCTCCTTCTTTCATACACACAAACGAAACACATTTTCAAGGGGTAAGTTAGAGGCTTTGAGTTCTGAAAAAGTGCTCACATTTTCCACAAAGATCAGCATCAGGCACAGAACAGGTTTCTTGAGGTCAATTTCTCAATCAGCAAAACAGTACTACTGCCCTCTAGTGGTGGCAAAATGCAAGCACTACATTGTCTTTATGCCCAGTTCATGGTGGCATGATGGACTTACTTTGAATGTTATTTCTACAGGAATGTGATCAGGTGCATATTGATGATGTGTCATCAGATGACAATGGCCAGGACTTAAGGTGATTGCTTTTTCTGTTTCATAGAATGTCAGCTATGAACAATAATTGATTGTTTTTCTCTCATTTAGTTTCTAATATTGTGACCCTCAAGATTGAGTCAATGAAATAGTCACTTCAACAGTAAAACACATGTTTGAAAATGTACATATTTAATCTTGATTCTGTTCTTTTAAGTTACTGAATAACAATAAAAACATTAGTAGCAATAATCTTAAACTTTTGTTCTAACGGCCCAGACTTTTCAAATAAAACATATCATTATTATTGACAGTACTTACAGTTTTGCAACTGATGGCTTCCATGCAGCTGCAACCAGCGCCAACCTGTGCCTGGCTACGGGTGTCCGCGGCGGCGTCGACTGGATGAGGAAACTGGCCTTCCGCTACAGACGGGTCAAAGAGTTGTATAGCACATACAAAAACAATGTGGGGGGTAAGCCAATCAGAGGAGTTTCCTGTACGGTAGAAAAAGGGAGGAAATTTTGCTCTTTTAAGTTGCGATGAACTGAAAAGTGATGAACAGGATTCAGATCCCAAAAATGTGCAATATTTGTGCTTTGTGTCGAGCAGGTTGGGTTGTGTACTGTGACAGTAAAAAAAAATCTACTAGCTGGTTGAAATATTAGTGAGCATTTAAATCTGTTATCATTGGGCAGCGAATTTTAATGAATGTTAGAAGGTGGCAGCGTCAGTGTTCCTGTTTTGTTTTTTTTCATTTATCTGAGACAAATCTGAGACTTTCTTCTCCGTTTTCAAGCACTGACACCAAAAACCAACATGTGGTGTTTTGGAAAACGCCCACGTGGGTCTGACTGAACAGCTGATGTGTTGAGCACATTTGCGCTGCGTTGCAGGTCTGCTGGGTCCCGCTAAAAGAGATGCCTGGCTGCAGCTGAGGGCAGAGGTGGAAGCTCTGACCGACTCCTGGCTCACACACGCACTCAAGTCCCTGTCCATCATCAGCTCCAGGTGCACCTCGCGTTCACTCTTTGGGTCTCATCGGCTGGAGTTCCTTATCTTTTCAGTCTCTTGACAATATTTGAAATGTAGAGTGAAAGATCTGTTCGTTGCTCCAGTGAGTCATCCACATATCAACCGCTCAATGTCTTTGTCCTGCAGGAGTAACTGTGTAAATGTGTTGGTGACCACGACGCAGCTCATACCAGCGCTGGCTAAAGTGCTCCTATATAGTCTTGGATCGGTTTTCCCTATTGAGAACATTTACAGTGCGACAAAAATAGGTAAGACCACGACACGGAAAGAAAACATGAATATTCACAATGTCTACAGGATTATTATTTCATACCCACGCATTTGAAACAGTTGATAAGCAATGAGACCATTTAATCAACCAAACCCACTGAGGCAAACCAGTCAGGTAGAAGTAATGCATGTGCACATGTGATTCTAATACTTATTAGTTACTTCAGTTTATGTTCCCTTTTAGCTGACGTCAGCTTGTCACAGACTGATTATTATCTGCTCAAGGCAAAGGCAAAGCCACAAAGCCAAACTAAGGTCTCCCTGTGGATGATTGTTCACATTCTAACAATGTGATGCATTTCATCTGGCGTTGTCATGTTATCTGATTTGAACTACACAGTTATTTTGGCCAAAAGCATTCATCTGGACGTCATTTTACAACTATTGACAACATTCCCGACTCAAACAACTCCAGAAAGATGAGGCAGTTCTCACAAGCAAAGCCATCAGCAAAGACAACCAATCTGGGGGCTGATAGAGAGCTAAAACACTCAGTTTCAGGTGGTAGAGGGACAGAGGCGGGGTAAGACTAAGATTTTAAAAAAATGTAGTCAGAATAATCATTACGAATCCACTTTGAATAAAAACTGATCATAATGTATAAATCAAACTGTGTCTCTGTAACTCTAGTCACCCACAGGAATTTCTGCCATTCTTGATTTTAATGTTTGGAGCTGCTTCTTCAGTGACGGAAAAGCTGTGTGATTATCAAATCTCCTTCTCTCAGAAGAAGGCGTTGACTGGATATCCTTAGCTGGACGCCCACGTTTTGAATTGACTATACAGAGTTTGTTCCTCACTGTTGTGACCACAAAGTCAGCAACACAGCTCAGAATAGGGGGGATGCTGGCCGATGGATGTGGCCGAAATGCCTAGCCCCAGGAGTTCAAGACACTGGAGTTTAGGACTCGGTGCCACTTTCCCCACAGACAAAACCATATCCACTAGTGTGAATTTAAGTGTCAGTACTATCAGATGACGGAAAACTGTTCTTCTTATGTGTCTCTGTCCACCTCACTCACATGCACAGAGCTCTGCCTGTTTCTTTGCCATCTAAAGAAAGGAAAACCCTGTGAAAGCCATTTGTTTGTCTCCAGGCAAAGAGAGCTGTTTTGAGCGTATAGTCTCCCGCTTTGGCACTAACATTACATATGTTGTGATTGGCGATGGGAAGGATGAGGAGCATGCTGCCAGCCAGGTAAACAAACGACTTCTGAACTTTGACCCCTCTGACCATGTGACCCTCCTTCCTCCCCTTGTTTATTTGTTTTTTGCAGGAAAAGAGAGTTGCTTTGAGCGCATAATGCAAAGGTTTGGCAGGAAAGTAGTGTATGTTGTAATTGGGGACGGTGTGGAAGAGGAGCAGGCGGCCAAAAAGGTAATGGACCCCTCTCCACAAGCTTACCGTCACCCCGCCAACGCCGCATAGTGTGAGCTCTGACTGGACCAAACCTGCCTTTCTTTGCTGCTCCCGTTTTGTGTTTGGTCTTCGAACCTTCTCTGGTCTACTTTTTGGGGATTTTTGCTTTTTTTAATGGAGCGATGGAATTCTGGATTGCAGTTGTCCGAGTGAATATCTGAGAGAGCAGCTCAGCTTGCTGTGTATATTTTTGCATTTATGATTGAATAAAAATATATATCATATATATTTAAATATATTTATGAGATTTTTTTTAAAAACTGATATTGGACCACTTAGATGTCTCTTATTATAATTAATGTGACAACAAAAGAAATCAGTGACTGCTCAAATATACACAGTAACCAAGCTTTTTGTCTCTAGCTAAATTGCCGCCTTTTATCCACTGATGTGATCATCTGTCATTTTAACTGATGGAGTACAGTATGTCAAAGAAGTTAAAATGCAAAAAATGAGACTATCTGTTGTGTGTTGTTTGACTAAATTAGGATGGGTTTTTCTAAGAAAATGAATCCGCTCTTGTCCATCTTTGGATTTCATGTGTTGCAGGGTGTTGGGATTGTTTTTAAAACTATTTGCATTTTGGGAAATACATGTGTTCACTTTCTTTCTGAGAGTTGGATTAAAGGATTGATGCATTAACAGAAGGCTACAGCCAGATGCCAGTTAATTTGGCATAATTGGAAATATGGGGAAATTGCAAGCATGGCTCTGTTTAAAAAGAACTAATTCCCTCTTTAAACAACAAATGTTTTATAGTCATTAGTAATTCAAACAAAAGCTGACTTCAAAAGTGACATTAGGACTAATTTGATTCCATCCACATTTGCTATATTTAAATTATTTTTGTCTAATCAGTGACTTACCCTTCTGTGATTCATTTTGAGGATTTATAGCCTATCATGAGTGAAATGCTCTGTTTGGTGGCAACTGGGACTTCAGAACCGTATCTGCAACATGGAGACAAAATAGTTTTGTTCTCTTTGGACCAGATAAATTAAAAGTTTCCACCTGGTAAAGCGCCATGTGTGTTTATCAATACGCCTTAGTTTTATAACATTTGACAGAGCCATGGTAGCTGCTCTCCAACTCCAAGACTGTTGTGATTTCCTGAAACTCTCAGAACAGGAGTTCAAAATGCTCCCAAAATGCCTCATTGAAACGGAGGGGAAAGTATGCATGGGTTTCGTTTGCAGTGCTATTGCAAAGTAAGCAGCTACAAGCTACTGTAGTGTAGCTTGCATGTCTTTGGGTGGTGGTGGTCAGCTCCCATCGCGGCGCCACGCCTGTGCTAATCACGTGTGTTTGTTTCGCAGCACAACATGCCTTTCTGGAGGATATCCAGTCACTCTGACCTGCTGGCATTACACCAAGCACTGGAGTTTGAATACCTGTAACTATCATAGCAATATGGACTCATGGTAAATGGTCAGCCAGGCAGCCCTTTTTTTGTATAACTATTTAAGAACAAAAAACACACTACACTGCAACCATTTGTAACCCCCTCCCCTCACCCATTTTGTGTTTTTTTTTTTTGAATGTCTGGATTTACAAACTCGTATTGGTCTTAAAGAGATAAAAGGAGGTAAAGGTCATCGAGGTCAGGAAAAACCCCACCCGGCATTCCTGGTTCTGTGAAAGCTTAAGTCCACCATCCACCCAGCTGACGCAGATGCTTGAGTTCAAAAGGCCCTCAACTCTTGGGAAGATTTTGTGATCCAAGCACCCAGGACACTGGGACATGTCTGCCATCAAAAAGAAACCTTCCTCACCCAAATATTATTTGAAGGCGTCTCTGTACAGGCTCCATTATGTATACTGGGATAAGGTATTTTTTTTTTTTTTTTTTTAAATGTTTTCTTCCTGATGGTATAATCGCAACATGATGCAATCTGTGGTAGAAGTTTCTGTAAATTATTTCCAATAAACTTAAGGACAGTGGATGTTTGCTCATTTTGTCAAGGAAAATAAATTTCCTGGGATCTTGTCTTTTCTCTCTGGATTTGTACACTTTTATTCTGGGGGAACTGGGATGTTAATCATATGTTCTTTAGTGTTTGATTGTCTAACATTAAAACCTTTTTTATTCATCCGTGGCCCTTTTATGACAGAATCTAATTACGGTAGATGATCCACACAAAGCACTGTAACTTCTTTACACTCAAACTGTGACGCATTCAAAATTTAAAATCCAAGCACTCTGAACTATCATTGGGAGTCAAATTAAAAAGGACAAACAGAATGTCATTTACAGATTTTATTGACACTTCATTTCTTGGCTTTGAAGTATTCCTCAATCACATCCTTGGCCTGAGACTCTTTGCCATAATCCTGTTGAGCAGGGAAAAATTAAAATCAATATTAACACAATAAATAAAGTTTAAAGCTTACAATGACAGTAATTTATTCACTGGGTTTAAATCCTCAGAATATCATCTTTGAAACAAACTAGTTTAGAAGGATTAGTGACAAACTAAACAATCCTGTCTTTACAGTATGTAGCCAATCATAGGGACCCCAGATATCACAGGTAGACGATGGGGCTCGTACCATGGCCGTAGTCTTGCCAGGAGTTAAAACAGCTGCATGGCACGAAGCACAGCACCTGTACTTGACTGGCCAGCCTATGTAGTCACCCTATACACCAAAGTACCCTGCAGCTGTACTGAAAAACTAAAACTCTTACCTTGACAACAACACAACTGCAGCCAACCACCTTGCGGGGTTTTCCCTCACGGTCGATTTTGCACAGTCCGACCCACTCCCCGAGCTTCTTGTTATCATCAACCTGACAAGTTTGAAAATGACCCATTCTTTCAAAAATAGAGAGAATTCAAGAAAATGTGCCTTTCTTTAGAACCATATTTACAGTATGTATAAACACTCAAAAGGCTCAAAGGTTTCCCTGAAATAGGCCCCGAAGTCAGAGTCAGACATCTTTGACATTTTAGCTAATGAGAAAAATAAACTTCGACTGTATCTCAGATAGAAATTGGGTAACAGTGGCAATCTCCTCACAGTGTTCAGTAGAGGGAGCCAAATTATCATCAGTGATACAGCAACACATGGCCCTCAGTACCAGTAGATAAACACACCATGGACTACTGATGCGGCTTCCTTACCTTGATCAGGTTGATCTGGTGCTCGGCACAGAGGGCCTCTACCAGCTTGACGTACATGGGCTCGTCACAGTTGGCAGCCAGGACACAGAGATGGGCCTGACGCCTGGGAAGAAACCACATTTAACTGAATTAAGGGCTGGCACAGGGCTACGCACCATTGATGCTCTACACCAACGGCAGATCTCAGACAGAAATTGGGTAACAATGGCAGGTTTCCACACACTGTTTCAGTAGAGGGAGCCAACATATCATCACAGATGTTTCTGGTGGATAGTGAGGACAAGAAAAAAAAAAAAGGTTTTATACTAACTTGTCCAGGGCTTTGGCAGCCTCACGGATACCACGGGCAAGGCCATCGTGAATGAGTGCGGTCTTGAGCACCTCAGGGAGAGCGGTGTTGACATCCATCACACCTCCGGCAGCAGTGCTGTACACAAAAACAAAATCAGCCATGACCTACATCTTTATAATAAAACGACTAATTTTACAATAGATTTGTTATTCTAATGAGCTCCTGGCATGTCAGAAGGAGTGTCTCACTCACTGTAGAGTGAAGGGGTATCCGACAAAAGAATGCAAATCATCATTCATGCATGAGAGCTCACATCAAGGGGTGAATGTTAGCAGGATAGACCCTACAAAGGCAAGGACTTTTAATCAAATCTCCCCCCTCCCCTTCCTGTGCCAGAGGGAAATAAATTCAATGGCTGACTAAAGGCTTCCATCACTTGAACTTACATGGAATCATAAGTATAAAAGATTAAACAAAACAAAACGTAAGAGCCATTACCACCAATACAGGAATGCATCTAATAAACCACTTAATTCCCATCAGAACTGCCTGGACGGTCTTCTTTTCACCTCTACATTTAGAGCAGAAGTATTGGTAATAAAGCCTTCTATGGGGCCTTTACAGAAACTCTGAATGCTTTTTCATTGTTCAACTTGAAGATACTAAGAATTTCTGCCGCTCAATATTCAAGTCAAGATGCTTCTCTCGTAAGCTAGCCTCTTAGCTTTGGGTAACTAGAGCTTGATGCTTTACTCTTCACACACATGAAAAAAGCGTTTGCAATACCTTCATAATATCATTTCCATAATAGCAACGTAAACCAACGGGATCCCTCAACAATCTGGACAAATAATGCTCAACTTGACAGAGTTGTGCTATGTAGAAGGGTCACGCTTACCCTTCCTCGGCCATTGTAGATTTGCGATGGATGGCGGACTCAAAGTTCTGAAATAAAGAGAACATACAACATGATAGTTATCGTCCATTATTTAGGACTATGTTCGGTGAATTTATAACAAACGATGTTCAATTAATCCTCGGGATTGTGCCCACTTAAGAAAAACGCACCCTTTCCTCCTCTCGGGCAGCAGTTAAAGAGGACGTCATAAGGCTGCGACATGGTTTTAATGCCGATAGGCCCCATCAGCGCCAGACCGCGGTGTCCAAATTGCTGCCTGTTGTACGTTTACAGCACATTTAACAAAAAATAAAATGTCAACATCTATTATAGTTACGAAAAACAAAATTAAACGATACAAACATAATATTAAATTGTAGGAAAACTATAATAATAGAACCTCTCTTGGAGTCAGAACTATTTCACAGAAAAATAAAGTTTACAGACATAAGAAATAAAATCTAACCTTGTTTGATTTTTGTTATCTCGACATAAAGATACTTGTCTTTGTAAATTGTAATACCACACCATTTGTCATCTTGATTTAAATTAATCTAAATACATCAAATTTGATTTAATTAAAAAAAAAAAGTCCTTATTTTAGATGGAAAAAAACAGACATATATGGACGTATTTCTATGGAAAAAGCATGTTTGTCATCGAAATATCTAATAGTTTTTTGTTTTTACTTCACAAAAAACACATTTCTAATAAATGATCCATATTTAGACACCAATCAAAACAGTTTACTGTTAATCAGTATTTTCCACAATAAACAGTACATATAAAGTTGTTTTTTTCACCAAGTAGAAACACTGACAAGAATTATTAGGATTTTATCAAACTTTTATATAACTATGCTAGTGAATTCAGATTAACAAATCCTGAAGAGAATTAGGTATATGTGGTTCAATCAGCTGTATATATTCTACATAAAAGATGATGAATCAGACAATGGCACACATGATTAAAACGGTTCCACAGCATTTTATTTAAGTAGTAGAAGATCCACTGGAAGAAACCCACATAACTTCTCATGGCATCTCAATCAGAAGAATCTTTGACAGTGAGAACTTATTTTCTACTCTTTTACATCAAACATTTGAACATGAAGGCATCTCTCGTCACATAATCAAATTATCAATATTTTTTTGTCCATTAAACACTGGGATGTTGGTCCTACATTACTGGCCACTGTCTTCTTTAGAGTTTGAGGAACTCCTCTAATTTCTCCATCTCAATTGCATTCTCAAATGCATCATAGTCCTGAAAGAGAAAAGAAAGTTTAAAGAGATGATTGAGGCGAGACATAGTAAGAAGAAAAACAACCTGTTTCAGCATTTCTTATAGTACAAGTATTTATTTGCTGTACGTGTAAAATAATGATTTATTGTATAGCATGTCATTTCTTCAAAGTTATTTGCATCTGCCGCTGAGCTGTGTCTGTTCAAAAGCAACACGACCACTCAACAACACACTTACTCTTTGGTAGAGTTTAGGTTTATTTCTGCATGCTTAAAACAACACAAACATTCTTGCAAAAGAAAAAGCACAGGCCTAACAGAGATTAAATGAGAAGAAGGAAAGCAAAACACAATATCTGGTACATTCTGGTACATGATGGATTACAATAAATAGGAACTTGTACTTATTATTTATACGATTCCCTTTAAATACAGAAAACTTACTCCGCAGTATACATCTCCATTGCATATCTGTGGAGGCAGTGCCTTTGAATTGCCTGCCCTCTTCCTCATTAAGTCCTTGTCTTCAGAATTCTGAGCAATGTCCACTGCTTTGAATGGGATGTCCTTGGACGTCAGGACAGACATGATCCTTTCTTGATTTTTTTTCATCTGGAGAGGAATACGCATGAATAATACGTGACAAAGCCAGCTTTAAGTGTACGTTTCTTAGAAAATGAGAAATGAGATGGTCGAAAGATTTAAAAAAGCGGTTAACACCGTAAACTTTGACACAACTCAGACTTGTTTACTGTGTATGTTGTAGAATAGAGAGTAGAAGATAAACAAGGAAGACTGCATACTTTACCGTAGTAGAACCGCTCACACTGGAATAAAACAATATCACTGACATATCTGCAGTCTGCAGTTAATTCTTACACACAATTTAAATACTGGCAAGAAAATAGAGAAAGATTGAGAAGTGCACAGCTCAGGAATGTTCCCGTATCCTAAATGAAGCTACGTTGTACTAACTGGCTGAGGCAGCAGACCTGGCGAGCAGGTTTGAACAAAGTCATACCTGCCTGTGTGGACACACCTTCTTTTGACTACCATTCCAGTTGTGGCCTGCCTGATTCAACTGTGAAAAAATTCACAAGCCCCCACACACAATTCACTCAAGGACTGTACAAACATTATATTGAGTTCAATCCTTGCAGTTAATTTTACTTCATACTTACTACTAAAGTGACATTACATGACAAGTTATCAGTATTAAAGCAGTACCTTTTCGATTTCTCCAAGTCAAAATGTCTTCAGGGTATTCCACAATGAAAAGTCATGTCATGTTTTTGTTCAGTGCATTTAAAAGCTGGATCAAAGTACAGCTTACAATTGCCTCTTTTGTTTTTTTTTTCGGATTCTTGTTTTGCAGACGTGTTTTTAGGATGTTTCTGTATGGTTCCGTGAGTTGATAAGTTAATTATCCTCTGAGTTGTGCTTGCATTCAGATAATTTGTTATAAGACATAATTAAAAATGAAGTGTTAAAAAAAAGACTGCATTGTTCTGAATGTTTTAAGAAATACAACTTTATTGATCAGCAGTCATGTCATGTGCACCAGAAATTACCATGCGATACAAAAGTTTACAAATTTCCTGCTTTGGTTCGCTTGTCACTATCTTCCGACAAATCTTTGAACCACAGCTTTGTGATGAAAAATCTTCCGGAGAAACAAAAGTCCTTGTTACTGCCAAGCACTACAGCACCTCGAACCGTGTGTGTATGTCACCAAAAATTATACTCTTACCTATGTTTATTTTCTATTCTCTGAAAGCTAAAATGCTAAATTCATCAAAAGAAATTACATTTAAAATGGTTAGATGGAAAAAAAAACTTTAAACAACAACAACTTAACATAGAGAGAAGATAGTTGAACCCCTAACTTCAAAGCTGTGATGTAAAAGTATGCATCAGGACATGCGAGTTGACACAGATGATTAAAAAAAGAATGATACTTTCAAACAAAGAGGAATTAAGAAAGCTGCTTTTAAGCCTGATGCTGTGTTACTCTGTAAAATTTGACTTAAACCACTTCTCCTATTTTTTTATTATAAAGTATCAACTAGAGGTTCAAGTTCATAACAAACTTTCCCAGCCAGATCTTCAGGAACTCTTTCAGCAGGGTGGTCAGAATCAAGATCGACATTATTTTCTTTCGTGCTGTGTTGTGCAGGCTCATACAGCTGGTTACTGCGCTCCCTGTAGAAGATCAAGAGGATGATGATACAATCACAGTGAGGATGTGGCCCAAATAATTTGACCTCAACACAGTGAACAGACATACAGTGGACTTGGGTACATTAAAATGAAAAAAAAATGTACTAAATCAATTAATCAAGTTATAAGTAAAGCAGACAAAGCAGAATGGCATAATAAGATCATATATTATTACTTAGAATAGAATAGAATGTATGTGTAAAACACACTGTGTGTCTATACTTTTTTCTTTTTTGCATGTTTTTCATTGGCACGAAAGTGTAGGCCTTTAAGGGTGGGAAGCAAACATTTTAGAAAGAAGCAATTGAAGATATATGAGCAATGAGGAATGTTTTTTTAAACAGATTTGAGAGATGATTTCACTAAATCAACAGTGTTGAACATTACTGCGGAAATAGAAAATAAAATAATGAGGAGCCAGAAGAGACATGCAGTGAGTCCAGAGGAACACTGCTAGTGGCGGTAACCAGTCAGTATTTGAAATAAAAAACTCATGCCTAAATCAAGAGGAGGCTAAACTGATCTCAGAACAGAAAGGTATCCCCTAGTTTTTACCTTTCGCTGGGTAGCCGTTTGCTTCTGTCTTCCATGTCTTGTCTAACCGCTCCATCAAACCTGTTGCTAAACTGAACCAAGACCCCTGAAAAAAGTGGGAATAGCATCCATAGGAGTTCATGATGAAAGACTGCAGACTAATGAGACAGGTTATTGCAGCAAAACAAGTATTCCTCTTACCGGCACCTCGCAATTTCTTTCTCCAGACCAGGAATCCAATCACCAGAGCGAGAAACAACACCACCAGTAATCCCACGACAGCTCCAATAACTGAAGGCGATGAGGTGGCTGTGGGAGTCACAAAATAGCTAAGCATAAGGGAGGAGACAATCCAGTAGACAATAAAAACAAAAATGCATGAGAAACGTACAGATTACAGAGATCTGGAGTGATTTTGAAGGAAGGGAGCAGAAAGGCTCTGTGGAGATGTTAACCGAGTAGACACAGGAGTACCGTCCTTGGTGTTGAAAATCTACTTCAGAGAATTCAAAATTTGCTAGACGGTGGATGGTGTCGCCAGTTGCTTCTTTTGCTTCAGTGTGGTTTGTGACAGAGTTTGTCAGATAGAAGACACCATTGGAGTAAGTGCTGAAAGTGGAGCAGGTGACAGCGAAGGTGCTGCCTTTGTTGACCGTTAGTCTGTCTGGACTGTAGATCACCATGGTGTGAGGGGAGTTCAGGAAGATATTGGGCTTCTCTAGTTTCACTGCAGGAGAAAGGCAGAACTTGAAATCATGGCATCAGTCCATACATATGTGGGAATCTACTAAATATTCAACAATTATACACAAACAAACAACACAAGTCATGTTTCACCTAAGACGGACAGATCAGCAACATTTCCTTGAGGATAATAGATTACTTGCTCGGGCAGTTTCTTTTGATATTCACAGAAGTATGAGCCCTTTTGGCTGAAGTCCACTGAAGGGATGATAAAGGTTGCAGCCTCATGTTCCGAGAATTTCTCCTTTGTGTATGTCCCTTGGGTGTTTTTCAGCACAAATGTCCCACCCAAGTGTTCCGATACTACAGTGCAGGTGAATTCAACTCTATCCCCCCAGTTTACCTCTGTAGCAGGGCTTATGGTAAGCTGTGGTTTCTGCAGAGCACCTGAAATCAAGTTGTAGAAAACATGAGGTATATGAATGACCAACTCAGGCTGGTTGAACGGAAAATGAATCCCTCATAGGCTCTTACCTAAGCAGATAACGCTAGCATCTTCGCCATGCCCGCAGTTATTTTCTCCAAAACCTGCATGTCTGCAGTGTGTGAGAGCGGCTTCTTGGCCTTCACATTCAACATTATCCAGCCATATGGGACCAGAACCTCTGCCGAAATGAGCATTTGTAGGGGCAGCAACAGCATGGCCACAACCAATTTGTTTGCATACCACATCAGCGGTGGTTATTTGCCAGTCGTCGTCACACACAGTTCCCCATTCGCCTTTGTAGAAAAGCTCCACTCTGCCTGAGCATTGACCTGAGCCGCCGACCAGCCGCAGCGGAGCTAAATGTGACAGAAAATAAAAACGTGTTTAACAGATTTTGTGTGAAAAATGTTGATAAAAGCAAGTCACAGTGATTGTCAGATGATTGAAACCCTACATTATGAACAGAAAAACAAGAAAGCAGAAAAACAATCAATCAAAAGCTGAAACTAAACTCATTTTTGTTTTGTAAAAGTTTTTGGCCTATGCTGGCATAAAAAGGATAATGTTCTGCTTCATCTGATTAAGTCAATGCTTAATTGTAGGTATCATTCAGCATTTAAGGAACCAAAGTTTTTCGCCCCAGCATGTAGTCATGTAACATCACTATCATAAACAGAAATCTCCCGCAAAGTGAAAGTCAGACACACTTATTTTTTACTACGTTAAAGAAGCCACAAAAGCCTTCTTAAACTTGAAGTGAAAGAATAACTATGGTGCAGAATACAAAAGATGAACATCTAGGGCTCCGTCAGGTTCGGGCCTGTGAATGTGCATATCAAAATGACTCACACACTCATGTGTGGCTGAAGGTTTATACGAGTTCTGCCCTGGTCATGGTACAGCCTGAATGAGCTCTTGTTCAAAGATTTCACTTTTTTTTTTTTTAGATATTATCTAATCTGTTTTTCTTTTGAATGCTGTAGATTTACCAGGATTAACTGGCGAACTACAAAAATGTTCCTCATTATCAATATTGTAGTTCTACCAGTTGCAATAAGTCCATGTTTCATTTTTACATTTAGAACTCACAAAAATGTGCACTTTTCTTCTTATGTAGTATTTCCCTCATTTAAGCTGATATGTACAATTTATCTTCAGAAGTTGGACAGTTTGGTATTAACTAAGGCTACCTTATAGATAACACACTACTTTATGGCTCAAGATAAAACAGTTCTTACTCCTTTAAAGATGCACTTTCATTGGATTTGATTTCAATATTAGATTGTTTTGATTTTACATATCCTAATTTTTAATTGTCAGTTTCACTTAGAATGGAACTAATGCTTATGACATTAATTTTTGTGAGTTTACCTGCACATATCGCACCAGCATCATGCTGATGGCCGCAGTTTACGGTCCTGAAACCTTGCACTGAGCATTTTTTAAGAGAAGTCCCGTCATCAAAACATGAGCCACTCGATTCCACCACTGATCCATTGCCTTGACCGAAATGGGCACCACCAGGGGCACTTAAGGCAGTTCCACACTCCAGTGTTTTACAGACCACCTGAGCTTTGCTTTGGGTCCAGTCTGTGTCACACACTGTTTGCCATGTTTCACCATGACGAACCTCGACTCTTCCAGAGCACTCATCTCTACCGTTGGCCAACCGGACTTCCAGACTTCCTATAAAAGACAAAAAAAAATGAGGCTGACATCTTAAAAGCACACAATAAATTATCAACCGTGTGGTAAATTCTGAACACACAATCTCAAACAGTTACTGTCAAAAATCGTCAGAGGGATGAACAATGATATCTTTCTTTCTCTCATTCCTCTATTATTGTAAAATATTTTCTTTATTCTAATGTTCTTCATACCTGTGCAAACAGCGCCAGCAACTGAGGTTGCATTGCAGATTCTGTTCCCAAATGGTCTCCGTTGGCACTGGGAGAATGTGTACTCAGTTCCAGTGCATTCAATTTGTTCATTCAGGGTTGGACCTGAACCAAGACCATACTCAGAAGATGTAGTGACCCCATGAGGTCTACCACAGCCCAGATCTCTGCACAAAACTGTAGCCCCATGTATGTCCCAGGTCTGACCACAAACAGGCCACCACTTTTCTCTCTCGTAAACCTCAACTCTGCCATCACAGCGGTGTGATCCATTGACCAACCTGACGTTTCCTGGGAATGACAGTTGATATATAAAAAAAAGTGAATTCCAATTGTCTCCATCCCTCTGTGGATAGCTAATTAGAAATGTATGAACCTATAATGAAATGACGAATCAGCTAAATTTGTTTATGAACACCAACTGACTGTTTGTTAGTTATAAAGTAGTGATGGGTGGATCTGCAAACATTACATGCACATTACATAAGAATACTCTTAAAGAAAGAAAAAAGGATATCTAAAAAAAATTAGTCCATTCCAACCTGCACATTCGACAGATACATCTTGAAAATGGTCGTGTCTGGTCCGGACATAGTCTGTCAGAGTGCACCTTGTGAGAGAGCTTTCTCCACCACTACAACTGACTTTTAAGCCTCTGAGATCTCCACTGACACCGAAAGAAGTCGAGATCTTGACAGGTTCTCCGCAATTCATCTCCCTGCACACCACTGCAGCTTCGTTCATCCCAAAGTTGATTTTGTAGACTGGTGACCAGTTAGATCGATGGTAAACCTCCACCCTGCCCGAGCACTGGTTCGGCCCATTCATAAGTCTAAGATTCGCTGGAAAAACAGAACACGTTAAGTTGATTACAGGATTACATTCTGATTGACGTCTCATTGGAAAGCCAACGGTTATGTGGATACCTGCACAAATCACTCCCGCATCCTCACTATGGCCACAGTTGTTTTCTCCAAAGGCGCTACGTTGGCAGTGCAAAAGGGAAGTCTCGTTACCAATGCAGCTGACATCATCCAGCAAAATCTCTCCTGGGCCTTGACCGAAGTAAGCTCCAGGTTTGACTGTCAGAGCCGATCCACAGTCCACGGCTCTGCACACCACCTGGGCGTCTCTCATGTCCCATTCATCGTCACACACTGTTCCCCACTGGCCATCATGTAGAACCTCCACTCTGCCGGAGCATCGGTCAGTGCCATTGACAAGCCTTATTGGTGGATTCTCTGAAGGAAAATTGTGTTAATAGAGCTTACAGTCAAATTGAGGAGCTCATCTTTGTCCTCTATTACTAATTTAACTCCCACATTTACACATAGTCACAACCAATGGCGGCCAGCCCATAGGGGGCGCTGGGGCGCTGCCCCCCCTAGATGTGGAGGGGGAAAGTTATAATATATATATTTATTTTTAAAGTATTATCAATGTCAGTTTTACTTAATAATATGTCGCTACATGTAATATGAATTATTAAAACAACACTTCCACCAACTGACTCTCATTCAACGGTGCATTTTCACCCACAGAACGTATCGTTTCTCTTCTGGGGCTAACCAATTGAAAAATGTTGCTGGGGAAAATTAATAAATATTTGGCCAATCAGCATCGCCGAAATTATTGGCTTTGGGGCGCCTGGAGCTGGCGCCCCAAAGCCATAGACGTGTAGCTATTGGTCAGTCAGGCAGTGACGTAGAGATGACGGCGACGGCAACAGTTGTAGAGCTGCTTTCACATAATTCAGTGAGATCTTTACTGAGATCTCCTTACGTGAGAAGGACAATGGTGGAAAAATTAAACGTAAAGAAGCTGGGACCTGACAAGTCCGAAATAAATTTAACGCAGCGAACCAATGAAAAAGCTAAGTCCCACAGCCGGCCTTTTAGCAGGAGCTGGTTCCAGCGTGAGTCCTGGCTGACTGCTGGTGGGACGGCCAACGCAGTTATGTTTTTCCCGCATCCTTTTTAAAAGTGACCGGAGTGATTTGTCGTGGACACAGTCTGGACAGACATACTTAAAACACCTCTCTGAACAACTAAGAAACATGAAATATCACGAGTTCATATGGAAAACTGTGTTAAGCTAACTGTGTTAAGCTAACCACCTGTGTGTCTACTTTGTGTGTTTGGTGACAAATAGTAAAATTGAGTGTTGAATTCCATACTGGTCCTTTCCAAAATAATACCTAATATAGCTTCAAATGGTTAACTTTATATGTAAACTGCTGATTCTGATAAGGGAATTAAATCATTACGGTGGAATTGTACTAATTTTACGACTTTTAACTTGAATGCTTGTACTGGGTTAGGCAGGGAAATCTATTGGCACACAAGCCCCACCAAGACTTTTTTCACCAGCCGCCACTGGTCACAACCTAGTTTTGAGATTACAAGTTTTCAACGCTAAATCAGAAAGGCCAGCAAATACCACTTTCTTCATTCCCATAAATTAGCCCTCATTTTTGGTCAAACATGGACATTTATTCTTTAAGAAATAGTCCCAATGGAATTTTATTGCATATAAAGTGACAAAACCCCTCTACTTCCTATGTCTTGCATGTCATTTGATTTAATCCATGCACCGAGAAGAGTGAAGATTTGGGCTACAACATGATGGTTCTTAAACTTGAAAGCTGTTGATAACAGATGTCTTGTAATAATCTGCCTCTGTGTTAAGATCGTAAATCAGTATGACATATCTTACCTGTACATGCAGCAGAGACAATTTCACAAGTCCCGATATGCTCCGCAAGTGTACACTCTTTGATGGAGGTGGCATCATTAGGACATCTGCTATTGTACCCAGTCTGTGCAGAGTTCCCATAACTCAAGACGTCTTGGGATTTCTTTGGAGGACCACAATTGAGTTCTTTACACAGAACTGAAGCCTCATTAATGCCCCAGTTGTTGTTGCAAATGTTTACCCATTTTTCACCATGCAAGACCTCCACCCTACCAGAGCAGCTACTGGTCCCATTAGTTAATCTCACAGACTCTGGAAAGTGAAAAGAGATTTTAAAGGTTTACATCTAAGTGTACTTGAACATTTGAACCTTTAAATTGAATAAAGCGCCTGTTACCTGAGCATATGACACCAGCATCTTCACTGTGGTCACAGTCATGCTCTCCAAAACCTCTATGTGGACAATCAGCAAGGGACTTCTCATGACCGGTACAGTCAATATCATCCAGCCAAACCTGATCATGGCCTCTGCCAAAGAAGGCTTTGTACTTCACTGTAAGAGCATTCCCGCAGTTCAACTCCCTGCATACGACTGCTGCCTCCTGAAGCCCCCACCGGTCATCGCAAACTGTTCCCCACTGTCCTTCATAGAACACCTCTACTCGACCAGAACATTGGTTAGTCCCATTCACCAGTCTTGTTGGTTTATTGTCTATAAATGTGAAAAAAAAGACAAAGAGGTTGTTGTTTTTTAAGGAAACAATCAAATGATAATGTCACCTTATTAGTTCATATCCCCGAAAAGTATACGTGTGTCTCACTTGCACAGACGACAACAGCATCAGGGCAGCTTTCTTTGATCTCTTGGATCTCGCAAGTTGAGATAGAGGTCTCATTTCCGATACAACTGGATTTGACCCCAGCCAGGCCATGAGACTGCCCAAAATCCTTTATTGTAGGATTGATTACAGGAGTTCCACAGCTTATCTCACGGCACACCACAGCAGCTTCTGCAACGCCCCAGTTAGTGCTGCAGACTGGTTTCCAGCTGCCTTCGTGATAGATTTGCACCCTGCCATCACAGCGATTGGTTCCATTGACAAGCTTCATGTGCTCTAAAACATGAAAAGAAAAAGAGAAACATCAACATTTGTAATCTCTATGAAAGTGAAATTGCACTTTTTGAACTGCAGAATAAGGCAGAGGTAATGAATAATGCACTCAACAGAGTCTGGTGGTATCTTTGACCTGAATTAAGTCATCCTTAAGACAATTTTAAGTGATATTCTGTTTAAATTAAGTGTTGACCTACTACAATTTTTAATTTCACATTGGAGTATTCTAATATTTAAACACAATTGAAAGTGGATTTATACTTTACAACAGGTGTGTGCACTTTGCCATGCAGCAAAGCAAACACAGTGAGTAAAATCAGACTCACCTGAACAGATGACCCCAGCATCTTCACTATGGCCACAATTATTTACCCCGAGAGGCTTGTGTGGGCACTTCAGAAGGGAAGACTCATCCCCAACACACTTCACATCATCCAAAAAAATTTCGTCTTTGCCTTGTCCAAAGAAAGCATTTTTTTTTGCCTCTTGAACAGTGCCGCAGTTTAACTCGCGACACACCACGCCAGCGCTGGCGAGGCTCCAGAAATCGTCACACACGGTTCCCCAGCTGTCCTCATGAAAGATCTCCACCCTGCCAGCGCAGCGCGAAGGCCCGACCAGCCTGATCTTATTACATTCTGGGGGGAAATGTGAGGGCTCAAGATGTAAATGTAGTGTTACTTTGACATTTCTTTTATTACTTATAAACATGCATGACTTTTTATTAAACTTTTCACACTAACCTGTAAACAGCGGTAGATTCAGCAGCCCTGAAGTAAAAAAAACAAAAAACTGTAGAATCCTTGTACTAAGCTACGGTAATAAAAAAATATTTCTCCAGTTCATACACCAAAGACAGCACTCAAATGTGGCAAATGCATCATGAATAAAATGCTTAGAAGGCCCCAATTGATGTCATAATGATAAAAAATCCTAAATCAAATTATCACATATCTCCCTTTAGAATCTAAGACTACAGCCAATATGGTTATTTTTGGAGAGAAAGAGAATAAGGACTCCACAGAAGGTCAATGAAAGAGAGAAAAGTTAAACTCACCTGTCATCACCAAAAAAACGAAGTGGAGTTTTTCCACAAAAATGGAGATAATCATTTTTCTTCAAGAAAGGTTCAATTCTGAGAGGTACAGTTATGATATAAGAAAAAACGTGTTGTTCAACTTCCCCTAAAAATTCTTCAGCTCTTTTGATAGAGTCATGCTTCTTCCAAGTAGCATAAAAGAAAATTCCTGATTTGGAAAAGAAAGGAGTTGTTTCTTTTAGCATTGGGAAGGTTTGATTTTCGCAAGATACGATTGTGTTCATCCTCTTACCTTTTCAAAAAAGAATCATTTGGTCAGCTACTGAGAAGAGACAAGAAATTAGATATGTTATCATAGATAAAATGTCTGAAAAAAAGATGTCCCATGCACATATCCAGTAAATGTCAGGAATAAACACTCTCTGGACTTGGACTGCAAACTGGACACATGTTGACATTTTGATCAATCATTAAAGACAGAGCCTGGACTGAGATGTCGCTCTACCCAATACCTACAATACTACTTGGAAAAAAAAACGGATTTTCAACAGAAACACATGGTACTTAGTGTTGCAAAGAAAACGTAATATGTGCTCATATATTATGAAAGAAACGGTGGCAGAGGGATACAAGAAATAATCTGTCCAGAAACAGAATAAAAGTTAGATTGTATTTCAGCAAATGTCAAGAAGTAAACTTGACCTCTGACTTCCAAAGTATCCAGTTGCAGTTATCACCGAAAGCGGAGTATTTGATGTTGAAACTGTGTAACAATGTCACCACAATGTTTTTACCACAGCAAATATGTACCCTATTTAAAATTTCAATGTTTTTCACTGAGGATCAGTATTGTCTTGTTTTGAAAAATCTTTTCTTACCTTTAAGCAGGGCAGATGTACTCTTTGTTTAGTAGAAAATCAGGAACTCTGATAACCGATCTCTTTCACAAACACTTGGCTTTCCAGAATTAGTTCTTGTCCCACATCTTATTAAGTGCCATTGTGTAACGCTGTCTCTAGGTCCACTGTGTATTAATCATTTCCTCTTATGAATCTTGGTACATCATCGCTGCACCTTTGTAAGCACATTTTTTATTAGACACAACAAGTGTCCCAGAGGCTATGGAACAGCTAGATATGAATTAAGCAATGTTAAGGAATGTGTTCAGAATTTCTTGGCAGAACTACAGACTTTTTAAAAATCAAACTTGAAAAGTTAATTCAAGCTAATTCCCACTCCATGTCATATCTGAGAGGATGCGATGTGCTATTTGTACGCATTAGTAGTGGGTTTTACAAGCAATTTCAGCTACTGTATATTTAGAAAAGAAATAGATTTTAGTCTCCAGCAAATTTTCTGGTCAATCTGTGAATCAGTATAGAACGTGCTAAATTGATTACTGTGAAAACTCCATCAGATGCCCTTACATTTGAACATAACGTTAAATAATTGAATACACTGATGCGTGTGGAGTGCTGGTTAAAATAGTAGAATATTGCTAGTAATGCTTAGTTAATGCTAGTTTTTTAACCTGATACCATTTCAAGAACATATTGTCCATCAACACAGAGAACATATCCTGTATGATGTTACCTAACTGTCTTTTATTTAGTCTGTTCAGCATTTTGAGTCTGCTGGTTTGGCCATCTGTTTCCACACAGTAATTTCCTTTGATTGCGTCTGGTTACAGTTGCACATCCCTGCTTGATCATATGACCACAACTTAAACTTCTCCTTCGAGACCATTTTGTCATGCAATTTTAAAAAATAATTTCACAATGAACATTCTATCTTCATTTTCCCTACATATGCATGTTCAGTGATTTTGTTCTCCATAAATCGATTAACATGACGGTTCCTCTTCTATATTCAACCTATAATTCAAAGGTAACACTTTTAAGAGTTCACACATTGCTCACCGGGATGGATCAAGAAATAGGATGTACTCAAAGTGCCAAAAGGGCTAAAAAAGTCTGGTAAATTGTGTTACATGGTTCACAACGTTTGCTTTCTCAAGTTTAGATTGGTCTTGTAAAGGGTCTTCTTGTAAACATCAAACTAAAAGATGATAAATGCCATCCATGAACTTCATACTGAAATTAAAATAGTATCTAATAGTTTAGCAAATCATTCTGACTGATGGTTTTTTTTGTTACATACCCAACACACTGGCTGAACAGCTAGGCTTGGACTGTGTATCAGTTAGTGTTGACCACTTACAGAACATACTGGGATGATTTGTGAGTGGACAGTAAACAGCCACAGGCACAACAAGCTTCAGATATATATGTTATGATGAACCATGTGACCTTCTGTAGTTTTCCAAATGGTGAAGAATGAAATCTGGTTAAACACCTGTTGATGTTCTGGTTAATCATTACAGGCTTTTAGTTATGTGTCATTGTCTGAAAGGAAATTATGTTACAACAGCGTGGCTTCATCAGCTCAATCACAGGACAAAGGTCAAAAAAGGTGAAAGGCACAGTTATACTGAAAAATCTAAACTGTGTCCTCTATGACATCATTATCATTTAAATGTGGGTACACTTCAGTAACTGTAAGCTGTGCGCTCAAACATCAGTAACAGAATCATCGTTTTGTTTATCTTTTGGTTTAATGCCATGACAATGACCCATAGTGACCTTTTGAATTGACAGAGCTTCTATTTGCACATGGGCCTAAGTACTGCGGCATTACTTCTGGGATATGAGACCAACCAAACATTAAGATAGAGACTAGTGAATAAAGGGAGGATTATTTTAAAACATTACATATAACTGACTTAGTGTACTACAAAGTCAGTGGAGTGATGGTGTGTTATTCACTGAGCTCATTTAAACATGACACAACATACACAGCAGCTCTTGAAAATTAGTTAAATGTATTCAATCTCCAGCTGCAAGTTAGTTTTCCTCAAAAATACATTTTTTTTATACTGAAGCTCAACAATGAAATAATTGTATAACATATTTGTTGTTGTGTTGAAATATGCAAGATCTTTAATAATTTATTATTTATGATCTTTAAAAATAAAGTTGAGCAAAGATTAAAAAAAGACACATACTGCAATACTGTAATCTACATTGTAAAAATCAACCCTCATGTTAATGTGTCACTGACTACAACATGAAAAAGAAAAATACAAAAGCCACAGATAATATCAGAGGCACAGGGAAAGTCATCTTCTTGTCTAATGGGCTTGTCGACCAAAAATAAAAATAAAATAATTCCATGATTTGACAGAACCGGGGATGTTGCTGCATTAGGTGTTGATGGAACATCTGATCTTCCAATCTATGGCTCATTTAATGGGCGAGGAAAGGTGATGGAATTAATCAGCCGTGATTATTTAACAAAGCAGAATCAAGAGGCTGCTAGGTGAGAGAAAACATGTAACGCAGTCAGCAAGGCAGGAAAAAAAACTGTAAGATTTAATGCCTTTTAAAGCACAGTGATGAGAGTCTGCACTATGTCTATTTTAAGAGTTGACTGTGCAGAGAAAAGAGAAACAGGCTGTCAGTGCAGAGCTTTTTTTATTTGATTTTTGATTATCTCCCGGTGGTCCTTTTTGCCTAAAATCCTGAGTCAGATTTGAAAGAAATTAGAACAACAATATCACATGTGCTCAATTCCTCATAATCCTGATAACCATTGTTTCACCAGAGCTAATGTTTACCAGAGGATAAACCTGGTGATCATGTCATCCACAAATCCCACCAAAAAGATCAAATATGATACATATTTGTTGCCCAATTGTGATATACAGCATCTTATTTCAGAGATAAGCTAAATAATTCTCACCAGAAATACAGAAATGCTACTAGAAAAGAATATTGCGGGTCCATCCACTGTGCTGATTGGAGCCTAAAATCTGCAATTATCCATGGATTAAAATGGGCCATCAAGGTATAATCAACATCAGGAGATCTAAACAGTTTGCAGTGTCATGGAAAAAAGGAGAGGATTTTGAAGAACAAACAAGGGTTTAGCAAATATTATCTATTTAATGGAATGTGTAGCAAATATATAGAATAAAACAACATGCAGCATCCCTTTTCATTACAGCAGTATGGCAGTGAAAATGTATCAAAGCAGAGTGAGCCTCATTGGACAAATTTGACCAAATGTTGCAACATATGGTCATCTTAATCCTTTAGTCTTAAAGTGTTTTCAGACATTTAACATTGGAATTCATACGTACATATAGTCAAACTGAATAGAAATGACTTGGCTTGTTTCTTTGTGGTCCCCTCTCTTAACTCAGCCTTCATTAACAGCAGCCAGCTAATGGAAAACAATCACAGATGCCACACACACATGTGCTGCTCTGCTGCGGCTGACCATTTCCTCCTCTGTTTCCTGGAATTTTGTTTGTCCAAAGATTAGTGATATGAAAGCTGCCACATGTTCCTCTTGCTTGAATTAAATTTCAACAGTGTTTGATGTCACATTGTGCCGAGCACTGAAAACAAAAATCGTATTCAACCGTTGTCGTTTCCTCTTCTGCTGTATGTGCGGCTGCAGTCACACACATCTTATTATGGCAAGTGTTTGGCAAAAGCTGGCGCTGTAAAAATGTTTTATTAATTTTTTTAAATCATGAGGAAAAAGACGATGCAATGCGGGACAATATGCAAATGGTTGCAGGTGATGGTTTTCATAGGACACCAAGCAGCTGTTCGATTTAGGAACCTGAATCCTGGACACATAAAAGCACAAGAAAGAGGAATATCAGTAAACATTTCGCTCGATATTCCACATTGTTCTCACTCACCTTAAATACTAAGTTATCTAAGCAGCAAAAATATTTCTGACAGAAGTACAGATTAGCAACTACCATTGAAGTCATTCGCCCGCCAAGTAATCAAAACTGCTATGAAATAGAACTATTATAGTGAGAAATCAGCTGGTTTCCCGGCAGCCTTCTGAGCCTAACCACACAGAGTCAACAACCGAGTGATTGAATGTTGCCACCATTTTTTTAATCACAATCAAATATCAAAACCAATCAGTACTGATGAGAAAAATACCATTAATATTCAAAACTTTATTGTACTCCTTTTGCTAATTTTGTGCAAAAAACAAGTCCACAAAAAAAAAAAAAATCTGAGAAGCTAACCCCTTGCAACATACTTTTGTTCATCTAATTTACTTAACTTCTGCACATTAAGAGCACGGCCAGCTATAAGCATTCAGTTTTTCAAATAGTCAACCCTTTTAACCAAGTGCAGTGTTTACTGTCTGAGGCTGCTGATGTCAAACCACAGTGGCTGTTTCATATTGACAGTACGCCACAGAGAGCTGTGTTTTTCAGTGTGTATACATATTTACTTACTTTCTGAGAGGGTTGGGAACTTAGCCCAAGGAACACAAACACAGTGTTGTTCTCCTTTGACTGGAAGAAGGCTTCATAGTCCTGGGTGGAAAAAAATAAGGACGTTGGGTGTAATGTAATCACAGGACATTTCTGAGATGCTTGTGAACCTTCACAGCGCAGGGCTGCTTTTAACATAATTTTCTGAACACAACATTTCAGGGTAATGTTGGATTACCTTAACCAGTGAGAGTGATGGCACGGCAGGCAGAACACATAATCTGCCCCATCCGTGAAACTGGATTACGATAGGATTAGAGTGTAGCGTGCAGTCTCAGACGAGAATAAAAACTGGCGAGCTCTAGCTGCTCCAACTTATTCACTATCAGAGGTACCTTAACCTTGGGATGCTTTATAATTATGTATATTAAATGGATAGGACCCATCCATCCATCCATTATCAATACCGCTTATTCCCTCATGGGGTCGCGGGGGGAACTGGAGCCTATCCCAGTGGTCAACGGGCGAGAGGCAGGGTACACCCTGGACAGTCCGCCAGTCCATCGCAGGGCCACACACAGGACATACAAGGACAAACAACCACTCACATTCACTCCTAAGGGCAATTTCCCCAATCTCCAATCAGCCTAACATGCAGGTTTTTGGACTGTGGGAGGAAGCCGGAGAACCCGGAGAGAACCCACGCAGACACAGGGAGAACATGCAAACTCCACCCAGAAAGGTCCTGGTTCCCCCGGGATTCGAACCCAGAACCCTCTTGCTGGGAGGCGAAAGTGCTAACCACCACACCACTGTGCCGCCCGCTAAATGGATAGGATATCCCACAATTATCCAAGCATGTAAAAAGTTACCCTGAAAGAAATATGTGCCTCTGTACTGTTTGTACTGTTTTGTCACAACATATTTATCGTAATAGTACCATCACTTCAAAAGTTGCATTGTGGGTTAATATGGTGCAGGTGAGGACTGACAGTGCTTTGCAGCTCCATATCTCTCAGAGGGTATAGAACTTATTTAATCATAGATGTGAAATCAATGGGAAAGTGTCTTAAAGTGCAATACCACTTATACTCTCTAGGCCCTAGAAGACTTCCATTAAAAAAAAAAACTCTCTTATTAAACATAAAAACATCTCCTGTCCTTTTTAAAAGAATTATTTAATCAAACAGATGTTATACTTTAAAAATGTTTGTATTTATTTGATGCAAGAGATCAGATGCAAGAGATCAGATCATATCTTAAACTCAAACTCAGTATAAGCTCACATACCAGTTTTGGATATCTTGCAGGTGATCTCCTTTCTTAAATTTCATGTTTGTAACATTTTGCTGAACCATGTACCCTTTGAGTTATCTGTGAAAGATTTAACAGATTTTTAGCAACTAAATGAAAAAAAGTGATCGATACTGTTCATGAATGTAGAACGAACTAGAAGAAAAAGAATAACAAAAGAAAGAAATATATGCACGTTGATTTAAACTATGTATTCAAATTTGTGTTTTTGCTACCTAATCACAAGCTGGTAATTAGAAAAAAAGATTAACTGATATCCATCATACACCACAATAATGATCCTCGTTGAAGATTTGTGGAGGCAGTGGGTTGCCCCGCTCTGGTAACTTATCCTTGGGTATGTTGCGGTACATCCAGAGCCTCTGCTCCTCCAGCATTGTGATGTCTACTTCTTGGAAACTGATTCGATTGGCCTCCAGGAAACCCACCACAGCCTGCTGGTGCTTCTTTACCTGGACAGGTAAAAATAAACAAATCAAGGAGGATGAAACTAAGAAAAAAAAACATATTTAACATTTCAACCATGGTGTTACCCAGTACTTCCTCTATATGCATGGATATGGAGCAAGAGGCTGGAATGTGTGTATATTGCTGTAACTAACTCCTGTAATGACCAACAGTAAAGTGACACCCATCAGACCAAGAGGGACTTACTCTCCCGGTCACACAAACACTTACACTCGAAAATCGGCCACCTCACTCACACAGACTCAACTGGCAACAGGGTCTTGAAGAAGGATTACTGGTTAGTGGAGGAGCTTAAGTTTGAAATCTCAAAGCTGACACACTTGTAATAACGATGAAGCTTACATTATATCACTATGGTAACATTACTACAGGAGAAGCAGTAGTAAGATACTATCGTCACTATGTTCTTATCTATCGAAAAAAAGATGGTTCAGTGATGGATTGTAAAGGTGCTCTTCTTACTGATGAAGACATTTACTGACCAGATGACACCAAATAAAAGAGAGTACCTCATTCTGCACAGAATAGAAGTAACTTTGCCAACTGTGATCTGGGATGGATGTAGCAACTCCCTACAGAGCATACCTCTGGGATTTAGTATGTGACCAAGGCTACATGACTATGTTTGTGAAATTTGTGGGAAACAAACACAAGAGGACAAATTTAGAAAGAACAAAAAATCCACTCAATGGGCCGTGAGCACCCATTAGAGACAGGGATACAGACCACAACTCTTAAACCTGCACTGTTCTGTGTCTGCAGATTTCCTCACTATGATTTTGGTTATCTGTAAACTGTTTATATTCAAAGTTTCAAAGAAAGCCGGACCGACATCTTCAAGCACCACATAAGCATGCTTTGTTATTGCACTGAGTTCAGTCACAGAAATACCAAATTTAACTTCTGAGCAACAATGGGTGTGTAATGTGAATACTGAATTAATATATGGGCTATTCTGTATTTGATGCATTGGTAAAAGAAATAGCATATGGGCACATTACTTTATGAACTCAGAGCAACAATGATGCTATTGTTGCAGCTTTAAGACAGGAATTGTTCTGGACAGTTCCTGTTGTCTAAAAGCTATAAGCTTCTCTTTGTACGGCCATAATAGAACTATGTCATTTGGACTCATACTTCATTTGGAAGGTAAACCACATTTGGAACAACAGGCGTTGTCTTCATGATCATTTTGTGGCGTTCAAAGGTTAAATATTCCATATGGATTGACTGTTAGCCAACTACAATTTATGCCACAGAGAACAGCAAACAATGAATGATGTGATTGTCCTCCAAGGTGAAAGGCATGCTGCATGGCTCTAAATAATGAATGAACGAGGTGCTCCTGGTGAGTTTGAGTGAGGGTCAGTGTGGCAGGGAGATGGATAACTTACGATTTAGAGGGTTTGACATGCTCACAACCGAACTCAAACTGTAAGTGGACTTTCCATTTTGGGGGATTAGTTTCTTGATAAGATAACTAATCCTCCCCTCTTGTTTACAGAAAGAGGATTGTGAGGTCTTTTGGAGGGAAACCACCACATAATTCCTATTCTCAATGACAAAAAAAAATGGCTTACAACTTTAAAATCAGCAAAAGAAATTACAATTATGATAGTGATAATAAAAGATAAAAGTGTAATAAAAGTGTCCATGACAATAAAATACTTATGAAAGCTGTGAGTTACTTTAAACTAATTTATTTAACAATGTATGATGCTGGACTGTACTGACATTGTTAGTCGCTGTGCCTATAAAACTGTCATTCATGACACATCTATTCAATGAAGAGTCGGGCATAACCTCATTTGCATCCCGTCTATTCTGTGCTGATTATTTCCGACCCACTAACCTGCGGATGTTAAACTGCTTATGATTTTATGAGGCCGTACATGCATCCTTCTATTATACTTTTTATTTGATTTGTTTTTATTGAAAATATTGGACACTGGATTTAAATGAGTATGCGTTCTAGATGATATCCCTTGACCAGTTCCAGTTTTCTCCATTTTAGTGTCACCAGACATATTACGCTCACACGTCTCAATCTGAAGAACACACTCACCTTTTCTCTTTACTCAATTCACTTGTAACTTAATTCTGAATCGTTCAGAGATAATCATATTCACATGAGCTCTACACTCACATAACTGACCCAAATGGTGGACTTATTCAAGCGTACATTACAGCGCTTTGTGTGTGTTCGGGTGAGTGTAAGGGAGAGTCTGTGTGTTTTGAATTAATGTGTCATAGGCTTAAAAATAACTTCTTTGTAAACAGTCACAGATTGTAGAAGACCTTTTCTAGAAACGAAGCATGATAAAATAAATGTATTACTCATTTGTACCATTACCTAATTCTTTAAAACTTCATGCAGGAGAGTTGTTTGAATTTGTGCTCACATTATATCAGCTGGACTTTCTAAGGCATGTATCATTCGCTTGCCAAAAGACAGCAGCAGGGTAGAAGTTTCAACTCGCAGTTATTTCCACCATCCATTTTAATACAGACTTCTGTAATGACATGCTAAAAGTTAAAGAAATGGGAGACAAATTATGTTGAATCAGACTATAATGTATACTTCTTTTTATATTTTAAAAGCTCAGTTGTGCATTTGTAGCATATATTGCAATTATTCATAGGAGCCCCTCACCAACTTGAAATGAACATATCTGATACATTTAACATATAATAATAAGGTAAGTCCAAAATATAAAAGAAAAATAGATAAAAACTGAAACTTCCCTGAGGTTAACACTTCTCTGAACTCTTGATTATGCTCCTAAAGCAGAACCCAAAAGCTTTATATACAAATACTCCCCTCTTTTTTTTTTATAAGACAACCCCAGTTAGATATTTATTCAATGTGATTCTCTGTCAATCACCCAGTCTAACCCAACAGTCTTTCTTATATAAGAGAGAAAAAAATTAGTTATATTCTCTTTTTAAGGACACATTTAGAAAATCATTAAGAGTCCATGCTAATATGTAAACATTCTGAAGCGGTGCAGGTGGACCATCATGACTTGATTTTATATCTCCAGAATAAAGCAATTAAAAAAATAAAATAAGTAAACATGGCATGTGTACAGCTCCTACCACTACTCACAAGTAAAATGAGTAAAATGAAAACAATAAATCCAGTTTACCCTGGTCGCCAAGACACCTGTCTGAATGATGCTGTATTTCACGGTTAAATACAAGTCTGACTTGGAAGAGCGAACACGCGCGAAGATTGATTACATAATTACGCTCAGCTGATAAAAGATTACTAAGACTTATACATTTAAAGAGAATGTTTTTATGCCTGCATCTTAAAACAATCGCTGACAAGTTTTAGGAATCCTTTGCAAACACTCACCGCTATCGAGCCACTTGATGAGGCGACGTAAACCTTGATGACCATTTTAATCCCAAATTAACATCAGATTGCTGTCAAATTGTTTTAAGTTTACCAAATTCGTTTACAGCGCCAAAAATAGCTGGGAGTTACGAATAAAACATTACATGAGCGCTTATTTGTTGTTCCAACACATATTCTGACCCATGATAATAAAACAGCGTGCGCTCGCGTTGAGTGACACCACAAACGACGCTCAGTGAGCACTGTGCAACAAACACTTCCGGGATAACTTTCAAAATAAACGACGATATGCACCTCTCGATGCAAACATGATACCTTTTCCCCTTCGTTTTTCTGCATAATTATGTCCTTTTTTTTTAAAACCAAAGACCAATTTTAAGATTAACTACAGCGTGGAATCTTATCTTATTGTGCGTCAATATGTCATTAAGAAATTTGATTGTGTTTAAATTCATATTACTTGAAATCTTTCTTTTATTACTGCAAGAATAGTCTGTTTTGTTACTTATAATAAGTGAGAACTTACTTTTTGGAAATTGCTCATTTGGAGGTGAAACGAGGCTGGACGTAAATTCTAGGCAGCAATGTCGTTTTTGCTTAGCTCATCACTGCATGGGGAATTTCATTTCTATGATAGGCTATATAGAATTGAAAAATAACCCCTAACCCAAACATACGGTTTAAACCAAGTGTTTGTCAGATTGCAGAATCACTTTTAAATCGATTGCGACCAAAATACTTTTTGATTTATCTGTTTATTACCTAAGTGTTGTGCTTTATGCTGCTTAAATCTATCACTGGTCACTTCAGACAATTGCTCCCTACTTTAGCGCCACCGTAGTGGCGTTGTTGTGTTATTGCATGGAGGTGCTGCGGTTGTCATGGTAGGGCGTCAGGGGCTTCACAGGACTAAAACCTAAGGCGTGCACTGATACAAACGGCGTTACTTTATAGAGGCATGGTGTCCCTTTTGGGGACGGATAGTTACAGGACGGTGCGTACGTGCACGGTAACTGCAACAGTTTACTTCCAAAACCGTTGAGCGGTTTGTTCTTTTTATATTCAAAGACAGCTAAAGTTCAAGCTAGCTTATTAGTCATTTAAGCTATGAAGCTAGCAATAGCAGTAGTCTGGGAGAAGCTGGTGAGTGTTTTTAATATTTGGGTCATGTTTTGTAGAAGCTATGAAACGGACAGGTTTGTGCTCACAGATTCCCAACGGTAGCGTTTAAAGTTCACCTGTTGAATGTTGTTTTTCTTGCCATGCTAGTATTTTATTTAGCTCTCGCTTTACCCGTACCATTATCTCTCAAGAGAGCTTGTTAATGTTGTAAAACTCAAGCGTGTCCTTTGCGCTATTATTATTGTGCGTTTAACAAAGTATATTAGGTGTAGTTGCAGATGTCCCTCTTAAATATCGACGCCTTGTTCAGGCTCCTCGGCGACCAGTCTAACAACAACATAGCACCTGTCCGCAGCACACGGCCTACTTAAATCCAATCAGTTTGTTTCATAAAAGAGTAAGAACGAGAGTCCACTACTGCTGGACCGCTAAACTACAACACACTTTGTTATTGTCTGTTTTCACAAAGCAAGCACAGATTCGAAATAAGTAATTTTCTATATATATATATATTTATATGTATATGCAAACATACGTATGTGCCATGTGGAGTGTCATCATGTGGTGTCAGACCCATAATGCTTCCATATCATGAGGAGAAAATGACACTATGAAGAGAGCAGAGGTGATATTGATGTGATCTATGGGGTGAGTGTAAGATGTAATCATTATTTCAGAATATTTTTTCTTAAAATGGCATTTAGTTATAAGTTGAGAAAGTAGATGTTGATTACTGTAAATATGTTTCGACCAGTCTTACAGTGATTTACATAATCAATGATTTGTTTTTTCACTTTTGAAATAACATTGTTGTTCAAAGTGAGTGCAAGAAGGCGGGCATTTGATTAGATTATAGAGCTATGGTGTACAATGTGAGCTTTCGCCATATATAGTGGTATGGTGTTACTCTGAGTACCAAAGTTGCCTTCAATACATACTCATTAAATTACAATGTTCTTAGCATGGTTTATGAAATAAGACATTTCGTTCAATAAATGTCTTTCACAGTTAATATTTCAGTTGACAGCAGTTGCATAGTACACATAAACACACATTTGGACATTATAGAGACGATTTTTAGTGAGGGCAGTGGTGAAAAACTGTGGTGCCATACACATCCTCATGATTGTTGTTGCTTAGTGACCAAGACACACAAAGCCCCAGAGAAACCAGATTGCCCACATTCTAATTATTGTTTTGCCCTGCTCAAAATCGTCAATTAGATTATTTTTAATGTTGCGTTGAGGCTTTATTCTGCTCATCAGTAATTCAAAAATCATTGTTTCTCCCTTTTTTAAATTAATTTAGTTCACATTCTCAAAGGGACAGCATGGAAAATGAAAAAACCCCTGACCTACGTGAAGACAACCTGGACTCAAGTCGCCATTCCCTGAGGAGTACAAAGAAAGATTCTCGAGCATCCTCTGTACAGAAGCACAAAAAAAACAAGATCCAGGGGAAAGAAGGCCGTGTTGAGAGCAGATCGAAAACACAAACGCGGTGTTCAGATTCGGATCGCGACCGGATATCAGATGGAGAGGGACGGAGAAGTGATGGTTCATTTTACTCTGAAGACTATGAGCAAGCAACACCTTCTGAACGCTCACTTTCCTCATTCTCCCGGTCTCGGACCCCATCTCTCACCCCACAACGAGGGGTGCGGACAAAGCGGGCCTCCAGAAGCTTTCTCCACAAAACCGGTATGTAAAGTTAAGATTTGACTGAGCATTTATAGACTAATTAGATCAACTTAAAACTGACTTTAAATCACTAAAGTGTCCAGGTGATGGCAGTGTGAGGCCACTTTTGACAAGATCGTCTATATAAAAGAAAGACGTCTCAGAGTACTTTTTGTTCCAATTATTTGTAAGATTACTCTAGCTGGAGGTCCATGTTCATCCTTCAACGCTACTTGTTAGTGCTGAGGGATTTTGGTGTCTTGTAATGGTTACCGTAAATGTTACATTACCGTTTTCATGTCTTAGAACAATGTGTGTTTTGCTTCCATGCAGGTGGTGCGGGCCGCTGGGGTGCGTCTCACTCACAGCGACTAGGCAACCTGTCTTTGACCCAGCAGCATCGCAGAGGTGTGCGGTCACAAAGCAAAGAGTCCACCCCGCCTAAAGACCTGGACCTGGTTACCAAGCGTATGCTGTCTGCACGCCTCCTAAAGATCAATGAGTTGCGCAATGCGCTTTCTGAACTGCAATATCGCAACCGGGAAATACAAAGGGAAAATCAAATTCTCAGACAAGTATGTGTAACACTCTTTGATTTAGTCATGACTTAAAATGTATATATTTCATAGTAAGCTAAGGATGCTGATTAAGGAATAGCATTCTAACATATTCTCTGTGTGACTCTCGACACTTGGTCAAAGTTAAAAACATCTTTCTTGTGCTGCAGCTTCAGGTGCGTCAAGAGAAAGCCCTGCAGCGTTACGATGACACGGAGAGCGAGATTTCCCAGCTACTCTCACGGCACTCGAATGAGACCCATGTGCTGCGCGAGAGGCTCAGGCGCTCACAAGAGCAAGAGCGGGCCGCTGAGCGGCGATTCAAAGACAGCGAGGAGCAACTACAAAAGAGCCGGCTGACCATTACACGTCTGAAGAAGCTGGTCAACCAGCGAGAATTGGGCACCAGAGATGAGCTAAACCGTAGCTTAGAGGAAGAGAAAACACGAGCCCAGGATGCCGAGCGTAAAATTAAGGTAAACATGTTTTTTTCTGGTTTCCTATCTGAAAATAAGATTTCTGTTTATAATCAATATCATTACCTTATAACGATCGTATTTGCACCTTTGTGCTTGAAGGAACTGGAGCGGAGCGTGGAGCTGACCAGCAGCAGTTATCAGCGACAGTTGGTTGCAGAGAAGAAGAAGACCATCAGTGCCCAGGAAGAGATTAGGGCTCTGCAGGAGGAGCTGGACCGGCTGACCAGCAGGCTCAAGGTGAAAAATGGAAACATACTCAAACCATAAACTGCTTACCATTGTGTGTAAAAGCAAATAGTTGTATTATGAGATGCTTTTTTTTTTTTGATCAGGAAAAAGAAAGGGAACTTGATGTGAGAAATATATATGCCAACCGCATAGTAAAACCATCATTAAGAAAAGAGACTGAAAATGGCACAAACACAAAACGGAAAGGTGGGATGTTACAGTTGAACATGGAGTGTGTTGATGGATAAGGTTGGTTGTTCATATTAGGGGAGGGGGGTCAACAAAAGTAAATAATATGGTGTCCTTGTTTTACAAAGTCACCAGCAGGAACAGCACAAAGGCCGTACAGACTGAGGACAGAGCGGTCAGTCTGGACTTCCCCACGCCGCCCCCTGCCATCAGCGACGCTGACGGAGACAGCGAACAGGCTCCTGATGAATACTTATCTCTTAAGGTGAAATCTCTACGCATTATCTTCCTCCCCCACCTGCACCCCATGGTCTATTTTTCTTTGTTGTCACTCAGTTCTTGATCGTCTTTCCTCTATTGCTGCCAACAGGAACTTGATAAAATGGACAGACCTGGAGAGCCAGAGAATGACTCTGAAAAACAGAAGCGGGAGAAAGAAAAAGCAGGGGAGAAGGAGTTGGTGAAGGAGAGAGAGCTGGAGATGGTGCAGAAACATAGCAAGGAGCCAGATGTGTTAGAAAGGAAGGCAAATCGATTCAGAGATGGTAAGGACAAGTAGAGAATGTTAATAAATTACTTCTGAATTTGCAGAATATGTAGAAAGTAAATGGAGTGGCAGTTATGACTTGTTCTTGAATCCACTGCATTATGTTCAAAGGCAGGGAGATGGAAAAGGATGAAGAGGAAGAAAGAAAGAGGACAAGTTCCCTCTTCAGTCAGAAGGAGGAAGAGACCTACTGGAAGCATAGTCATGTCCAGGAGGAGGTCCCCAGGTGGAACCAGGAACTTCAGTCCCATCAGCAAGCAGCAGAGGAAGCACGTCGCAAGAAAGAGCAGCTGCTGGCTAAGATGCGTGAAATAGACCGTCAAAACCAGGGAGCGCAGGACTCCATGTTTATTGACCCAAGCCCCTCTGAGCCCAATAAGAGTACCAGTAATCATTTTTCTCCACATCCGCCAGAGCAGAGAAAGAATTCTTCCATTTTCAGCCTCACAGAATCAGCTGAGACGAGTACTTTGCCCGCTGGAAGCGGAGAGAATGGAAGGAGGAGGTCAGGCACAGAGAGTGGAGCTATCACAGCAGGAATGGGTAGAAGAAATCTGCGTTCCCAAACCTCCAGCGAGGATTTGGCGTTTGGAGGCTATGCACCTTCATTTGGGCACTCGGTTTTTCGAGCGTCCTCTGGCTTCCCTCCACCTCCGCCCAAAGAGGACAGGGACTCCCCATTAGAGGCCATAGGAATTTTTAATTTCAGAGGTGTGGCTGCAGATAAGGACAAGGAAGAAAAACAAACGGACAAGAAGGACAAGAAGTCAAACCTCTTACAGCAACTATTTGGTCCCCAGGCCATACTTGCTGGGGACAATATGAGTGTTTCCAATAAAACGGAAGTACTTGGTCGTCCACCGACCCCCAATGGAGTGCGCTCGAGACGGGAAGGACTGCTTAGCTTCAGCTCAGGGTCTTCAACTCCTCCAGCCTCCGCTGTTAACACCTTACAGGTTGCAGACAGCAGGCCTGCCGTCAGGGCCATCACCTCATTTGATGATGACATAGAAGAGCTCGCACTATAAAACCAACCTGGCTCTGCATATCTGAGCCTCATGCAGGATATCACACTAGTTGAATTATTAAAAACGTGGCATTGTCCTTGTACACTTGAGCACTTTGAAGTGTTTTGTAAACTTTGTCGTTACTGTTCTTTGTGAGTTGTAAATCTATGTTTTTGTTTTTAAGGCTCTTTGTTTGGAAGTAATGATCTTAAGTCTTTTTAAGGTTTAGGTTTTTAAGAGAAAATGCCACAAAAATACAAAGAGGTTAGACAATCAGTGTGTGTTGAGTGCTGGAGTAATGTATATTATTTTGTAAAATGGGTTTTATATTTTACAGCACATTCAGGTTCCTGTGTCAAAGCAAATGTCCCCATTCTATGGACCTCTTCTGCACTGTTTCCAGCTGGTAGCACCATGATCGCAATGACAATCTGCACTACAAACCCTCAGTTTCACTTTTATACCTATACCTATTTATTCTTACTAATGTTTTCCTGTTTGTCTTTATCTACATATTATGATGAGATACTGTACAGCACTCTCAGGAAAGTGTAACTTTTTTTTCCTGCACATTTTTAGATGTATAACTCGTTCCAAACGCTTTGAGTGATTTCAACAAGTTATTTATGAAAACGTTCACCTTGTTCAGGACAATTTTGCAATGTCTTTTGGTGTATATATCTTAAACTTTTTTCCAATATTGAACTTTTTGAGAGTTTTTGTTTTGTTTTTTGTATTTAGCCATCTTGAAATGAATGGAGAATCTTTCAAATCTTTCAAAAACTTTGACCCCTTTCAGTGTCAAACTACTTTGGCATATTTTCAGCTAGAAACATCATTCAACTCTTAAACAGGTCTGAAGACATTCAATTATCAACTACCTGAGCTCCTGCTTTTAAATATGACAGTTTCAATATCATTTGAACTTTTGCGGCCTTCGGTTTTACAGTGCATTCCTATGGGGAGAGGTTCATGATGTGACACACCTAATACTTCAGCAAATTTCAGAATTGTGAGGATGTTGTACAGCACACACGCATAAACAGAAATCCCCTTCCGGTATTTAATTATTCTGTCTGTTTTTCAAAGTGTAAGTCCTTCAACTGATTTCGACCATCAGCTGACGCCCCCCCTCTCACACACACACACACACACACACACACACACACACAGGACCATGGAACGCTGACATGTCTCAGCTCTTCTCCACATTAGTCTGTGTTTAAGGCTTAGGTGGTGGTAGGACCCCTATGTGTCGGTATGTTTTTTTTTTTGTGAATTTTGTTCTATTAAAATCAATATTTGTAAGGTGTTGTGAGGCCGTTGTTTGGTTTGATTACCACACACCGGATAAGCCTGATTTTGAATCCCTGAGGCGTCTCCGGGCAACCAGAACGTGACGTAATGGCCCCGCCCCCCCCCCCTCCGGCAGCGCTGTGTTCAGAAACCAATGGACCTCTCATAGAGAGAGGAGGGAGTGAGGGTGTGGGGGGGGCAGCGGTCTCAGCAGCGATGTGGTCAGCTCTAACGATGGCAAGGTGGACTGCTGCTGCTGCTGCTGCTGGGGAACTCCGTCAAGGTAAACGTCCCTTTACGTCGTTTTCCGGTAACACTATCCCCTCGGATGTGTCGTAAAAAGGGAAAACGTTCACTTTGAGACGACTTTGTGATCTGACATTTGGCTTTTAAAATAATACAATATGTAAAAAAAGATTGAAAGATGTGTGGAACATACTTTATGAGAAGTCTGACAGTAATGTAGGGATTGATTACAATTTTTGGAGATTTATGTTGCATACTTTTTTTAGTATTTCACAAAATTAATTATTGATAAAGCTGACATTTAACCAACATATGAAACCTTTGCACTGGTTTAGTCCACTTATTCTGTATTTTAATGTCGATCCAGCTGCGTTCCAAAAGATGGCATAAGAATATTCTTATTATAGGTGGAGTAAGTTAGAATTTTTATTTCGAGCTCCTTTAAACAGCTTAGAGTACCTGTTGGTATATACTGTGTACACTAAAAATGGCACACTGGAACAAATAGTTCGTTTTTACGTCCTGTGCCACTTTTCAATCTGCTGTAGGCTACTTAAACATTAGGAGCAGCTTGATGAAGATTTCTTTCGATAATTCCTACATTCTCATGATTATCCATCATTACTAAGATTTTAAAAAATCTCCAAATGCCCCACAGGCAGGATAGGTTAGATATTGGAGGAGAAAAGCACTGAGGCTTGATTCAAGTCTACAGGTGGGTTTGTTATGCAAACATGATGATCTGCTCCACATAGGGGGGGCAGTCACTCTATGCTGCTCAGCCAGACCAAGTTCTGGCATCCCCACCATTTAATCATACAATATTTCATATTCATAACCTAAATGAGCTTGTCCGTGTTGCCTCAGATCTTTTAGAAATCCATACTTCCTGCTACGATGCTCTCCTGTAACAGCACGGTCTCAGGAGACGCATTGATTCCTGTAAAGAATAAGAGCAGATCCACTGCTGGACGGTCGGCTACTTTGCACAGGCGGAGGTTTATTTTACCTTGCTGAATGGCCAAGTTGATCATTAGATACTGGGGCAGTGACTTCACGGCTGGCCTGCTGTGCCCATTATGGAACAACTGAGCACAATCCCCTCCGTAACCGGACATGCGGCAGTAAGTCAGCTCTTGCCCTTTGACTTTTGCAGCATCATTAAACGGGGATTTTAAACCTTAGTAGTTTTTTGTAGTGGACATACTTATCGGAACTTGGATTGAGATGTTACATCAATTAGGCAGCGGTTCCTCTGGGTCATTTTAAAAGTAAATGAATGACTAAATGAGTCCGTGTATCTCCTCAGTTTCTGATTCCAGATGGAGGCTAGGCCATGCAAGCTCAGTGCCTGCAGCCTCCTCTTCCACAGGCATGGATTTTAAGGTTTTCAGATTTGTCCTTGTGAATTGTAGATCCCAGGAAAATGGCTGATTTTGAAGCAGCAGCTCTTAAATCACATGAGTAAATAACTGTTGCCTAACCCATACAGTCACAGATGCTGTGTTCTGGACAGTTTGAAAGGTCCTTTTTTATCTTTAATCTGGTGCACATGGAGTCCATTTCTCCAAAACCAGATCTGAATACTGAATATTGATCGTGTCATGCGTCCACCACGTCTGCCGCCTTTGAACTTTATGCTCCAAAAATCATCCAAATTCTTTGAATCATTTGTTTAAGGATTTCATGCACTGTGGACGGAGCCAATCATTCCCAATCTACCCTTGAGGATCAAAAATCCTTTATAAATGTCTGAGAGGGTTACATAACAAATCATATTTAGGATGGGCTTCTTTACATTTCTTTGAAAAATGATTTTATTATTTCTTTATTTGTTTTGTTGTTGTTTTTTCTTCTATTGTCGGTCCATAATTTCCCCCATGTCCCTACATACTGGTAAGTATTTTAATGGCAGCACTGGACATACCTTGATGAATGAAAATAAGATAATGGGGCAATACACGTAATGTATTTCATTCTTACCATCTGCAATCAAATAAAAGTGGGAATTCATTTGATCATCTTGGGGTTTTCATTTTTTAGACTTGTTCCAACCGCTTCTGATGTGAGGTTATATTAGGAATGGAATACCAGCGTTATATTAATGCATTTACTTGGTTAAAACCATGCTTCAGCCCCCACTGCATACATGTGCCCATAGTCTTCCATTGAAATAGTCTCAGGAACACCATTAATTATGTTACCTCGGACGTTAATGTTTCTGTCAGCCTGCTGGCCGTATTGCTCCAGTGGCTTGTGACTTCTTTAGGGTGGTTTAGGCAATAAACCACGATGTGGAAAACTACTGATCCTTTTTTAGAAAGTTTGTGTGGTTGCTTAGGAAACAGTTTGTTTCTGTTGAATGAAAGTCCTGGAGATGCGTTCCCCCATGTGTTGTGCCATAATTATGTGGAATCTGAGAGGCCATGTGCTCCGTCTAAATTAGTTTAAAGACATGAGAAAAATGTGCGCAGATGCTTGTTTTTGTAGGATATTGCCATGTCCAACCTGAGGTTTCGTCTCTCTGCAGAGTAACACATTGGCATAGTCTCTTCTTTGCAAAAAATAACTGTTGGTGGTAGTTCAAAAGATTTATTCAACAGATTACTTACAAACCCGGCAGCTTAAAAAACTAAAAACAACAATAAACGAAGTCATTGACGCTCAGGAAATGTTTTTCTTTTTCTTTTTTACCTCTCATTTGACAGTTTTCTGCCTTTTTGCATTTAGCACACTGATGATGGAGACAGCGTCAGCTCCACAGACTGTAGCCAACAGATCCAGTGGGCCGGAGGAAGGTGTAGATACTCCCAGAGATGACCATCTCATGACACTGAAGGCTTTGACGGAGAAATTAAGACTGGAGACCCGGAGGCCTTCTTACGTAGAGTGGAAAGCCCAGCTGGAGGTAGAAAAGTTGGACGAGGCAGGAACAGGTAAATGCCCCATCCGTTTTGAGCCTAAAGGGACTGAAGTGGCGAACTCTGACGACATTCCACGGAAGTTGCCCTCAAGAGAGCTGAAGGGGTTTGAAAACATCGATGAAGCTCTTATTTGGCTCAGAAGAGAGCTGGTGAGTACTGGTCTCTCATCAGTTGTCCTAAATACCTCCTTAGGTTTTGTTTTTGGAAAAAAACAGCACTTGAGATTAAAAAACGAAACCTAATGCTACTTAGCCAATTAGAATTTGCCAAAGATCACGCTTTGTGATTGCTGGCCGGACGAATCCCGTTCGTGTCAGGCGGTGTGATAGATTATGACTCAGACAATAGGAGGACACAGAGTTTCTGCCAGTGTAATCATTTTTTACTCTGCTCAATTACTCCGCACATTCAGCCGTGGCTCACAGGCCCGGGCCCGGAACACAAAGACGCACTTATGGGGCTGCAAACATGTTGCACAAAGACTTCAGAGGCCCGCGGTAGCTCCGCAGAGGCACAGACGTGGGGGAGGGGGGGGGCGAACAAAGACGAGAAGTTTGTTTGTGGGGATCCCACTGTGAAGTTTTCCATTGGGATTCTGCCACACGATAAAGACTATGTGAGCCGGTGCGCGCAAGATGTTTGTGGGAACGAGTGGCTGAATGTGTGAAAGCCGTGCTTTTATGGGAGGGAACCTCTCGGCCCCCCCCCCCGCCCTGCCTTTTTTGCAGACAGACATGCGGCTGCAGGACCAGCAGCTGGCCAGGCAGCTCGTACGGCTCCGGGACGACATCAGCGCGCTGAAGATCGAGCACACGTGCCGCCTTCATCGCCGCATGCTCAACGCCGCCACCGTGGGCCTGGAGGAGAAGGACGAGCTGTCGGAGCTCCTGTGCGAGTGCCCGGTCACCCCGGGGCTCGGCCTCTCGGCCCCTCTGAGGCTCATCGGCGTGACCAAGATGAACATCAACTCTCGCCGGTTCTCTCTCTGCTAGCTGGTGCCTCCTCCCCCCTGATAAGCAACAGTTTGTTCAGTAACAGCTTTGCTATGGTCACCTCCTTTTGGTGTTCAGGGATCGTGTGATAAGCCTACCACCTTAGGAGACCAATGAAATGTGCTTTGAGGCTTCAGCTCTTCAGTCCCTGGCAGATTTCTTTGTCCTCATCAGCCACATCGCTGCTAAATTTCCATGTCTGCTGTATTTTCTGAACTGAAGACGGTCTCCAGTGGTTTAGCAAAGTTTTTCCCCTCTAACTAAGGCTCCATTGTACAGTCCTGAGCTCTTGATGGGAGCTTTTGTTCCTGAGATAATTACTGTCTGTTTAAAGGATACACATGATTTAATATCCAGGATCAACTCTGAAACTGAACTTATCTCAATCTCTTCTGGATATCCCCCCCCCTTCTTATCCAAAGTTAATAAATGGTTTCTACAGAGACTTTGTAGAGTTGTCTGAGTTGTAAAAAAATAATATAGATGTCCATGACTCATGAGTGTCCTGAGTGGTGATGCGAGAAAAAAAGTGGCTATGTTAAATAAGATACAATTTTACAAAGACAATTTCAGCCAGAACAAAACTGTAAACTGATAGGGGTCAAACACAATCATTCAAATGCTTCGTGCTCAGGTCAAGTGTCTCATATGTCCCTGTGAGAAAGCTGTAAAACACAAGGAGGAGTCTCAGATCAGTATCCCCTGAGGTATTCTGGAGCTGTGTGACGCGTGTGCAGCTGCTGGATAAGACAGGATGCTTTTTAATCACTGGCAGGATTCAGGGATAAACGCTTTCCCTACCTGACGTTTTATGTTCCAAAATTTAGCAGCTGATTTATTGCTGGAAAGACTGTTTGATAGTAGAATTGTTCTGACTAAGCTCTAATGGCGCTGAAATCATAAAAACGGTATGTGTGGAGGCACGACTGTGGGATTATGACTTTTTCTACGTGATCCCTGCAACCCTCTCCGTCCTGAAGTGGCATGTCATGAATGATTCTGCTGAGCTGGAGGTTTTCATGCATGAGCTCCAGCTCTTTGAGCTTATTGCTGCTGAAAACCCACGACTCTGTCGGTGTGAGGCTGCCAAGAGGGCAGTCACATACATTTTGGGATGAGCTCTCTGCCTCATTCTTTCTTCCCCCCCCCCCTTTTTCCTAAAACAGAATTCCAAACAAATTTGGAAACTATTTGCAAAAGATTAAAAAGATCACATTGTTTGAATTGTCCATGCCATGTTATTTATATAATCCCTCCGCCGCTTTATTTGCATGAGGAAATGACAAGCAGCAAAACAGACGGGAACCAACTGACAGGCCTAGAATTAGATGCAATACCTGCAGTTAGACCATGAAGACCCAAATGCTGTCTGTTTGAAAAAGTAGGCTATGTCGGATGGTGACTAAAAATCCGGCGTTGGATGAAGTGGATCACACAAAATTAGGTCTATTTAAGATGTGGCATTCCCTTTGCAGACATTCATTTGAATTCACCAGGAGCTACCGAGCGGGGTCAGCTATTTCCCAGATGTGGGACCACAGAGAGGCTCGTCTCACCGTGACTGAGCTGAACAAACACCGAGGCGGCGGCGGCGGCGGGAGGTGGGCGGCAATCCCAGACGGCTTCTCCCTGCGGGAGCCTTTGGAGTGGGAGTGTGTGAGCACATCTCACCCCAGAGAAGTGCTGTGAAGAAGAGGTGGCGTAAGACCACATCGACCCCGGAGAATATAACAGTGAACAGACAAAATGTGGAGGGTCACTCTGGTCCTCGGCTCACTCCGAAGCTTTGCATGATGAAACTGAAATGAGATTTCCCCTCCTGTCATTATATACTCTCCAAGCTTGGACGTGGCTTTTCCACTTATTAGTGATTTACTCAAAAACGGGTAAGAAATGACATGTTTATTGGTGAGTGGTGCTGAAATAAGAACTTTTTTAGGTCAGAAGAACACTTGGACCAGCTCCCGAACACACATAAACACGGCCAGCAGTGGGGAAAGGATATGTTTAACAGGATTTTCTTTGTGGAAAACTCATTTTAAGAAAGCTTTTTCCTCACAGGTCTTTTTTTCATTTTGTAGCAGACTTTTTCTCTCGATCCAACGGGTAAGCTGTTTTCATAGCTTTATAGCACCATTTGTTGACATTTTACACATTCACAGATTAGTCACTTAGGAGGATGTTGTTTGAAAGACATGCACAGAAATAATTAAATAGATTAAAAAAATTACTAATTAGAAAGATCACTGGAAAAAACAAATAAATGAATGCTTGCCAAGATCTATAGAAAGAATATCCTTCCTTAATGACAGAAAATCTTCATCATTAATAGATCCTTTAATATTTGCAGAAAAATACGAATATAGGATTGTTGAAGAAGCCTGAATAGTCTGAGGAGGTTCTTTGTGAAATCCGATTTCCACAAAAAAGTTGTTTTCACTCAAAGATAAATTTAATGGAGTTTTCCTTACAATTTAAAAACCATCCTTTCCATGAACTGAGCAGGGAGTTGGCTGAACAAAGCCTTCTTAAACACAGGGATTTAGGCAACAGGAGCTCCTAACTGTTGCTGTTTATTTGCAAGCTCTATAAAACAACAGAAGTGCCTTCAATTATCTTTTCAGAAAATACGTTTTTTTCCCCCAAAATGGCTTTTTTTTTTTTAAAAAGGGTCCTTTCTTTGTTAAGTCTGAAATTGGATTAAAGAGAGGACTTTACAGGAGGCCAATTTCAATTCCTTTTAGCACTGAAAAAAAAGTTCAATTACACCAACGGCACATCATAAACAATGATTTAATCTCCTTTGGTGGCAACATGATGAGATGATGTGATGACAAAAAAAAGAAAAACATTCTTACACAAGTCGTCTGTTCAGAGCAGCCCTGTCTGTCTGAGCCCGTCAGCCCATCAGGCTCTGCCTGCAGGCCTAACAAACCAGGATCAACGGTTGTGTTGGTTCTACATTTGTATGTATATTCACCAAAGAGGGGGTGGTCATACACAAAGAGATCTGTGAGGAATGTGAGTAAAAGCCTGCTGGGGGGCCTTTAAGGACTCAGAACGTGTTCATCTCGAGCTGTCCCGGCAGTTTCATGGATGATTGCTTTCGTGAAGTTTTGTAGTTTAGGTGCATCCCAGCAAAGAAGTTAGTCTCCCCTCAAAGTGCTCGCTACCAGAGACCGTACAGCAGACGCGTGCAAAGGTCATGTTTTTATGGATCGTGACCAGCAACATACAATGGGTGAAAATGGATTTAATAACCAGGGCTCCTTCCTGCCCGTCTGTGTCCGACAGCTGGCAGTAGTACTGTGGTGTGAAGGCACAGTGGCAAATGCCACGCCACAAAGAATGACCTGCATGACGACTCTGAAGATGGAAAATCATCAATTTACATCAGCCAGCCACTCAATGGTTTTGTCAGTTGTTTTAAAATCGACGGGTCTTTGTTTTTACAGCATTTTCTCGTTCATTCTGAACAAAGCAAAAAAAACGACAACCAAAAAAATAGAATAGAATAAAAAAACTCTATAAATGAGATAACACTGATAAACAGGTTAAATAATAATGTAAAACAAAGCAGTATACAAATCTTACTGATAAAAACATTATACGTAGCAAAATGTTACACGGTCACAGCAAGACCACGTGATGAAAAATAAAGTTCTGGTGAATGAAGCCGGTTGATTTCTAGCTACACAAAACGCACAAACCTCAGTCTTTGCCTTCTGAAAAAACAAAACAAACATGTGAACAGTCCTCTGATTAACTCTCCGGAGTCTGTGTTGCACTGACTGGAGAGGTTTGCTACATTACTGATAGCAGTGGCAGATGCTGCCAATAAATGAGTACAAAACCAAAGAAGAAAGTTGTCAAAAAATGTAAAAAAAAATCAGAGGCCATCAATCCATCTGAAATGCAATACAAGCACACTTAACTGCATGTCAACTACAAGGTTTCCATAAGTGCATTTGTTGATTCAATGGTAACAAGTTGAGGTTTTCCTTGAGTGTGGAGACAATGGAATGTCCTCTCAACAATTAGAGGAATATACAATGAAATAACTCTTAGGGTCAGTGCTTAGGACCACCTTCATCTCATCCGCGCAGCTGTGGCCTGCTGCTCATCCGGGTAGGCCACCAGCCCCTGTCCCAGGTGTCAGGGGGTCACTGCCTCCTGGTCCATGCTGCAGCCCAGAGCTTCGATATCGTTACTGATGTCCGTGATCATGCGGTCCCATTCGTCCCCCTCCGAGGCTTCCTGGCCCTCGTCCGAGGCTGTGCTCTCACTGCTCCCTCCGGTGGCGCCGTTGCCGTTGGTGGTGGAATCGGACGCCGAGCTGGCGGTGCGTTTGCAGCGGCCGAAGCTGTCCGTGATGATCCCTCGGCCGTCCTTCACTCCAATGGTCTCCAGGAAGTTCTCAAAGTGCTGGCTGTCCTTCTCTGGTATGAAGGGACGCAGGCCTACAGGCAAGAGAGGCAGCGCTTAGAACTGGTGCACATGTGCATTTACATGAGATCTGTGCCGACTGTAGTGGGGAGAGCCCGGCCGTACCGAGGAGGAGGAACTTCCTGCTGTCCCCGTAGAGCTGCCGCAGGTTGATGCAGAACTCGTGAATGGAGGCGCCGTTGCGGTATTCGTGGAGCAGAGCAGCGAACTGCTGGATCTCTTGTGACGACAGCTTTGTCCGCAACTGGAGGGGCAGGGAAAACACAACATTTAAACACGTGTAAAGAAAAAGTATTTTCCTTTGAAAAGGTAGAATAGGATGGAACTGGGTACTGTGGTCATGTAGTCCTGCAGCAGCTCGGCCGCAGTCGTGCTGAGCTCTCCTTCACTGGCCGTCTTGGTCTGAGGGGACGCCGGGGTGGATGCAGATGGAGAGCTTCCGTCTGCATCCATAGTAACCTGGATGGGGCTAAGAAAATATTCCCCGTATAAACAAGAAGCAACGCTGTACTGACCCTCAGCAATGCATCAAAATGTGTCAGGACGACCAGTAACTGTCACTCAGAAGCGGAGTACTTACAAGGAGCTGGCTTCTTCATCAAAAGGTTCTTTGACATCCACTTTGCTTGAAGAATCATCTTTGAATTGGACAAAATGTATAAATGTAAACATTAAATCAAACCAATAATCCGTTGCATTTGTGCGGGATGGCTCTGATTTTGGTTTCTCCTCACCGCTGTACAGAGAAAGGTGTCTGGTAGGTGTTGTGGCTCCATCGAAAATGGCTCTGTCTAAGAAGTCGATGGTGGATTCTGTGTAAACAATCTGAAAGACCTGGCTGAGCAAAAGACACAGCTCCTCTGCGGCCGCCTAAAAGTCCAAATAAGTCAGATATTACCACTGTGTGCCCCCACAGGCCACAGACGTGGAGGATTCTGGTTACATTTTGAGCATTTATCTTCTACAATTCGACAATAATTACTCAGCACTCAGATTATTACCTTATTATCAACCGCCAGCACAAGCAGACAGCAAACTTCCACAAGTACAGCCCCGCTTTCTGACAAGGAGCTCAGGGTCTGGGACTTGTTGAGATCAGGACATGAACTGGGACAGGGAGAACCTCCAGACTCCTGGGCTGAGAAACAAACAGAAAAGAAATGAATCACACCGTTTCCAACTCACCTGAACACTCACGAAGCAAACGCCTCTAATTCAATTGAATCTTTACAGCCCGTTTTCTCTGTACCTGTTTTTAGCACCACCAGGTGCAGCGAGTCATCCCTGATGTAGGAGACGGCAGCTATGTCATGAATGGGCACTCGCAGGATGATGTCTTCTCCGTCTCGCCATACAAGTTTGATGTTGTACGCCGACAAGCTAACCACTGCATCCTGCTCTGGTGTCAGCTGGCCCGCCAACTGATGCGACTTCTGAACAACACACAAGAGATCATTCACACGGAACAAAAAGATCCCTCATATCATTCTGTGTGCATTTTCTTAGCCCTTTGAAAACTATTCTGACCAAAGCATCGAATTAAAACCTCTAACTCAGAAACGTACTCTTGCATTGTCAATGAGCTGAAGGACCTCAGTCCTACTTGATGGATTCAAGTATCCTGGCACTGATGTCAGCTGTCCTAAGTACTGAACACACAAGAGACATCAGACAATGTCAGATGTGAAAGAGCAAAGAGATTAAGCTGCAAAATAATTTGATCAATCAGCCGATTGATAAAATTAAAACAATTGCGGCTCCCAACGCTCACTTTGACCTCCTTCTCGATGTAGTCGTTGAGCAGGATGTCGGGGTCGATGCGGTGGTCAGGCTGAGACAGAGAGAAGGTGTGCAGGGCCCTGCGCTCGGTGGCCTTCTCCTGGGCCTTCTTGTCCCTCCCTTTCTCTCCTTTCAGGAAGACGCGCTTGAATGGAGACACGATGCCTGGCTGTTGTAGGAAGACACAGACAGCAGAAGATGAGCCCAATATGAAGACTGTTTGTGTAGCGATGCCACATTCATGAGCTGTTAGAACGTCGCTCCCTTCAGATCTGTGCCGTACCACATTCTACATGGTGAACCTGTAGCATACAGATTATGGTAGTGTCCATGATAATTCCAGGCATGTCATTCACTTACAAATGTACCTTTAAGATCAAGGACATCCAAACAAAAACAAAGTGGAAACTGAATTGCATTGACAGTGCCAACATCCATTGCTGTGTCATTTCTGCTGTGCCTGCTTCCCCTCACAGTGACGGTATAAGAACCAGGATAAACTAAATATGGCACTTTTCACAAACCCCTCAGCTCCAGAACTAACCTTAACCCATCACAGCTTGAGAAACTAACAAACTGTTCGCAGCACACTCTCTGACATGTTAGACCTCTGCAAAACAAGCCCTTTAGAGTCAAAGGATTCTTTAAGGCCTACCTCAGTCTCCATTAATTCACAGCTAAATTCCTCTTTTCGACTTCAGCTTTGCGAATGCTGCAACAGCAACAAGCACCTGTTGCTTCCACTCGCACACGCCAACAGCCGCCAACTGCCGAGAGCGTAACCCGACCAAACCCAAGCCGCGAAAGGGAGGGGTCTCACCCCAAATCATCGGAGGGGAAGTGTCTCTGACTTTATTCTCAGGCACAAGAACAGGAAAGAAACTGGCCTCAGCTTCCTGTGAAGACACGTGCTTTGGGTATTGAGACACTTATCTTCAGCTGACTTCATACGTTTTGACAACAGTACAGTCGATGTTGACGGCGGAAGAAATCTTTTTAAAAATGGCAAATGTGACGTGCGCTACTTTTACCAGTCTGGAATGCATTTCTGCATCGCTTCCTTCTATCATTCTTCAGGGACCTTGTAACTCCAAGCCTGTGCGTAACACTGCCAAACCACAGAGAAAGAACCAGTAGTGTACACTCTGCAATGCTAACCACAGCTGTCATGTCTGCAAAGATCCTTATGTTGCAGATTTAGAAATGTACACTCACCATGAGGAAGCTCAATAAGAGTCTAAGAATCTAAAGTTACATTCATAATATATTGTTTTGTTTGTTTTTGCTTATTTTAGCTCCATGAGAGCATCCTGTGAACAATCCTTGTTGGTAGAAGTATCATGCAACCTATTTTGAATACACACAAGCTTTAATATGGCTCGTGTCTTATGTGCTGACATTTGATCCCACTTCAGACTAAAGACCAGTTGGACCACTATATTATTTAACAGCATATCTCCATTTAAGACAAATGCATTAACATTTTACAGCTTCAGCTTGTGTAATGTGAGACATGAGCCACCCAGGTTAACCCAAGAAACAGGCCACAAGATGACTGGTCTCCCTTCATAAGTCTGTCAATAAAATGGACCGAGTGAGGATGATCTTACACACTCAAAACGTGGGAAATTAGCTACTTTCTTCTTGAGTCTATCTAAAAATAAACAGTCATATAGAAATGAAATAATACAGTCTTCACTACACTTTGTTTCTAAATAAATTCAGATAGAGCACCTACCTTCATGCCATAAAAGGGAGCCTGACCTTTTTGCTCTGTGGAAATGTAAACATCTGACCAAATGGAGTACAGTACCACCACCTTGTGGTGAAAACAGGAACTGCATGCAGTATGGACACTCAAATTGAGCATAATGAAACTGATCAATAGCATCAATGACTAATAATACCCAACATCGTTTAAACTATTTATAAGCTTATAGCTGGCTCTGCTACGCCATTTGTGGAGTAACAACCTACTTATGGAAAGACTTTATTACCTGGGGCGATAGTTTTTTTTAATGGACAGTTGAGTGGAAGTCATTCTGAAAATAAACCTCGGTACTGCTAATCTCCGCGGGAAGAAAAAACATCTTCGTTGTTACAACAAACCATCGAGGCTCTCGTGAAAAACATTTTCCAAACTTTCCCTTTCAAATGCAAACTGGAGCACAGAAAAAGACACCACCAGTTTCTCTCGTGTCAAAGATCCAGACTTCGGATCGCGCACTCTCTGGAACGCTGCTCAGGCGGTAGGTTTGTGGCATCCTGCCGCCGTTTCCTCCCCTATCAGCTGCGTTTGTTCTGGTACACGGCAGGAAGCAACGATAACAAGCACGTCTGCAAATCAGCCGGGCTCCGTGTGTCTGTATATAGATGTGTCGAGAACCAGAGCGAGTTTACCTTTGAACAACACTGAAAGCCTTCGACGGTTGATGTGATACGAGCTTTTCCATTTGGAAACCCGGTTGGACTCTGATTAGCTTTAGGTCAACTACCGTTCAGCCTCGCTAATGACTTATGGAGGATAAACCTACCTGCACAGTCGGTTATAAAATGGGTTTTATAAACACACAGCAATTGTCGATGACACACAGAAATTGATTTGTAATTACATCTAAACAAATTAAAGCAAGGAGGGCCTAAGTTGTCAAGAGAAACTATGATGCACAGAATCCTGACGGCGGCTTGTCATGGATCTGCATGGAGACGCTAACGTCTCAAATCCTCCCCAAAACACTTCGCCTTTCCAGAGGTAATTACTTCTGCTTGCCCTTAGCTAATACGATAACACTTGTCATATTCGAAGGGACGTTAACTGAAGGAAACATTTTCCTTGTCAGCGTTGTGGAGTGGAGGTTTTGCCCGTGTGCGCTTGTCGGTTATGTGACACTAAACTTCAGTAATGAGTCCACTTAACTTCTTCAGCTAACAGCTAGCCTAGCCTACTCTAACTAGCTAATAAGTTAGCATGCAGCCAACTTGCTGAAAAAGTGTCAATAACTCTACTCACCTTTTTTACTTTTTTTACATCATCCTCCATTGCTAAGTTACGATTTTGGTCTTCATATTCTCTTCAGTTTAGGGATCCAGGTGACACAAGTTGTTACGACCGAAGCTTTTAGCCAAGCATTTATCTGACAACATATAGCTTGCTAGGCTACCTTAACGTAGCATAGCATTTGTGAAGAGATGCCCAGTTTTGAGTTTAAGGCAAAATGCCATCCTGATTCTTATTCTGGGCCCAAACTATTAGAAAAAAATGGCGGAATTATACACATGTAAGAAGAGATGTTTCCTTGGATTCAGAACAACTAAAGAAATGGTCTACAGAGAAGACAAACTCGGACAAAACAGCCAAAACTTTTCAATCGTGCCGCCATTTTGGGCGTTAAACTGTGGTCCAGCATGCTTTGCTTTGCACAAACCAAAACAGGCATCTGTGTTGTACATTTCTGAGATTACACCGCCCAGCGCCCAGTGGAGCCAGCCTGAACAGCGCAGACTTTCTGTGAATTGAGACAGATGAGATAAACTGGGAAAGGCAGAACACCTGTAGAGAAAGAGGATATTTAAGTGTAGAGCAGGCTCACCTTTTCTTCTTTTTCTAAACGTGCCTATGGCAGGGAAATTCTGCTGATATTCTTAATCTTTTTTTTAAATGGTGGCCTAGAATTAAAATTGCATGGTGCCCGTTTCTACAAAAAAATATGCTTTGATTGATCTCATGACTATTTCTCTGTGCACTTAAAGGGTGTAGTTTGATGTTAGGTTTTCAATAATAGAAGCCTGCTCCTCTAACAGGAAACGTGACAACTTAAGATATACATAGTGAACTTCTAAAAGTGATAAATGTTAGCACAATTACACATTTTAATATTTTAATATGTTATTGTCATCTGGATAGTTTCTGATCATGGTATTTGAATTTATACAATGTCAGATCCCATTTTGGTTCTTAAAAAATCTATCTGTATTGACAACAATATTACAAGAGGAGCACTATGCAAAGATATATAGAATAATTTGATTACTTTTGTTTAATTTGCTTTGTGTTTGTTTTTCCTTGCTGATTGTTATTGGGAAAAAAGTAAAGATTCATTTAACGAATTGTTAGTTTTCTTGTCCTGGCTGTGTGATACATTAGATGCTTTAACTCTTTGACAGTTAACTTCATTTTTTATTAACATCACAAATAGCAATTTTCAGCACAATGACACCTAAAACTAGTGTGTGGTTCAAATGAACCACATTTCTAACCCTGTGCCGTGAAGCAGACCAGACTAAGTTGAAGAAAGCTTGTCTGTGAAAATGAGATCAGTAGCCTACTAAACAGTTGCGCTCTAACTGCCCCACTTTTGACAGGCGTCACACTAAATGTGTCATGTTTCCGTTCAAGAGCCTTTTTCTTTCACGCGTCAAACATGTGAGACATGAAGGGGAAAACACTGTTGATGTATTGCACTTTCAAATACTATATTTATTTTTCTCTTCTGGGATGAACAGTCTGATATATGAATCTACAGTAAGGCTTATAACATTACATTTTCAGCATAATATTTCTCTTTTAATCTAAAAACCAAAACATACAAAAAGAACTTTTAGCACCATATGTTATTAATAATATTCATATTGTTCCCAAAAATAGGGTGTAGGTACAACACTGGACATCAGATTTGATTTTTTAAAGAACAGGGATTCCGTGAACCAATTAACTTACATTTTTATATTTAACAACAACAAGGTAACCCTTCCTTCTTTGTCACAATAAAAGTCGTATGAGTCCATTTTCATAAATAGGCTACGTTTTGTAGCATATTGGATTACTAACATTATGCCAACTTTTGGAATACCCCAGATAAATCATATAGCCTAGGGAATATCCTGATAGATTTGTGAAATACACCAACAAGCTAACACAATCTATAAACTGATTGAATATAAACAAAGCAATATTTCCAAACACTTTCAAGAACAATTACAAAAAGAAAATGAGCAGCAATTAATATGCCAACCATAGTTGTTTCATTGGAATATCAAATCCATTTTTAAACAAAATATTACAGCCAGTTCTACAGGAACAACAAAAATAGATACACACAGGTTAAAGACATTTAGATGACAGTAGTTTACAACACAGCAATCACATTCTATTTATATTTTTACTCAACTTCTTGTGGCAGAAGTACATTTGTGCTCCTGTACCTTTACGAAAAAGATGCATTTTGTCATCTGCCGGTTTCATTCTTTCAGTGAAAAAAAAAACAAAGAACCCATTGTGCAGACTGAATCGTTTAAAAAAATAAAAACGTGCTGTATGTGGAACCCAGTAAAATAAACAGTATTTGAGCAGTAGAGTAACTGTTGTTTTTTGTGCAGATTGGAAAATTAAAATGTCACCGTTCAGCTGTAAACTGAGTGGATCTGAGGTGCTGGCTGCAGAGCATTCTGAGACTGCAAGTTTGTGGGGTGCAGGCTTTCTCAACCGGAAGGCTATGCTCTCAGAGAGCCAAGAAATGGACACTGCTGTTAGCAGTGGTAGCACCTTTTTAGTGTATTCATTCAGCACCAGGTTATTGGCAAAACGTAAAGAAGTAACAGAAGAGAATGCACCACTTTATCATCTGAAAATATTGCCCCCTCGATGTTCATGACACAAAAGTAGAGACTTAAACCAGGCCTAACACTACAGTGCCCTGCTGCTACACATTAATGCAGAAATCAAAGGGTCTTTTGTGCAGTTGAAAGCACTTACATGCTAAATGTTGAGGGTTATCTCACAATGTATCCTGAAAGGCATGCTGGGAAGTGGAAGAGAAGCAAGAAAATGAGGTTATTCAAAAGCAAACCAATGATCAGACCTCTTTCATCATTCCATTTTAGGAAATACAACATCATAGATTTTTTCACATTTTGTCGTCAACATCCTCCACATTGTATTCAATGCAATAATGTGGGCATTGTTGTTTTGGCGAGAGGATGTACCGTTAACACGAGACGCAAAAAAACTAAACAAAAAAAGAACACAGAAAGTTTACTTCTTGGCACTACAAATCTTTTATATTTGCAAGACAGAATACTATGTAAAGGCATAGACAAGAGTACTAAACAATCATTGACCCAATCGTGGCTCTCCATCAAACAGTCCAAAGTAATGCTTTTCAAGCATCTGTACTGCAAGCTGTATCTTGCTGAATCAGCTGGGTTTGTGGTGATTCAGCTTTACTAAATCTTTACTGAATATAGATGTTCAGAATGAACAAACCTTCTCAACTGAGCCAGATACAGGGTTTTAGTCAGCTCCTGCCACTAGGCTGTGTTGCACTGAGAGGTTCAGTTGTAACTAATGAAAAAGTGTCTTGCAGCTGACAACTTGGATGGAACTGTAAGAATGTCAACAAAAAAAAAAAAACACTGTCAGTTGTGATGTTTTTCAGGAATTGGGAACTTGGCTGTATCTGCTTGTGGAGAAAGTGTTGTTTGGGTTTATCCATCCATCTTTGTGAGCATGTTGGCACATGAAAACGAGTAAAGAAAGACACTGGTGTTGTTGTTTGCGGACGTGGCTGCCATGGCTGGATTGAAGCACCCAAAGTAACAAGGCACAACAAGGACTGAGACGAGCAAACCTGCTGTTCAGACGCTCTTGCTGTGTGTTGTGGCTATCATTTGCTTCTGGTTAATCATTAGTTAGAGGATGTGTCAAAATGGTAGTTGTTCTGTCGAAATATGTGGCATATACTGTACGATTTGTAACATTTCAGACTTATACATAAAGACTCTTTCTGCACTTTTCAAATCAGTTTAATTGACTGCCATCGCTGCTCTTTTATTGACACAGTTACACAAGCATGAATGCTCAGCATTTTACGACAAATTAAGCACCACTAAATTAAAGACAGCCCAGTTGTAAAGAACTTTGTTTATGAGGCTATGAACTATCTTTGTCTCATACACACCCTCATACCCAAAAATGAATGAATCACAGTGTATTTGCACCTGATTTTGACATGTATCCACATCTGGAAAAGGTCAGTATTGTTTTAGAAAGGATGCACTGCCTGCCAGGCAGCCTACTACCACAAAACTGCCCCCTACCCCCATTAACAGGAATCAGTAGCTGTTTCCTCTGAAGCAAAATGTGCAAACCATAACTTTGTGGTACAATCCCAGTCGAGGAGTGGTCCAGGATTCAATGTGTGAAGGAGAAAATGGAGACCCTTGAGGACATGCCTGGGTATGAGAACTGCATTGAGACACCCCTGAGTCAGCTGGTTCAGTGGTCTTGTAAGATGGTCCTGAGGAACCCCTGTATTGGCTGTTTGTTTTTTTTCTTAGTTTAGTAATACTAATTCATTACTCACTCAAAGACTAACTATAACATGGCTGTTCATTCACTACAACATAGAGGAACTGCTCTTGCTACTATGGTAAACAATGAGCATCTTGGTTGTTTGCATACACATGTGTGTCCACACATGTGGTTCGCTGGATGTTTTGATCCACCAAAGCTGACCCAACAGTTCTCAATTACTCAGGGCTGAACATCGCTTTTAAGGTGAAGGGTGGCAGACCCTGGATGTTGAAGCTCTTGGTTATGGCAGTGTACCTCATTGCATGTTCTCATGTCAGGATCTCCCTTTTTTTCAGCTTCAACCCCGTTGTTCAGTTACCAGAGAGTGTGAGAGTGTTTGGTGGGAGCGTGCCAAGGCCAAACACCACAGAGATGGGGAAGAGGGGGAGCAGCAACCAAGGATGGAGCCGAACAATCGACGAGAGGACAGAACCAAGGGAAAGGGCTGAGGACACGTCTGCGTACACACCCGCAGGCATGCCAGCATACTAAGGGAACAAGTCTGTAAGTCTCACAGCTAACACCTTTCTCACACACGCACATGAGAACTCATCCACAATCCTGTCAGGCCCTTTGGTAAGCTCTGTCCTCATATTCTTTTCCATTCCTGGCAAAGACCCTCGTTCACCTTTACCCTGGACTTCTGGAGCATCTGCCCTTTACAGTACGATGTTAGCAGGCACGTGAAGCCACAGCTAAGCAGAGAGCCAGTAAGCTAGGATAAAGGGATCTCTGTGTTGTAAAGGACTTTTGGACATTCCCTGTTGGGTGCATTTGTACTAATACCTCATGTTAAACTAATGTAACACTACAATGTAAAAAAATAAAATAAATAGACCTTATATATTTCAGAGAAGCATTGAGATAGACAAAATTGGAGTATGAAATGCATTCATTTTTCGCATGAATTGTTCAATAGCCCTCTCTGGAAATTTTAGTCAAGCTCCTTTGACTTAGAAGGCATGTTTTTATGCAGATATACGTTATATATTTATATGGATATAAACCTTTTTCAGGAGTGAATACAGTGGTTGTCCCTTAGGTATCTGTGGAGGAGAGCCCCTGCAGATTTAGTCAGAAGTACATACGTTTCTGATTACTGCACAGCTGGCCTAAAGACGGCACAGGTTTTGCACAGACTCATTCATCTGGTTCATAGGGGCACATAATTTAGAAAGACAGTACAATAAGATACCATTTGGCTTTGTTTCAACTTCCAGAAGATGCCAGGAGCAGTTGCCCTGTACACCTATTGAAGAGAGTTACCTCTTTGAGGACAAAAAGATGTTAAGAAGTAACGATAATAACTGAAATGACTGCAGAGTTTTCTTATGTAAAAAGTTATGTGTTCTGGCAAAATATAGTTGTCAGTGAATATAAATACAGACTTAAGTATGGACTGAAGTAAAATAGCATATAAATATCATCTCATAATATTATCAAGAATCTATCTCTCATTATACTTTCTCATTAAGTTTTTGTACCCAATAAGCACATACAACAAATTAACCTAAAACATTTCTTTAAAACCAACAGTACGTTTGCAAAAAGAGGGTTACTTTCTAGGATTCAAAAGGGAATGGTGGAGGAATCCTTGAAGGCTGTCTTTGCACTTAAAAGAGTGCTCTTACTACACCTACGTGCCCCTCCACCCACCAAACACCTGAAATCTGCTTAACATTTTAACTCTTTGGAATGTTTTAATGATCTTTCACTCTCCAGTTTAGAAAATGTGCTTTTTTAAAATTAACTTGTTTGTTTGTTTTCTTATCTTTTTATTTTTTTATCTCAGAGGGCTGTTGTAAGATTTTGTGTTGTCACTATTAAGAAGTGGGCAGAAGTGACCGAATAAGGCCTGCTATTGCAGCTTCCCTCCACTGGAGGGCAGCCTGCACTGTAAAGCATTGAATTTGTGGGTGAATATGACTGATTGGGTGTTTGATTTTACAACCTGTTATTTGTGAATTTGATTAATCATTTTTTATCTAAAAAAAAGAGTACCGAACTTGAGGGATGAAAACGTATACATAGGAAATGCTTCCTTGAGATGTTTCTTTGTTTAAGCTGATTTTAGAATTTGTAGTTTTATGGGAAATGTTATGTGTTTTTTTCTTCTTTTTTGTTTGGAGTATGGACTTCGTAAACATTATCATATATTTCAACGTTCTATATACAGAATGGCAGTAAAAGTTGGGATGTGCAAAGACCTGCCTCTTCTGAGACTCTCCTCCATCATTCCCATCAGGCTTTGCATCAGCCCCAGGTCACAGGGACATACAGTGTGCCCTTCACAAGGATTCAAAAGTTGATTCCCCAATTCAGATTGATGCATTAACACATTTTGTAATGAAACATTCATATGTTATCTACACACTCTTACAAAAGCCTCCTCTATCCATGTAGGAGGCTGAAATGAGACATCTGTATGTATCACATAATATACTGTAGGCTCATATTTATCTGGTATGTAGCATATACCTTTTTTTTTTCAAAAAATAAACCATTACTGTGTGTTTAGACTGTCTTAACAGATTCTTAGCTAACAGAACACACATGATGCTGGAAAACTGACTGAACAGACTACAGTTGGCCCACTGCCATACAGAAAGATAGAATAAACGAGGGAAGGAAAGAAAGGGGAAAATGAAATAAAAAAGGAAAAGCATGTGCATCATTGTGTGTAAAACATCGTGACAGAACTGTGGGAGATGCCTTCAGAGGGAGGATTCATACTGGAGGAGTTCATAAAGTAGTGGACCATCCCTATACCTGATGCCCACTGCATTAGGACTAATGTACTGCAGCACATTTATGGTCCTGCGCAAGCGCCGATCCACAAAGTGTGCATCCCAGGCTGGATAGCGTTTTCTGGGCATGTCTATCTTAATAAGTGGACCCTCGGGCTGGATGGGCCTGCCAGCTGCATCCACAGGTTCTGTAGACCTCACTTGGAAAACGGGAAGGCAGGTGTCTGTGGGTGTTTCATCTGACTCTGTATGATCTCCTGCCAGACCCCGCGTCGGGGTGGCCTGGGAGCCACGGGGCCCTGGTGTGGGAGCCATAGGCTCAGCTTCAGGCGGTAATGGAAGGCCCCACAGCAGCTCAGCGCAACAGGAGCTAGCCAGCACCCTAAGTCGGGGGCCCATGGGGTGTAAGACCCCGTAATAGAGAATGATGCAGGCCACACCTGAGGCAAAGCACAGGAAGACGCCACAGAGTGCAAAAGAGGCATAGGCGTCGGTGGTGGCAGGGTCACGGTACGCATACCAAAGTGAGGTGAGAATGGCATTCTCTAACAGGACAACTGTATAATAAGTCACCATTCTGTACCGCGTCCGGCCCCCACGAACATTGAACCAACAGAAGACGTAGACCACGCCCACCACCATGTTGAACAGTACTTCCTCCCATTTGGACATGCAGAAGTCAGTGCCGCCATGGATGACCCAGAAAGCCATGGCGCACCAATGGAGCACCACAAAAATGCCAAAGTAGATGTGGAAAATAGAGGCAAAAAGGGCAAAGGAGAGCACCCGTGAAGAGATGGTAAAAAGGCGCCAGAGCAGATGCACCAGGGCACCTCGGTAACTCATGCTCTTCTTGTCGTCACGAGAATCACGAAGGAGTTTGTGGTAAGAGGCTAGCACCCATGCCAGGGACAGGAGGGAGGACATGGCAGAAACACCTGGGGAAATAGACAGAGACAATAAAAGCAGAGAAAGACCAAGAATGAAGGACACAGGCATCTACTGATGGATGATTCTTAAAACATCTGAACCACGAAGAAAAGATCCATTTTTCACTTTAACTATAAAGTATATCCCAAAGAATTATGGTGACATCCTGTGCTGGCTGCTTTACCACAGCAAACAGAACATTTTATTTCAGCTAAAGCAATCCATCACATTTTACACAGTCATTTTATTTGTGAGATCAACATCTAGTCAACGGTCTTCAGTTAGCGCACCAATTCCCTAAAGACATCCATAAAAGTAGCGACAGCAGATATGTCAGGTCTGTTACATGCAGCTTGAAAAATGATAGAGGATTATCTGCAGGGCTGCAACATGGAGCCTCTCAGAGAATGTATTGATGGCATTTCTACACACCCCCACCATGAAGTGTATCACTTCTTATGATTGAATTGCTTTCCTGTAGCAACTGTATTGGATGAGGAAACTGGAGTTTTAAAAGTGATGAAGTGTTGATGGTGGCGAAAGCTTCTCAGACGGTATAAAGAGATACGTGGACGTCACAGATGACAGATTCTCAGTTGTAGATTGTAGGAGCATCAAAGCTCTGTAGGACACACGTGTAAAAAAAAGACATTAGACGTTTAGGGAAGCCTCTTACATTGCGGCCACTCAGCCTTGTTGCTCTGGATCATGATGCAGAGCTGCAGCACCAGCTGAGGGGCGCTCTCTAAGAAGGTCTCCAGCAGACGCAGCATGTTGACATCAGCATACTCGTACATCATGGCCCAGTAAAATCGCCGCTGGTTCTCCTTCTGTCGGTGACTTTGTATGCCGAGGTACATGGTGCGGATGTACCTGCGGATAAAGACATAAATGCCGTTCTTGACTTTTACCATGTATACATATTCTAATAGCTTTTTCTGAACAGAAGCGATAACACTGTTATGTAACCCAGGGACATGGACACTTCTCATCTGCACTTCTCGGAGTTTTCACAACACTAGAGGGCATTCTAAGTCACAATTTAAATTCACCGAAACCTTAACCACCTGTATAAGGAGGTATTTATAACGCCACTTTGAAAAAGTGAATTATTAGGAATTGTTGACTGAATATTCAAACAGCTTTTGTCACACAATGAAATCATTGTGTGACGATCTGCATCTTTTGGTTCATGTTTCTCATGCTCATCTTATATGATAATATCACTTTTTTAGTAGCAATGTTTTTCTTATGGTGTGTCTGTTTAGAATTACTTTAATGGTATAAGAGTCTTTACTGACAACTACCTTAATGCTTAATCACAATAAACTGTCTGAGCCCCCCCCCACGACCTGTTTGGTGGCCACATCTTAACCATATTTTTGAAAACTTAAAAGGATACTCAAAAATGCAGTGGATTGGATATTGGAATGTGAGCACATCAAGATGAAGAGTTTCTGCTAAATCCTAGAGGAGGACAGACCTGAATAAAAGTTGCCTTTAATTGATGCTTATAAACCTCATTTCCATGCAACTTATGTTTTCATGTATGATTACTTTACCAAGTTTCCTCCATACCACGAAAAGCCTTATCGACAACATAAATAAAAAGAATGAGTAATCACTTTCCTGTATCAGGGCATTACTTTTGAAGCTGTTTTCACTGGTAACAGACAAATAATGATGCAACTTTTATTTTTACTTCTGTTTTTGGAAAGTCTTGGAGTTTCATAATCGTGAGGTGACTCAGAAAATTCAGCCAACTAATTGAATCACACGCCTGGTGTAATTAAAGCCAAACCACTTCTCTTTTCCTAAAAGATAAGTCACAATGACTTGTTGTGCACTGCTGACTAAGTCTGTAATGTGTTCGGTGCTGACCTATAGCTAATTAAGATCATTATCCTGGCTGGGTATGGATTTGTTTTGAAATCTAATGCTGCACTTACCAATTAATGTGCACAGATGAGTAAATTTTCTAAATTAAAGCTTTGGATGGATATTTCACACAAAATTCTTAAAAACTCCTTCTTGAATGTGCCCACGCAACTCTGTCTGTTGATAAAAACTCAAACCAGTGTAGTTTTAGAGTTATCTTAGCAGTAACTTCAACTATTGCACGTTAGATTGCTGCAGGGACTATCTGCCTGATCCGGCAGAGAGGCCAAATAAATCCAGCTCTGGATGTGAAGGCAGTCAACTGAGGACAATAGAGTTGTAAGGACAGAAATAGACTAGACTGTAGCACTCTCCAATACAAATTAAGAGACCAAGGATCCAAATCCAGTTTCGGAAAGAGGGATACAAATTTCCTTCTGTATTACAAAGAAAAAAGAAAATACTGATGGGTGTTTTTCAGCATGATTAGTTCTCACATTGGCTATTGGCTAAGAGATTAGTTTGTCATTTGAAATGAGCTTGAGAAATGTGTTCTTGCTGAATTGGCCCTGATTGTGTTGGATTTATATTTTTTGTGAAATTTGAGCATTGACCTGAGCAACTCCATTTCATGCAATAGAATTTATGCCTGATACAAACAGAAACCTATTCATAAAGATATTGTTCTTTACCCGCATTTAGGAATAGGAGGTGCATATATGATTGCCTTACATGTGAATATTTAAAGATATTTTTGACACATTTAATATTCTGTCAATAGATCTTAGTGTTTCACTGAATTATTGTTTGGTATGACTAGGAGATACCAAACAATGGAGCAGAAAGAATTCTGTAGTAATTCTGTTTACCAAAGGGCACAGCAGTGATAGCCGGTCTTGGGACAGTTGACATAGGAAGAAGGAGATAAAACAGGAAAAAGTTTTTAGGGATCAATAGCTCGCAGGAAGAGGCACTATTATAACCAGAGGTAAAACCTGACATTCCGTGACATTTTCAGACAGACTGGTAAATGTCAGATGGAACCAGTCAACCTCACTCCTTCTCTAATGACACGCCACACAGAGCTACACAGGCCCTTTTCCCCACTCTCCTGCTTCCATTAGTCCATATTCCACAGTTACATCTCACTAGTCGGTCAGAAACAGCGCTTTTCATGGTCTCATAGTTGTCTCGCTTAGAAAATATACAATTCTACAGACAAATTTTTAAGCCCCTGTAACGAAAGACTTGATGGCGCTGTGAGCTGCAAGCAAATGAGCCATCAATGAACATGCTAATACTTGACACTTATATTGTTGACTCTTTCATTGCAAACAAAAAAAGACGGACACAGCCTGTGGGCCAGAGAGAAGAAGGATATGTTTAGGTAAGATGAGACTAATTACAGAGAACTCAGTTTTTTTTGTCTATATCAAAATGTCTTATTTATACAAACTGAACAGAAGCTGTTTCACTGTTTTCTGTGCCTGTAAACATTATGCTGGTTTTGAACTGGTTTTCCCACTCACACATATGTCCAAACAAGCATTTTTGCTGCCAGGTTAGGAGTGATAACAACAATTCCTTCCCTTATGTCACTGTAATTTACCAACAGAGTTTTGCTATAGGCTTGTTGAGAATTACATGTTTTACTTTGAAAATTACCGTATCGTAGTTGTCCTTGTTAATGACTTAATTTTGCTAACAATGCCACTGCAAATGTCAACAAAAGCATAATAATTGTTCATGATAGTAATTGAAATAGATATATAAGTATATTTTCTAAGAGAGGTCATTTACTTGCATCTGCCCCGGTTCCTTCCTGATAATACACTCTGTTAATAGTAACAAAAAAATATGTACAGTTAAACACTTGGCTTTAGGGGCTGTCAGAGAAATCTCAGCTCACTTCATCAAGTGTCCAACACCGCGGCGCTTTTCTTTACAAGAATCTCACACACATCCTGCGATTGTGATGCACACTGTTAACACTCCCACTGCGCCATTTCAGACGTAGTAACACAAATTGCCTTGGAAAAACAAGCACTCACACACTGACAGCTACACATGAATGCTCAAACTTGTCAGCACAGTAGGTAATAGGGGATTTTCCTTTCTATTCCAGACACATCTGTCAGATGGATCCATCTCTGTCTTCCAACTAACTTCTCTACTCACAGACACACACAGACACACACACATATGCACACACAGTCACATAGGCTGTGGCCTTGTTGCTTTTCTCTCCCCTATCCCTTTTAGCTCCTCCACGGGGCTCCTCATGAATTATTTGTGGCAAGATCATAGCAATCACTCATGACTGGTTAGGCAGTGTACACATGGCCTAACAGCTCGACGGCGTGCTGGGGTCATGAGCCAAGCTCGCCGTCTGCCAGTGCTGCTGAGACGCAGGCGACCCACCAGCCCGCATCATCGCCTCCACCACACAGACACAGAGATGTAATAATGACTGCACGTGTACACATCTCGAGATTGGAGCATGAGCTGCACACTCCAGACAGGTGGAATGACAAACACACCATGTGGGCAACACGGCCATGTTGATTCTCCCTCTCCTCCAAAGTCATTGACCGATGAGTCATCCCACCACTCTTACACTAATCCCTCGAGTAGGTGGTTAGACAGATCACACGCTCACATTCAGCACATTCCCAAGTTCAACGGCATCTGTCTTCTAAGTCATGTTCGTGGGTAGGCTGAGCATCTCCGACTGTTCTCATATCGTCTCATAAGCTGATTCACAGGAATGTCCCAAGAGTTATTACCGCAGCATGGAGAGCTTATGCATTATCTAACAGGTGGAATCTGGCAGAACACTAAGCATGTGTGGCATGTAACATATACAAGGCCTGAGGGTTTATGAAAAAGTGAATGTGCTTATGTGTGTAAGGTGGAGGCAGTGCCAGCTGCAATGAGTCACAGCCTGAGTCACTCTGAGGGGCCACACATCGACTCTCAATGAGCCTTAAACCTCCTTTATCGAGGAGATGTACATTTCTGTTCCTTTTCCCTCTTTTATATATTTTATTTTTTGCTTTATTCCTTTTGTCTTTCCTCTTAAATTTGGAACAGTCTCTTCGTTAGGTTATATCAGTGACGCTTGAGAAAACACTCTGTGCCTTGTCATTCTGTTAATGTACAGTGTTTAAAAATGTTCGTAAACCCCCAAAAATATAACATTCTTGTTTGGTTCAAAATATGATTATTTGGTTCTTAAGAAAGGTCATAATACTTTGCTAATATATATTAAATAGGCAAACAACTGTCAATTTCTTCGATGTTACTGTTATATTTTTTTAAAAGCGATCATAAAAAAAACAAACCTGACCTGTTTCTATTTCTCACCTGTCCTGTGTGACAGGCTCCAGCCCACTGTTCGCTACAGGTGGAACATGCGCATAGCTAATTAATGGATGGAGGAAGCTGGTAATTGGTCTGCTTTTTCATGTTCATAAGCTGCCTTTCAAATCACTTAAAATATGTAAGTGAGTGCAGTGTGTGCAGAAAAAGTACTGTTGGATATTACTATGGTACAAAGAGTGATAGAGTCCCCCCGAGCATTGCGATTGCAGTAGTAGGCACGCACAGATAATCACATTTTTCTTCACTACCCTGTGGTCAGTGGAATGGATAGAGCAACTAAAAGAACGCTGTCAAGGATATGTTGTTTATTCAAGGGCGCTTTAGTAAGTTTTTGCCTTTTCCAGTCAGTTATGCTTTTAAGTTTAAGTGTTTTCAACTCAGAATCATTAAGAGAGAGTTTAGGATTAAAAAGTATGAGCAGCATTGAAAAGAAAATCTTAAAAATATACTCTTAAATAATACTTTTCACGGTTTGTCTCTCAGGACCACTTTGTGGCTCAGTATGGCTCAGTGTACCTCAACTTTAACTGCAACCTCTTGATCCTACATTAGAAGTGTCTTTATCCTCCTCGTGGTGGTACAGCCTTGGACGAAAAGCTGTCTGAGTTTAAAAACTGGTCCTGCAGGCGAGGCGGGCACACTTTTACACACACACAACGATCTGTGACCAGTGCCTTTGGGTGGAAGCTGCACAGAGGACTCTTGGAATGTTGAATAGGCACCAGGATGACATGATGCAAGCTGAAAGCGATGGGGAGCGGCAGGCTCATACAAGAGGTCCTGCGTTACCTCTGCTCGGCCCTGTCAGTTCTGTGAGTTTGTAATGTTTAACCACTGGTGACATCTTGACTAAATATTTCCACTTTAATTAAAACTGATCACACACACACAACATTTTAGAAGGTGTGTTTAGGAAAAGTTGGTCTTTTTTCCTTTTTCCAGTTCCAGGTAATGACATTTGGCTTTATTTAGCTGGGATCAGTATGATGTCATATGATGACATGATAGACAAGGACATTTTACAGACACAAGATAAGCGTCCCTAAGACATCTATGTGCAAACGGCAGGTCCATAACTCACAAGAACAAGATATTGAGAATATAATCATTATTTGGTTGAATACTAAATTGGTGTCACTAATGCTAAATTCTCTCAGTCAGGCTGTGGTGACTGTGCACATTTACTGAGCTGCTGACGTCCACTGTCATGGTCTTGCAATCAATGAAAACCACAGAAATGTTAGATCATCGTACTACAATCAGACTACTGTGACATCTGAAAAACAAATCCGAGAATTTTTACTTGTAGCTGCAGGGGATTTATGTGTCAATCAGTTCATACCGCTATCATGCCAAGCTAATATTAGGTAACAGTGGAGGAATTATAATTCCCAGTGGCAAACCAGTGCATTTTCATGCACAGCTCAGAAAACAGTCTGGGTATTTTTCACTGCTTGAATTCATAAAACCTATTTTATTCTAAAAATCAGTGCCACTTTTCACTGTTAAGATCTGCTTCAGTTCATCAATTATCATTATGGAAGAGTCTGCACACATCAGCCATAATATCATGGCTAAGATCATCAGGTGCCAATTGTATAATTATCTGTTTTAAAACAATGCATGTATGCAGGTGAATGAAGATGATTATGCAACCACGTTAATGACTATTACCAATAATTGCATTGACATATTTGAATGTTTTTATCCCAAAGGCAATACTTGAATTTATAAAACCTACTTTCTGCTAATGTGACGCAAAGAACAGGTAATGTCACAAACTGCTAATGTGCTCATCTGAAAATATGTGTCAACATGCATAAGTTTTGTCTGCTGCCATGGATACAGTACTGTTTGATCAGAGTCAGCTTTCTGGGACAAATATGAGGAGGGTTGTAGGTGATGTGACTGATTTTATTTTTTCTCAATGAACTACACAAAGATATTCTAGCAGAAAAGGAACAGCCTTTACATCATGAATTGTAGTTTCATTCATTTTAAAGCACATCACTCGCTCAGCTCAGATTGTCCATTTTCAGCTTTAAACCTTGGAGGTGTCCAGCCCTCTGAGTTTAACCGCCTCTTCTGGCATTGTGATATGAACTCTTCTGTTAAAGTATTCCTAAGCTTGGATACTTATAAACACATATTGAGGAATATTTAGGTGTTTCCAGAACTAAAGCTTTTACAAATGACATATGCTGGCATGACTACGTGTCTGTGTTATCATGTTATGTTGGGGTGGCTGCATTTCAAGTTATTGGTTAGGGGACATTACACATGTCCCCCCTACAAAAATCAGTAGAAATGATGGCAGTGTCACTCTATTCTCGTCCAAAAATCAATCTAGTATTCATTCTGAAGATCTCTGACCGTAGATCTTATCGAAAAGATTCTGATCTTTACTGGTTCAATTTAGTTCCATAAGGTAGCGAGAAAGAGCTTCCTCCTCTCTCTCTTCGTGCAGACAGCAAACAATTGCTCTCACCATGTATATTAGCTTTCCACTTGGCTGTACACTTCCTCTTTTTCTCTCTGCACACCAGTCATTTGTCACCATTAGTAACAGTCCTCAGGTACACCAGCTCACCAAGTTGTGGTCATGTGACATTGTGTGACAACTGAGATGAAAGAAAAGCCCAGAGAAGAGGGTTACAAAAGAAAATGAGAGGAAAGGTTATGACGTAATCATGTTCGATACGGAAGAACGAGAAACAGAAGAGTTTTGAGGAAGGAAAATTCATAAGGCAAGATGAAAGAGGTACTTTAGGCATGTGGCAAAGGCCTCACTGCCTTCAGATGAATTACAGCCAGAGATTCATGTTGATTAAAAATCATTCAGTCAGTCTCCAATAAATGACTAAAAGTGTGATATGGATCAGGATGTGTGGATTTGATGTTACCTCTAAATGGAAGGGATGTCGGCTTGCCTTTATAAACAGGATATTGATCTCATCAGCAGGGTATTTGCTGCTATCAACAGCACCAGGGCTGTGCTGTGTGCTTTTACACATCTTGGGACGTAATCAAATGAAGATTACGGCTTAATTAAATGATGGACTTGTTTCAACACTTACATTTGAAACTACACCAAAGAGATTAGATTGTTTGTTTTTTCTTCTTCCAAATGAGGATTATATTGACATAGAGAAAGGGCAACCACTGCCAGATGTTGAAGACATTAGCAGATCTCTTTCTCAGCTATGTTCAAAGGTTATACTTCAAGTTCAGAAGTCCAAAAAGGAACAAACAATCTTTCCAATTTGTAACAACGGCAGCTGGGGTGAGCCCCACCTCCCAGATAAACTAGATGAACCTGAATTTGATTAAGCAAATTTAGAAAATGGATGTGTGGAAGTCCACAGTGTGAAATCGACAAACTGGGTGGTAACATCATGCAACGCCACCTCTAACCTGGAAAGATGGACTTTTGCGCTTGTTGAATTATTGATTTAAAAGCAGTGAATAAGCTGTTCTGACACAGTCATTTGTACTAGCTCAAAGAAAAATTGGACACGAATGAGTGGAATTAGTTGACGTGACTATTTTCCAATGTGCTCGGGGAATGGGTTGGATGAAGACACCGATGGATGGGGTTCAAGTATAAATCATTTCATCTGAAGGCGGGTGCCCTTTTTTTTCCCTGGCCGTCTGGAGCAGCTTCACGGAAGACTTCCTGGATCATATTTGTTTGCTTGCATTTTGTTAAACAATCTTTTTAAACCCATGCAAAGCTGTTCATCTCACTCACAATATGCTGAAACAAGCTGTGCTCTCCATGTTCATGTGACTTTGATGTGAAGTTTGAACGCCTTTTTCTATTAGTTGTTTGCTGTGTAAAGGTTAAAGTGTCAGCTGCAGTGATATTTCTGAATTACATTCTCAAACACACAGCAACATGGAACATGGAAGCTGTTCTCACAGCGCTTAATTTCAAATGCAACAAAGAATGCTTATGCAAAAACAAGATTTCTGTTGACAGTTTGTGCTTAAATATCAGAACAGAAGCTTGTAAGGATAAGAATTCGTAGCTCTTTTTAAAAAAAGCCTTTTTAATTTTATTTCTGGAGGTGGAAGAAAGAGAAACTCGACAGTCTAAAATGAAATCCTCTCTTCCCTCCTGGACTGTTGAGTCTGCTCTTGCACAAGAGCAAGGGCAAGATTATGTATGAATTAAGAAGGAAAGGCTTGACCCACTTACTGCTCAAAGAGTCCTATCCAAAAAGGCACCACGTGACCATGTTGTGGCATGTGAACCCATTGAAGCTCCTGTTTATTGCTCTAAAGCGTATAATCAGTAGGAAAAGCTTATATTCATAAAACGCTTCCCTGACTTGATCCCTGACCAAAAGTTCTCCGTGTAAATGTTCTTTATGGCGAGGAATTTATACCTCCATTTACCCTAACCCAAAAAACACATAATTACTTCACAGCACAATTTGACTTTTTAGGGTTTGATGGTTTTGCTCGCCGGTTAGGTGGCATTTTGCATTTCAAGCCCCGGAGATAACACAAGAATGGATTCGAGAGCCAAGTCAGCATACAGGGAGGAATAGAGGAAAGAGGCTGAGGAAAGGAGGGGAGAAAAGGGGAGGGCTGAGACAGAGATAGAGAGGAGAGGCAGCGGAGATAACCACCGAGAAAGTGGAAGGGAGCAGGCAAAAGGAGGAGAGAATAGAGAGAAGTGACAGAGTGATGTAGTGACAGAGAAATAGAAAGGAAGAGAGCCAGCAAAAGTGGCAAGACAAAGACACACGGAAGAGCTACTGGAGGTACAGCAGAGCCTGGCCAGTGAAAGGAGGTGAGTGAGACAGAATGAGACCCAGGAGGTAAACTAATCACCGAGCAAGCAATGCAATTTTCTGGCTAGATGCCTCCACCCCACCATACTCCTCCCTCATGCACCCCCTCTCGTCTTGGGGGCTCTTTTTACTATTCTGCTCACATACACTGTCTCTCCCTCCTCTATCCATCAGACTGTACCACTTTGTCCCCCCCCCCCGCCCCCCCCCCCCTCTGTTTAGTGCTTCCCTGTAATCCCCTCTGGCTCCAAAAACATGGATTGAGCCACTCTGACTGTCAGCATAAAAAAAAATGCTGTAGATGAAAGAAGTGGCTTAATGGAAGGTTTAGATTTTTTTAAATTTTGTGCTGAATGAGGTTTCCGTGGCGTTTTAATCCAGCTATTTAATGAAGGCTGAGTGTGACGGTGAACGTTGGGAAAATACTACAACTGATATAAAAAAAGCATCCGTCTGCTTGCATCTGTGCCTCTGTGTGTGTCCCCCCTAGGTGCAGGCATTTAGGAAACATTTGATATCGCTGCAGTAAAGGTTTGAAAGTGTGCTGCGTCTCTCCTGAGAGCAGAGCGGCGGTGGCGGCGCCTGCCTCGCTGTTTTGCAGCGTCTTGATGATGATGATAGATGTTCACTCCAGACATGCAAATAAAGGAGGCGGCTCCTTAGAAAGGTTCACATGCTCTCAGTCTCAAACTCGAGCACAGGCACACACACACACACACCACCACATGTGTATGTTTAACTATGTTCTAGTCATCTGCTGATGTATTAATCTTCCTCTTTAGGGAATATACCCCTGGGAGAATGCAAACGCTCCCACACACAGCAGTCTGCCCCATTTTCACAGGCGTTACAGCTGAGGAGGGAGATTAGTCGCATAACAAGCTAATTTGAAAAGGAAAAAAACAGGATTCCTTCTTTTAGAGAGGGTGTGAATGTAGGAGAAGGAAGTGGACTCATTATTAACATGCAGTGTGTCACCTCATCCATCATAAATGACACTGTTGTTGCAACGCTAAGGGTTTCCGCACAAACACACCCAGAGACACAGAGACACACATAGAAAGACTCTTACACCGCTCTTTGTACTTTGTCTTTGTTGTCAATGTCTCCTGTAGACACACATAAAAGATTTGCCCATATGCACACAAGTTAAGCTTGAAAGACATACTCTTTTTTTTGGACATGTGCGAAGTACTTTTAGGTTGTAAGTGGCTATGTTTACACACACAGCAGTATCCCTTCATTAACACTATCACTTACTTTGGCCTTTTTTCTCATAAATACATTTTTATTGTTTCTGTTAAGAGATCTGGCAAGGTCCACTCAAGTGGCAATCAGAGCTGAACAAATAAATTCCAAGTAAACATTTTTCATTACACTGTGGTTCAAGCCAAAGCGTTACTGTGGCTTTTTCTGCAGAGTCTGGGTCTGTGCACAACTGCCAGTTTACACAAACCTTAAGAAAATACTGTGAAAGAGGAAATGACTCTGATCCAAAAGTGCTTCCGTGTAAAAAATTCATATTATTGCTCAGTCAATCTGGTGTGAATCTTTTATGTTTGATCCATCTTAGAAAGTGGAAAACTCCTCATATGTCACCTCACAGAATAGCTGACTTTGCTCCCCTTCTGCCTCCCATCCTGGTACTTCAAACTGCTGTGAACTACACGGAACACACTGGTTACTCATTACTATATCACACAGGCCAAATGAATAAAGGGGAATAAATGAAAATAAATCGTACTGAATGAATATCACTATCATGTCACACATAAAACTGCTGTTAAAACACTTGTATACAGCCTTTCAGCAACGAAAAGACACCCTCACACCAGGGCTCACACCATCACAGGGTTACTGCAGGAAAGCCCTGAGCTGCATGATAACCTGAGGGGATCCGGTGACACAAAGCATATGTGCCAATCCCCAACTGCTAGTAGCTGATAGGCCTGCTGAGAAAAAAAAAATCTTGTTGTGGTGGATCAAAAATATCAGGCGGTCACCAGCAGGGAAGGAGAGAGACAGACAATGAAACAGACAGCGCATTATGAGGCTATATAGAACGGCTAATCCTGAGATATTTTAGTAATACCGAGGTGCTCTGAGGTCACAGACAGCTACTGTTTCAAGTTGAGTATGCAGCCCAACACAGATAATGTTACTGGTGATGAAGTACAATCTTAAAAGTCATCATAACATACACACACACAGAGAGATGGACCAGTGATGTGAAAATGATATCCTCTGGTCATTGCAGTACTTTGATCAAACAGTGGAATCCCATCCCCAAAACACTGATTAATGTAATTCGGAATAGAAATCCTCTGAGACTGTCCAGATTCATGATGTCAGCTTTCCTATCTCCGTAAAAAACATGCAAAGATGCCAACATGCATCCATGTAAAGCTTGTCCTCCTGGGTCTGCTTTACCTTTCTGGGTTGGGGGATGGTTAGATACAGAGAAGGAGGAAAAAAGCGATGGGGGGGATGGTGCCTGATCGATAGAGGCATCCTGAGCCCTTTCTTTATTCTGTGAATCTATGCAAGGAAGACTGAGGGCTGACACGGCAAATCCCATCACCAAGACACCAGAGCCCGTCTCCATCCTCTCTGAAGTTCCCTTCATGGTATGAAGGAATAACTGACAGCACTGTACTGGCAGGCTATGGCAGGAACTGATGTTGGATGGGCTATCAGAATAGACACAACAATATTACTGGTCATCAGTAAGAGCAAACATTATATAACTATTGAATATTTGAATAATGTATATCGATTACGTCAGAATGTTGTGTAATAATTAGCAGGAAGTCGGAAATCACAGTGGTTGACATGTCCAAGAAGTACACATCAGTTGCGTAAAACTGCTGGACCGCCACGGTTTGTTCATTTTAAATATTTAGTGGGTGCTGACACTTAGGTCAGGAGACTGAACTACATATGAGGCTTTTTAAGGGATTCTTTTTCAATGATGGACTATCTATTCCTCTTGCCGTAAACAGCAGCTATTAAAGTACAGCATAGAGGGTTTTTATTGAAGTGTTTCAACTGTAGTATTTGACATTTCTAGCTCTGTGTCAGTGTGTGAATCTTATATCACTGACTCTGATTCAAGATTTGACTGCACCTGAACACAAAAGCTGCAGAGGACAAGGAATGCAGGCCACAGGTTGATGGGATCCCAGCTGTAGCGCCTCAGTTCTCCCTGACACCAGATTGTCAGAGTCCACTGGGACCATAAGATACCAACAAGTGCAGGACTAAATTCCAACCATTTGAAACATGAGCCAGGCCCTGACTGAAACTACTGAAAGGGATCTTTGCCACTGTCTTACAGTTCATTGATTTTACTTTTATTTGAACTTTTTAAATAGTTTCTTTACTGATAAATCTTATTGCTTAAGGTCTACAATATAAGTCTGGATATTGTAGAAATCCACAGCAGGTTTCACATGCTCCAGTCATCCATATCTGAGATCTAAAAAAAAAAGAAGAGCACTATATATCCAAATGGAACCTTGTTTCCCTCCATTAAGGTTTGTTCAATGTCATGTGAGATGCAGGTTGGCCATTAATGCGGCAGAGCACTTTAAGATCAGTAGACAGAGAGAGATGGGACGGAAGAGACGGTCCGCGGTTGTTGGGATTAGTGATGTGTGTGTTTAAGGTTGTGTTTTTAAGTGTGTGTTTGTGTATAGTGGTGGCTGAGAAAGTGATCTTATAAAAGCATCAAGTAATGATCAAACAAGAACTGAAACACTGAAGATGGAACTGAATATATATACGAATATGTCGACATTACATCTTTTAGAATCTGGAGAGATATAAATGTATATCAATGTATGTTTTCTCAATATGTACTAGAACACTGTCTGTCATCGGAGACTAAATCAGGTTATTTTCTATGACTTAAATGTGCTGCTCTCTCCTAAATGCCTCTCAGCAGGCAGTTGGCAAATACACATGATGCAGCTGTTTGAGAAGAGTGCAGCTCTATGTACCGTACACACAAACTATGACTGTGAGGGTGTCTGTGTGTGTGCTTTCATCTTATTGCCAATAAAACCAAGACACATTAAATAAGATAGAGGATTAGACATAAAGCTTACCAGGGCAGCTGCTAAACAATTATATTGAACATGTGTTATATTTGTTGCTTCCTTGACACAACCATTTCGAAATTTGTCATTTAGGTGAGTGAAGTTATTTATTTAACCTGAAGCATCTCAGCATGTGATGGTGGCATGTCAAAACTGATGTACCAGTGGAACAGAATAGATTTGACCAAAAGATTTAAAACTACTCAACTCAAACTCAACTTTAAACTATGTTGCACACATATTCCTTTCTTCATCACTGTATTTTGCAGATGTATATAGATTGGTAACCAGGATATTTCCTAAAAGACAAAAAATAGTCTTTGCAAAAAGCACCATGAAACTGAGGTCAGTCGAAGACTCTTGGTTGTGTTAAATTCTCTCATTTGTGTCTCACGATGCATTTAGCTAATTTTTATTATTTTATTGTTTTACTTTGTTGGCATTTTTGGATGGCTATGAGTTGTGCTGAATGTGATAAATAACCTGCCAACTCGTGTTTTAGTGAGAAACAATAAGATTTACTCAGTGTGTTCATGTGAGGATACAACCAACCATCAGCAATATCAAGGACTTTTAAATTAAAGTAATCACGATGTCACTTTTAGCTGTGATCATAATTTTGTCATGTGGCTGTATATATGTAAGTGTATATACAGTAAGTATATATATATCTTCATACACAAAAACTTAAATTATGACAACACACATAATACAGTAAAAAACTTAACGATCACAGGATTTAAATTCTTCGTTCAAAAACATGGGAGGGTGGTACATTAGGCATTCCAGAGAGCTGAGGACTCCTGGGACTTGCTAAGTGGTGGTAACTGGATTCCAACATGTTAGTCTTGGAAGACTTCTGATTAAAAGGAGGTAGATAGGGCAACAGAGGAGGGATGGGATGGAAGGAAAGGGAAAACCGCTGTGTGTAATGTATGGGCAGCGCGCCAAGGCATCCGTTTCATTCACAAACCCTCGAGCATATCCAACTGAAGGCTGAACAACCTGCTCCATCAGCCCAGGGGAGAGAGGCAAGGAAATCTCTCACTCCTCCTACTTGTCTGCTTTCATCTTGCCCCCTCCTTTGTTTTTCTTCTATTTTTGATCATCTCATTAGTCTTTCCCCTGCCTTATATTTTGTGCAGAGTCCTGCATCGCTAATTATGCAAAACTTCTTTGGATTTGTAGACAGCCACCCAGCCAAACTTATGATGCTCTGGGAATCCCTGGATGGATTTATTCTCTGAGTCTGAAATGAATCATTTGGCATACATTATACCACAATTTTTTTTTGGCCATTCATATCTCAGTGAAATAATGTATCTGAACTCAGTGACCATTAGCCACACACCTTAAGGCTAATCCAAGCTATTTGTAACTGCTGTGCTCATCTGAAATAATCACCCAAGTCTGTGTGCTTATACTGCATCCTGCTAAAGTTACAGTGGACTACTCAAAATGGAGAACTGTGGTGTTATTTTTTATCATAGAAAGCAAGCCATCTGCAACGAAGCTACTCAACTAACCCTGACCCTCGAGTAATTTGAGTCAGAAGAGCCACTTCAATTTGTCCGGTCATCATTTTGGAAAAAAGCATATCCCCAAAAAATCCTGCCAACAGGAATTGATTAGACACCATCCTACAAATCTCCATTTAGACCTCTTTAAAAACCAAAAACTTGACTAACATAGCTAAATGATGAAAGAATAATTAAAGCCCTAAAGAAAACTGAATCATTTTCTTGGTAATAGTTTCCATGCGTCTGGTATCAGGACAACAGCAGACATTCTCATCATACAGATACATAGAAGGACAACCCACCCAGTTACACAGCTTTATGAAATCTGGAGTGTCCCAGTCCTGCCCTAATAACAAAAGCAAAAAACCAAAGCTATAAAACATCTCCTTTAGTTTGGTGTGAATTGTTGCATTGCAGAGTGAACTGCTGGCAGAATTTCCTGTGATTCATTTATGCTACATATCTGCTTTGTATAAGTGTGTCTTTTTTATGTTGGCTATAAAATACACATTCTGTCAACAGAAATTGTGGGTCTTATGGCTTGCATGCATGCCCTGTTTAAGCCACGTGTTTTGGACAGAAAACATTCAAAATGCTGAAGTTACTCATTAAGTGGGTTTGTGTTGATACTTAAAAGACTTTTGAAATGTACCTTTCACACTCACAGTCCCCCAGACGTGTCTAGGTATAAAGACGAATAAATGGTTACATGTTGCATGGAAGTGGTTTGTCACTCCAGGGCTGGATTTTTGACATTCTGGCTCTCAGCTCGTCCCGTGTTGCTGTTAGATCAGGAGACCTACACATTCAGTTTCAATGCACATGGAACCTCTGCAGCAGTATGTTACGCTCCGGCTGCAGCGGTAATAAACACTGACAGGAACCATGTTTCCATACTGCTGGTGTATAAACAAGCATCACAGATGACTTTAGGAGGTGGGAGGGAGGGAGGGAGGGAGACTCATGACTCTGAAGCATGGAGCTTGTGTTCTAGTGGAACTTTGACACTGCTGATTTCCACATCTTTCCACTCTTATGCTCCGTCATTGTGCATCGTAATTCTCTAGGAAGGTCAGGAGGGAGGCGTTAGGTTCTCTCTATTTGATTGTGCAAATCTTTACTGACAAAGTCAAATCTTCTGACATGTCTCAACACCGTCCTCTTAGCGGTTAGGGAAACTTGGTATGTTCAAAAGGGGTGCTGTTTGGGCAACTTACTAAAGTATAATTCGAGCAGAAGGCTCCTGTAACAAATTTGGAATGAGAATGGGTTTAAAGTTGAAAGAGAAAAACGTTGAGCTCATCTCTGTCTTTAAACAGAAATCCTTAAACTGCAGCTGACGCTGGCATTTAAACCTTGTACGTAATATTGACTCCTACCTTTGCACTAAAGCCTTATGAATACATCCATTATGAACTGTCCCAATATAACTAATGACATTCGTTTACATAGTAAGAACTCTGTGGATCATCCAATGTCAACAGCAAACGGGACCTAAGAAAACATTAGATATCACGTTGGAAAAACTATCATGGGATATAATTTCCATCTTCAAATATTATATGCTGCAGAGGATGGTGGGAAGCTGAGAAGAGGGGAAGAGCGGGAGGAGGAGAGGAAGAGAAAGTAGGACGGAAATGTGTGGGCTTGGCTCTGGAAGGACAGTGGCTCTAATCAGGACTGAGCAGCTGTTATTACTCCAGCACTCTCTCGGGGAGGAAAGGCAAAACCCTACTCATGCTTCAACATCAAGGAGAGAGCCCAAATGACAAAGTTAAGGGCAAAATCTCCCTAAATCAGAGCTAGAAATATACATTTTGCCTTTCCATATCAATATTGCAGTAGTTTTAATCAATTATCATGTATAAATCCACAGGTAAAAGTAAACTTGGGGGATCTGTAAGCTATTTACAAGCCTTGTTAATTTGGTAAGTTCAAGAAAGCAACCACAGGTCTTTTAGCCAGTGAAAATGGGGCTGTTTGATTTAAAATGTTTCTCTAAATGTCACATCAGTTTGTTTGTTACTTTAAAGTTGTCTACATCAGACTTTGTCTGGAATGAGGGTAATGTCTCTCCTTTCTATGATTGAGCCTGCTCTCTGAGACTTTGAAACCTAAGAACTGTCGAGCAGTTCAGTAGTAAGCTAGAAATGAGAAGTCCATCAACTCATATTTATACAACATGATGTTAAGGGTAACACTCTAATAGATGACTATGTTCCAATGGTAATGAGTAATAAAATAATGATTTTTGTTCCAGATTGCATGTATCTTGAGACATTTATACAAATAAAGGACTAGCAAAATGACTTTAGAATTCATAATTCCCCCAGTTTTTCCAGGTATAAATCATGTGTACATTCATAAACAATTCCTCAAAATGTGTAATCACCATGTATGCAAGGTCAGTTTTGGCCAAAGCTCAACTGGTTAAATACATGTCACACGGTGATTAAACTAACACACAATGCATGAGGTTGTGTTGGAGTGTTGATCAGAAAACGTTTTGGACATTCCATCCTTTTCACATCTATACAGCACACAGTTTTTCAATCAAGTCACAAAAGCACAATCCCTGTGGCAGACCCTGCAGCGACAAGTCCCGGAAACTCCTCACTGAAATATTAAATGGAAAATGGGAAGCGACAGTCTCTCGAAAACTCAGCTCTTTGTGGAGAAAAACAGCCTGTCGATACGCGAGCACACGACACCTCGATGAGACAGAGCGACAGACGCACAGTGACAGCGATCAAGAAACAGAGAGAGACGGAGAAAGTGAGAGGACAACTTGATGTCTCTGTCTCCTTATTGTGGGCTGAAAAGATGAGAAAAGGAATGTTGATTTCTAATCGCAAGTGGACAGCTGGACCAGAAGTGTTACGGTGTGTAAGTATCTGTATTCAGAGGGGGGATATCCAAAACTTTTGCATTTCAATATGACTACATTTAATAAAGGACTTGTTTGATACCAGCTGAAAAATAAAATGGAGGACGACAACATATACTATTTAAAAATTAAGTGTTCTATATGGTTGTTTGCAATAAATCAGCACTTCAATCTGCTGTCCTGTAATGTCCCAAGCATCTTTGTAAAAAGATGCCGATTCCAAGGGACAAACAAACAAAATGGCAGTTGGTCATACATGATCAAATAGTTATAAATGGTTATAAAATGGAACAAGTAGTAGTGTTTAAACAACATCAAATATGGCATTGGCAGATATGAATTTTTTCCATCTTTTTTTTTTTTTGCAGACTGATTAGCTGATTCCTGTCTTTGGAATGCTTCAGACAGAGGTGCAACAGTTCAGTGTGTCTGTTTCTTCAGACTTTTCTCTAGTCTGGTCGTGTAGTCAGCTAGCTAGTTATCCCCACAAATGTTGGAGTACAGTTATAAACGTACATAAAACAACACAGCATTCCCATCTCTCTTTTGCTTTTACCGAATAAACTGTGAGAACACTTCATGTCAAAAGAGCAAATCTGTGCGTACCAATTTCTTCCTTTTTAAATGTACTCTTCAGTTCAAAAGGCTGCTCAAAGCTTGAACGACAGCAGCTCTTCAGTCAACAGACAGGGAGATGAAGATGATGCTGGGTTAAGGCACTCTCAGATCGTTCACTCACTCAATTCTTTTTCTAACTCTTTTTTGGGGTTTTATTTTGAGATGCAAAAATTTGTCAATGATAATCCATTCAAATTCAGACAAAAATATGGGGATTAGATCATTATGTAACAACTACAAAATATGCTTTGATTTTCCTCATCCTGAAGAGCACAGCAGGAAGCCAAAAGACGTTAATAATTATTACTTACTTTTATAACTGAGAAAAGCTGTGAGCTTAAATACTTAACTAAGTTAGAAAAGACTACCGAGCTTTCATGATTTAATGTTAACATTGAAAACTTACCACTAGCTAAAGTGTGAATTCTTTGCGGGATAAGGTTATGAGGGCCCAAGACTCACCCTGGACATGGTTGGGTATTATGAATGTTTAAGTCCGTGCCCAGTGTTCGTCAAAGGTTTGACCAATGTGTTCAGCGTCCTTTCAGCAATCGTTGCTCCACTCATCTTTTCCTCGTCTATTGATAAACAAGGAAATTCTGGAGAACTCAGTTTTGGTTGTTTCCATTTAAATGGGATCTCTTCAGGCCAGGATCCTGCATCATTCAAAAATGGGGAATTAGCATGTGGGCACATGCGTGCTTGCTTCTGTTTGCACTCAGATCATCTCCCCAGTTCACATCCGACCAGATCAAATGAGTGCATCTCTCAAGTCTGTGACACACTTTCATCAAAGGCAACACACAAGAGAGAGAGAAATCTCCTCAGAACTGCTCAATATGTTGCGGTCGGGCTGCATTTCTAAAGTAAGCTGGGATATAAGCAGCAGTGTGCCACACAAACAGAGACATACAGGCAAACACACACCTACGCCGAAGTAAACGGGACCGCGTTAGAAAGAGAAGAAACATATGAGCTGAATTCAGCAAACAGGATAAAAACAGGCCTGTGTATAATGCAACACGCACACACCCAGAGGCAACGGAATACACACATAGCTCAGAATTTTGGGACTGTGACAGATCATCCGGATCGGATATGTCAGAATCTTGCACTTGCTCAGTTATTTCTTATTTTACCTGCACCCTGCATTGTGTTTGTCAGTGAGGCAGAGCCCCGTCGCGTCGAGCAAGGCTTCAAAGCAACGCTAGCGTTGCTTTGAAGACCCTGGATGGAGCATGCTCACAGGCACTCTGTCAATAAGTCATTAAAAGAGGCTTCAGTGGCAGTTACCCTCTCTTGTGAGGTTATGCACTGACCCGGAGTCGAAAGGAATGGAACAACGAGTCTACCATCCCCACATGGCTTTTTGGAGAAGAACAACCTCTCCCCACTCTGTTTGTCCTAATCTTGAATAAACTCTTGCAGTGTCAATACATTTCTAAGTTTACAAGACAACTGTAAAAACTGTAAAAGTGTCATCTGAGTTCGGGTTATGGTTTGAAATTCAAGTCTGACAGGGCCCCTTCTCCCGTAACATTCCTATCTTTATTTGGCATTTTGAAGCTCAAAAGGACTTAAATAACTATTGCTCACTACAACCGAGACAGGAACAGTTTTAACCAGGTCAAGCCACACCGTGCAGAAGGACGTGATGTCAGATTATCAAGTAAAAACTCACATCGACAGGGGGGGACTTTATGAGGCTTTGAGATTGAGACCTGTATACAGAGTGTGGAGAGGAAAAACTCTTTCGTGGCTCCTCTGGTTGTGACCAAGTCTAAACACATCTATGCTCTTACCTTCACCTTTATTATTTTCCTTTCCACTCTCAGCAAAATACTCATTTGACCGCTGATTATTTTTACCTTGTGTGCTCCTACTTTTCCTTCACTTTCATCTTTTCTCTCTCAGCCCTTTCATGCAATTTTGTCAAAGCTCAGAGCAAGATGCTGAAAATAATTATATGAAAGTGTTTTGTCACTGATGTTTCCCTGGTTTATTCCTGATGTTCGATGAGTACGGTGACGGCGAGCAATACATACCAACAACACATTTTTAGAAGGGGTTTCTGTGATTTTAATGAAAATTTTGAGCTATAAATTAAATGACTATGAGCTGGAGAAATTTGTTTAAGCCGACTCGTCTAATATATTTCTTTCATGAAAGCTTAGACAAAGTGTTGTTTTGATTTTTTTAAGCATCAAAGTGATTCACAGTGTGATGATTCTCTAGCCTGTAGTAAATCCTTGAGATAGTCATTGTGGAATAACTTAACAATTCTTATCTCTATTTCATTCTCCAAATTAGTTACCATAGGATTTTTTTCTACCAAACTTCAAACAGGATCAGTTGGAGGCTGATCCTCCCTGTAGTAAATTCAAATTGAACAGAAGAGCCATGGAACACATCAAAATACAACGCAAATTTTTATTCTCATACTTTTAACCACAATGGAATGCGTTGGCCCTTTTCCAATTTACTTTTGGCAGCCACATAAGATGTTATTATCTTGAGTTTCTCCTCAGCACAAAAGTAGTTTGGCCAGGAAACTCGTGCTCTGTCTTTGATTCATCTTCGTTCCTCAATAACATTGTAGTTAAAAAGACATAAAAGACTCTCTTGAATTACAAGGTGCAAATTCATTCCATTATGCTGGAACTCGACCGCAGATCAGCGTATGCCCATGGGAAAATTTCATAAACCTTGCGCCTGGAGCACTTCTCCAACTGAACAATGAGTGTGTCAATTTCAGATTGATACCAATTTGGGACTGCTCATCCCGGATAGCAACACAACAGAGGGCAAACCTTTTGCTTTCTGATTGCATAACTGTAATACTCCACATGTCTCCAGCAGCATGTTGTCAAGAGTTTGAGTTAATTTCAGGGACTTTCGTGGAACAAGACTTATTCGATGACATGCATTCAAATAAGTTTTTTTTTTTAATTAAAAAACAACTTTTCAAGGCTGTCTAAATTCTGTGGAGACTAATCAAATAGACTGTCATGCAGGGCTTTTTATTTCTGTGTTATGTAGCTGAATGCACAGGTCATATTTGTATGGTGACTTTAGACTGATCAGATGTATTTTATCCCTTTTAGTGTTTTCTAAGTTTCAGTATTTTTGTTCAGCTTTTGTTACTTCTACATCAGCATCTACTTATTTCCGTCTAGACAAAAGTATCATTTGTGAGCTACCAAGCATTTAATATTCGAAAATAAGTGATGCAATCTTACACGAACCAGGCTGCACTATTCTTAGCTGTGTTACTGTCAGACACTTTGTGAACTATTTTCAGTGCTTGTGTGTTAAATCCTTTTAACCCCACATCATTGAGTCCCTGGTCAACCTTCTCTCTACTCAGCCAAGGAGTGTCTGTGCGTGTGTGTGTGGGTGTGTGTATGTGTGTGTGTGTGTGTGTGAGGTACTGTGAGGCAAACTGAAATTTCCAGGTAGAAGCTCAGAGCGGGTGCCCAGCTCTGCCTCAGGCTTCATGCTCAGCTCTTTACTCAGTCCTCAGAGGAGGACTGTAAGCGGAATGATACATGACAACTCGAAAGGAAAAGGGAGGGGGCACAGTCATGCAGAAAAACTGACATTTTGACACACTTTTGTCATATACATATAGTAAACTTTACCTGGACAGTTCATCTGCCTCACCATCATGACATGCACCCTGAACCCTGATAAATTCATGTCGTTTACTCTATCGGAAAATACACTGCTACCAAATCACAATCTGGTTGATTTAAAGCCCGATGTATTTCGTTCTAAGTGCTTAAATCAAAATAGCTGGATCGTTTTCTATAAGTAATCTGTAAACATGTGTTTTGAACCTTGAATTCGAAAGTGCTAATATTATACGTCCAAACTGGGCGTGCAACCTGGATAATAAATATTAAAAAATGTGCAATGAATCAAACAAATGAGGCCATTAAAACTACATCAGATTATGCTTCAGATGAGAGCCGTAGCCTTAAGTAGAGGACAGAGTGGCTTTTGCCTCCCATCAACCTGCAGAATAAGCACATTAAGAAAGAGCATCTTGCGCAAAGCACCATCTTAAGTAACTGCCCACCCTGACTCTTCAACAAGTTGAGTGGGCCCCTGCTGGGTGGTGTGTTGGAATGACACCATCTGCAGAGGGCTCAAAACGCCCCCACATTTGGACCTCAGCAGGGATCTGTGTGCAGACAAGGGATGCTATGGTAACTATAGAGGAGTATCTGCAAACCTAAATTCACCTATACGTGGAGATGAAATGGAAGTGGCGTTTAATTTTTCTAAGTTCCATGTACCTTCAAGAGACACGGAAAGCAAATGCTGGCTCTTGTCCTCTGTAGCCTAAGAGATTCACTGTGTCCTGCACTCCCTGGTTTCCTGTCTTCTTCAGCATTCAGTGCACAAATAGCAGGGATTGCACGTGCCGTTGTTTGCTCAACAACCCGGACGGATTCCGCATCTTGCTCAACGCTTAAAGGACAAGTGACTGAGCGCAGGGAGAAAGCCACATAGTGACAGCCAAGGAAGGTATAGAGGTACAAGAAGGGTAGAGAGGATGAGTCAACACTGCACAGATGCAGAGACAAGCACCATCTGGAAGCCACAACGTGTCACCATCATTTTGTTGCTCATCTGAATCTGAAATCTAATGCAGGAACTTATAATCAACACAAAGCCACTGGAAGCTGCGGCCCCGCTGAGAGGGGAAACAATTAGCAGTAATGCTTAGCACCCAAAAAAAAAAGAAAAAGGCTACAACAACCAGGATTGTTAGGATCCAACAAGCATGTTCTGATTGTCATGTGACACTTGATAATGACTCACTGTCACACCGGATATGTATGTCTGCAGCTGGTTAGAGTGTTAGAGGGGGGAAGGGGTAAACACCTGCACATTGGTGGGTTTGGGGATGTTTGGGGAGCAATTTTATATGCTAGCAGTGGATTGCGACAATATTATGACAAGCTTGCAAAGGAAGTCCTCGGTCTCCTTGCGTCTTGCAACCTGCCAACTGAAAGCTCTCACTAAAGCAGAAGCTTATCGGCCGGCTGTTGCCATGGTGATTAAATGTCAATCAGGACATGTCCGGGGCTCTCTCCATTGGATTTTACACCCACATGCACAGGCACTTGGTCTTACCCTTGGAGTCTCTCAAGCTGAACATACTACACTAAACAAACAAACATATGTAGGTGGAGTCAGATTATGTCATAATAATGACACTCACGATTTTCTTTCATTTTTCACTGCAGATTTTTTTGCCTTCCTTTTTAAACCGTGTACATTTGTATTTATCAATTTGTTTCTACGTTTACTTCCTTTCTCCTTCAACTATGAACACTTATGCATACCAACACAAATACATATAAATATATAAATAGTATATACCCTCTCTGTGAGAGATAGTTCTTATTAGATAGATAGATAGATAGATAGTTAGATAGATAGATAGATAGATAGATAGATAGATAGATAGATAGATAG
>CAJRST010012224.1:4684995-4702544 GCA_907169785.1 Menidia menidia | reverse complement strand
ATAGATAGATAGATAGATAGATAGATAGATAGATAGATAGATAGATATGCATAAATAAATAGACAGATACACTTGTATAGTTTTTCAGTGTTTTCCACTCTCAACTGTTCTCTCTTCCTCTCTCATTGGTCCTTTGGCTGAGACATCATGTTTGAGTCTCAGTGGTACTGAGTGAAAGTGACCTCGAAATCAACTGCTAATACAACTGTCATCGCCTGCTGCCCGCCAAACCCCACCAGGGAAGGTCTGGGAAAAGGAGAAGCAGAGGAACAAGCGACAGAGGCAGAAGGGAGTGTGGGGGAGGAACTGGGAGATGTTGTGTAGTAATGTAGTAAAAAGACCATGTTGCAGAGACAGTGGAACAAATGCGAAAGCGGAGAGCAAACAGAAGGATGGCAGACAGGCATGGTGAGGCAGAACTTATGTCAGAGCATTAGGAGGGGCGGCAAACAGCTCAGACAATGGTGAATCACTGAGGTCATCCTGCGACAAGGCTGCAAGTCGTAGCATAATGGTCAGCAGGTCAGACAGGTGGATGGCCGAGCAGACAGTTTTCCACCTCAGTGGTCACAAGACGCTGCATGTGATTACCTCTGACAAAGACATTCACATTCATGTCGCACTCACCGACATTTCACAACAATATCAAGGCAGTAATGGCCTGTAGCAGACAAGCTTGACATCATCATTAAAGTAACTTTAATTTATTAATCAGCTCTACTGAAACCCAAACCAAATAAATGAGGCATGTTGAATATGTTTGATATTGTCACTGTAGATTTATTGAACTGTTTGGTCATACATTAGTTGGTCCTGAGTTTAGATTCGATCGGCTAGTTTTATATGCTTTCATTAGAGCAAGTTGTTTATGCCTTTTTTTAAAAGGTTCAAACCTAACTTCTGAGACCTACCAGAGTGGGTTTGGCTTTTCAGTGTTTAACTGTCCTCTCTCTCTCTTATATTCTGTGTTTTGTTGGTGCACCTCTGTTCCGTCAGATGCCATGTTTGGCTCCTGTCTCCTAACCGTCTTCCAGAAGGTCCAGTCTGCTCTGATAATTGAGGGAGCTGCTGATGCTCTTTTTTCCGTATGGCAAATTAGGCATTTAAATTAAAACATTTAAAACTGAGAAAAAATTAAAACCGAGCTCACACTTTGCCTCAACTTTAGGTTTTTTCTGTTTTGAATTAGGAAGACTGGACACTCTTTTTTTATTTCTGATCATAGAGGTCAGTTGATCTGAGTTCTCCTTCCCTCTGGAACAGTGAAGTGTGACATATATTTTCCAATGTGTGGTTTACAATCAAATTTTCTGAAGTGTTTTATGGTCCACTTAGATGTTTGTGTGTGCAAAGCTTATAGGCCCATTTGGTTCATGGTGAGCACATACATGCAGGAGTAACTGAAACCCTAACCCTTTTCAATTTTGTATGATTCTGCTGAGAACTAAGACGTTTTTGTGTGTTTTAATAGTCTACATTTGGTGTGACTAACTTTTGTATACACTGAGACCAATTCTGCATCCGAGTTTTGGCTTTGCAAGTCAGAGTAAATGTGTTCCTCATACTGAAGGGGGACATTTAAAACAACATTCTTGTATCTATAAAGTGATTGTTTTAACTAAACGTCTGCATTTTCATCCTACTTTGGACTTAACCTTGATAAAAAAAACTGCTGAACTTCATATTACCACCAACAGCACCCGGTGACCCTCACCATCACTCCTTCCACCAGTCTCTCAATTTGATGTGATTCCCAGTCTATGCTTCATCTATAAACGGGGACTCTACGAAGAGAGCTTGTGGCTGATGGACCCATATTGCTTTTCTAACCTAAATAACCACTGTTCATCCACAGAGATGGGACTGCTTTTTTGTTCTTCATTTCTCTACGCATGGCTGGAGCTGTTTCAAATAAAAGCAGAGTGCTGCCACAGCACAGCAGCGATGGTCTGACTGGTCAGTGCTCGGCTGTAAATCTGGGTCATAGTTAGCAGGAGGGCAATACCCTACTTAATGCTTCTCCATACACACGTCTACGTTTAAGCTTCTTGTACATTGCATGTGGAGGAAAAGAAGTAGTCAAAGACAAGATGGCAAGAGGGGAAGTCCGGATAAGGAAAACTAAACTTAATGATGAAAGTATCTGATCCCAAAGACAGTTTAGAGATGTCAGAGGACTTTCCGCCGCTGAAGTTATTACTCTTGGGGAGGGAATTCAGCTTAATTCAGACTCAGAGTATTGTTTGTGAACTCCAACCAAATCAGACCAATGCTGATAGTTACACTTTTGACCGAAAAGCTGTGTGTCAGTCATGTTTAGGAAGGGAAGCACATCTGGCGTAAAAACACCTGCCAGAAGTTACCATGCGAGTCGAAACCAATGCAATGTGGCGACTCCTGACAGGAAAAGCCAAAGGCAAAAACAGCAACTGATACAGAAGATGCATAAAGATGGCCCACATTGAGTTTAACTCGTGTTTTTAATTTCCTTTAAACTAGCAGTGAGGTTTCAGTATACAAGTCATATCTTATAAAGCATAAGTACATTTTAAGCATAAAGCAGTTCATACAGGGATCTAGTAACACATGTTTTTACACTAACATCCCGATGACACCTTCCCTCACACTTGGAGAATTAAGTGTTACTTTTTTCTGTGCATCTGATTGACAGATTTAATGGAAACTACTAATTAAAAAGATACAGGGGAGTTCAGCAGAGAATAATTGAATTTATTCGTACCTCATTCCTCTCCATATGATTAAAGCTAAACACGTTCAGAAAGGCTGGGTGTTGGCTCGGTGATTAGTACTGTTGTCTCCCTGTATGTTAGTTCTTTGGTCCAAATGGATGCTTTGTGAATCTAAAATGACTGCAGGTTTGAGCAAGTCAGAAATCTCAATATACAGAGATTTGCTAAATTCTTGCAAAAACAGTCTGCAGACATAATTTTAACAGTCTCTTAATCCACTTTTTCATCAGATCTCTTCATCCTCTCTGTTTTTCTCTTCCTTGATGACACAGTCGTCCACATAACGCATGGTTTTGTGCTTCTCGGGCGTTCACTCTGCCATGCCTCGAGCTTTGATGCAAGGCTTTTTCGTGACGGCTTTGACTTTTGAGAGATCTCAAGCAAATGATTGTTTTGGCTTAATTAATTTCGCAGTGTCTCTGGCAATGACAGGTGTAAATGAAACCCGACACATCATATCATCATCACCAGTCCAGGTCCAGGAAGGAATCAGCCACGCAAGATCACACACTGTCGTCAAAGGTGTAAGAACCACTGCGCAGTGCTAAAGGCATTTGGCTCGGTATGTTAATGTAACAGGTAGGAGCAGCGAGGGTCGAGTCACTGTGTTCAGAAGATTACACAGCCTCTAATCCGCCGTTCCTGTCTCGTTCTTGTAATTCAGCGATTATATCTAAAATAGTCATTCTGGAACCATTGGACATTATATACAGATTTTTAAAAATCCTATTTCTAGCATCAGCCCTTTTTGGAATGCAGATTATTTGGGAAATAAAATCTAATAAAAACTACAGAGCTATTTCACGGCATTGTGTGACTAAAAGCTCTGCCAGTGCTGAGACATCTGCTGGACTTCGCCCCAGCAGTTTGCTTTTGCCTTGGCCGTTTTCTACAAGCACCGAGCGATTTGACCTTTAAAAGACAGATACTCCGAGCATCTTCGCATGTGTTTCTATAAAGAGAACAACAAGAAAACCATTGCCCAAAGCAGTGGTCATACTTGATCTCCAGTGCTCAGGAACAGGCCTGAAGTCATTACGCCTTCACCAGCCCTGGAACCCCCCCCCCTCCTGTGTCCACAATGCTGTCTTATTTAAACTAGTTTTTCTCCAGGAACGTTTCCGTCTCAACTTTTCCTTGATTGTTTTGGGATTCTCCATCAGTTGTGGGTTTCACATTACTCTCTTCTTGAAAGTGGTTCATTTCTTTATTCTCTTTTTTGCCACACACTAAAATATCATCTTCATAAATGAGCACTTCCACAACTATCGCGTGTTTGTGCAACATACTGTGCCGTCTTACAACGTTTTCAAAGGGCACAGATTTGTGCCCAATGGGGAGGTGAGAAAGAGGAGAGCTCCACCATGCCGAAAAAGACAAAACCCAGTCGGAAATCTCCTGTGGCTGTCAGGAATAAATGCAGACGAGGATAAAAACCAACAAATAAAAGTTCAAAAATTTCCTTCTATCTCCCGCATGTAACGATGTGGGGAGAATCTTCAAAGTCTGCCTCTGAAAGGCTGTATCAAAAAAAGTCCCAAATAAATCAATAAACAGACTCTCCAACATTTGACAGCATTGTTTGATTTTCTTTTATATTCTCCTGAGTGCAGATGAACACAATTCCCAGGCTCCTTTTTTGCCTGCTTTGCATTTGGATAAATGTTAAGCTTATTTCAAAAGGCTCCATGATTAAACATCCAGCTAATCTTGGTGTGTTCTACATAAAATCCTCAGAGCATAAATCCATTCATTCCAAAAATGTGAAAAAGGCGCACTGCCAGTGTGGTTCCTGCTCATTTTCAGGGTGTGAATGGCAACTGGTAGCGAAAAGAAATGTATTTGAGTGGTGCCGCACAAAGAGTGGGTGAAAAGGGAAATAATTCACCATCTTGCTTCACAGTCCAGTTAAATTTCTACATAGTTTGTATGATTGTACACTCTCACTTGGATCATGTTGTGATCGAGTCAAACACCAGTCTTTTAATGTGGATAAAAGATCTGGAGGCTGGCAACGTGAAACTTTATTGACTTAAGCGTGTAGATACATGAAAACCATACAGTGCTAACCCCGCAACCCTTGAGTGCGAAGGAGATCAATAAAGAGCCCGCAGTTGGTTCAGCTCACAGTCCAGCACACACACATTTTAATCAGCTCATCAACCTGGAGATGTGAACAGACACAAAATGCGAAAAATAGAACAGGATGCAACTGTCTCCAAATCTGGCGACGACATGAGTGGGTGGGATAAAAGCGGAAAATAATGGCTTTCTAGTTTTTTGGTCATTAATTAGCTTAATCAAAAGAGCAGTAAACAGAAACAGCCTCCAGCTCAATAGTTGCAGACCCCCTCTCCTCCTCCTCGTTTCAGCTTTATCGAGGAGAAGTGGAAGGACTTGTTTTTCAAGATTAACTGCAGATTGTCTGTTCCAAACATCTTGGAGAAATTGCCACAGTTCTTCGGCTGCTTGTCTTTTTCTGCATGTCCAACATTTGGTTTATCTATTATAATCTATTATTTCTTAATGCAGCCAGAAGAAGAGGATTTGCAGGTTTTGACTGTCAAATTGTGGATACTCTGTACTGAATGACAGGGTAAAATGGGGTTGCACGTCACAACTTTTGCACAGTCCAGAGTTCGGCTGAGGTATTTGTGGTTTTCTTGGTGTTGTTCCTTCCAAACCTGTAATCCATATGGAGTCATGGGATTCACAGAAGGAGTTGTTAAAGTGTTAGGTCCCTTAAATGAATACTGGACTAATCCACTCAGACACGGTGGCTGAAAATATCTCGCTTGCTCCATTTCACCCTAAAACCACTGCAGAAAAAGTGGGAAAATATTCATCCACATCCTGCAGCCATAGTGTCTACTCTAACCCATTATTATCATACACTTGAATCACATTAATTTTCTTACTATATAAGTGTAATTATATTAGTTAGAGTACAAAGAGGCAGTATAAATTATGTAAAAATATCTCATGAAGCGCTCTGTAAAATAGTTTACATACTGAGAGTATGACAAGTATATGGCTTCTTATGTGTATTTAGATTCTTTTCACATGAATAATGTGCCTAAATAAACACAAGTTTGATTTCATATAAACACACTTAGTCTGCAGCTTCATCTTTATCAAACAGGTAATCGAACAGGTAATCCATGCAAACTTTCTCCATAAATTTTTTTTTCTGTTTGGAGCTCACCTGTTATAACACAAAGGCCCTGGTCTTAGTTCTCACATTACTTCTAATCCCAGTAGTTAGGCATTGTGGTACATTTGATTGTTATGCTGAAGGCAAACAGACATATCCTTCCTAAATAATTTTATTGTAATATTCAATAGCTGTGCAGTACTTGACAGCATACCAATAAGGAGCAATTAACAACTTGGCTTGGTTTAAGGACAAGTTAGAATTTTTTTTTCGAAACAGCCAACTTTCAAATATCTTAAATGCACTGAAATGTCAAAACACAAGACAGACGTGTCATATTCCAGTCCTCATGGCGCCTGTCCTGCACCTTTTACGTCATCTTCACACAGGTCACAGGAGTAAATGTAATGAAAAAGGTCAGAAGAAGGCTGAGGAAGGTGAGGAAGACAAAGGGGAAACACAGGAAACTTAAACAGATAAAGACACAGAAAAGCAGAACATGTAGAAAGAGAAAGAACTAAAAGTATGAAAACAGGAGCCACTGGAAACACAAAAAAGGAACTAAGTCCAAGTTAAAACGTTTTTTTTAAAGCAAGTTAATCGCACTATTAAAACACAAATAATTCTATTTTTCCTCAAGCCCAAATTTCTGGAAAATGAATTTGTCTGTGATATAAAACTGCATGACATCCTCTCAGTGAGGTTTTTAATAAAAAGAACATTGAACACGAATTGCTTATTTTGACCTGCTCTTCAGCTGCCAATTGACACTTGAAAAAAATCATTCTTATACTCTTGACAACAAGGGCTTTTAAGCCAGAACAGAAAGTAGTCACACAGCACTGGAGCTGAATAAAGCTCGACCTCAGAAGAAATGGAAACACCAAAGTGCTTTTCTTATCCTTGATTATTCACCTTCTAAATTTTCAAAACTGCAGAGCATTTTTGTCTTGGATTAAATACCAAATCTGTCCTCATTTAGCAGACATAAAACATTTCTTTCTGCAGGGCAAAAAGGCATCTAAGCAAAGTAGCCTTTTTTTACACTGATTTTTGTCAGGTGCTTCTCAAAACTAATGATTATTTAAGGGAAAGGGAAACATTCACACCTGCTGTGCAAGGATTCACAGTCACACGAGTTTACACATGCACAGCCTCAGTGAGAGGTAGTATATATATATACACACATATACATTGAGGGCCCAGGATGTTGCGGTAACAAAAGAAGGAACATCTGGATCTCACGTGCAGCCTGATGTGTTGGCCCTGACTGGCACCTAACTGATCTCTGTTGGACGGCTGGGGCTGGTGATCTCGCTCCCTCTCATGGGATGATATCAGCTCCCCCTTTTTGTACGAAATGTGGCTCCTCCAACTCAGCCAATGACTACAGGAAAGAAGTCACCCAACCACAATCATATGGGAGAGAAGGACACTGAAAGGACAGTGATGGACGACGGAGGAGAAGGCCTGAATATGGGCTGTTCTAAATAGGAGCAGGTCCCATGTGGGTCAGATTGGATTGCTCTCACAGAGAATGTCACGTGTGAACGCGCACAATGACTTCAAAGAACCGGCATATGTGTTACAGTTTCTGGGGAAAAGTTTATAACTTTAAGGAGATGTAATCTCCTTAAAGGAATAGTTTGACATTTCACTCATGAACCTTTTGGCATTCGTGTTTACAAAAAGATAAGAAAGCGCTTATTCACTTTGGGATGAGAGCCTTTAGTCTTATACATCCATGAGGAGAAAGAAAGCTCCCCGCATTCATTGAACTCAGGCAGCACGTGCACTCTGAACAGCATCATGGACTCAAAGAGATGTGCTACTTTGACTTGGCATTCCGAGTTTCTCTGTGATTTTCCCAGCTCACTAAGCGGGGCATCACCTCGCTCACATGAGGAGGGATGACTGAGGAACCCCGCGAGTGTGACACTATGGGAGCAGGAGCACTAACAGGGCTGTTCAATTATTTATAAGCAGAGATTGTCTGTTTATCAAACTGACGCCCGGAGCGTCAGCCATGATTAGACTCAAACAGTGGTGGTCTTTACTGAACACTGCTGATGCAGCGCTCAAGATATGAAGAAGGCGTAAACGCCATCAAAAAGGAGCTCAGAAGGGCGTGAGAAGGAATTTTGGAAAATGTGTGTTGTAACTGATGAGCTGTGGAAAATACACCACACCCATCATTGACTTTTCAAGAGAACACTTGTCATATTTGTTGAGAAAATTGTAAAAATACAGTATAATATTATCTATTCTTTTTGTCCATTCAAAAGCTGTGTAGTTCTGAGGGGTGCAAATTCTAGTCAGCTTAGGGGTAATTCTTATAGAAAGAGGAATCAGAATGTCCTAAAATCACTCAAAATGATCCTATTTTACTGGCCAAATCATTTTGCAAACACTGACCTAGCTTTTTAGTTATTGCTTTTGAAGATGTGAATATTAAATCTGCTTCAGTAACAGTGTGTGAGTGGCCTGTCTCCACACAGTATACACAGTATGTCACCTCAGGTTCAGAAATCACTGATAATAGAGTCTTATGGAGGGTTTTTGCTACTCAGCTGCAGAGTGCAGGTACAGCTGTTCCTGTTAGGCCAAGTCTGTTATGAAAGTCTACAATATGACTCCTTCACCTTTCGCCTGGCAAAGAGTGGCGAAGCTCTGCGGTCGAGAGGCGCCACCGACCATCATTAACCTGCATACTTGCCTAGGTTTAGCAAGTAAATGGGAAAGGACAAACCGTCGCACATCCTCCCGCCCACAAACACTGCTGGCTCTCTTCGGCGGAAAACCTTTTGTTTTCATCTTATTTCCTCGCCTTTGTGGTAGTTAGTTCACACTGTAAGTTCAACTCTCATGAGATGGCCTCTTTAAAGCAGCATTAAAGCAATGCTGGCCTATAATTTGCCAGCAAAACACTTGTGGACCCGTGCAGATAGTGGATACTAGCACCAAATTCATGTTAAGTGTTTAATTTGGATTATCAAACATATGGCCACTGTTCTGTCATTTAATTCTTGGTTTAAGCGTCCAACCCCTGAGGGAATACCTGTTTCTTTTGGTTTCTATATTTGACTTTTTAATCCTTTTAGTTGTTTCTATCCACTTCACACAGAGCAGCCTGTGTACAATTAACGTCCATGATCTCCTTGCTAAGTGCAGCTTATCAGAGGTTTATGTGGGCCAGTTTTATTTGAGCTTGAATTGACACTGCTTGGCAGGGCGTTGATTTCCAGAGTAAGCTGCAACACCCAGTTCAGACATAACAGTAACATCCTATCTAACATCAATATCTCAGGGAATGGATCTTTAAATAGTGTCCAGATGTTACTACCAGGTTTACGACAACCCCCTTTCCCGCAGTGTTTGAATTGATTTTCTGGATTGTGTATGCTCTTTTTAAACAGAGCATAACATAGTGTCTATGACAAGCTCTGAGTATAAAGGAAGCCACAGGTTGACTCTTGAACTGAAGTGTAATCGTTTCCTACAGAAATGAGATGTTTCTTTGGGGAACGGAAGAGCAGAACATAGAGGATCTGAAATGGGTTCTGTAGGGAGTGAAGAGATGGGTGGTATGGCCGGTTAAGGGAGACAGAGAGGGAGGGAGAAGGTGTTGAGTTGTAATAGGGAAGGAGCCAGATGCTCCAGTTTTCTTGACAGAAATGGAGGTCAAGTGCAGCTTTATGTGAAGGCAACACAGGGAGAAAGCCACAGATATAAAGAGAAAGATGAAGGGAGGGGTGGCATGATGACTTTTACTAGCAGTCAGGGACACCCAGTTTGAGCTTCAGTACACTGAGGATTATTCTTCCAACTACAGCCAATAAGGAGAGGAGAAGACAGGGCCGAGGAACGAACAGTGTGGTGTCTGTTCCAAGATGGATGGGCACGGGATAACAGGCTTTACGAGGGGCTTTGGAACATTAATAGGTGTTAGCGATAGGGAGGAATAAAAAATAAAAACATATGTTAAGTTTGCGGGGAAGACAGATGGTAAAGCAGTCACTCGAGCTTAGGAGGAGCACTAATGGACAGCGAGAGCTCACATGATGATCTTGAATAGTGTGTTTGGGGATATGAGCCTCACCTGTTTCAAGAGAAAATGGGTGTAAATATATATTAGAGATGCAAGCACTGGGCTGCTGGGATCGCAGGATGAAAAATAACCCAACTTTCAGTGTCCTCTGGGCCCTGGTAGCGACGATACGCTCTACAGTGATGTTGAGACAACCCTTCACAGTGTAGGTTTTAGAGCTTCGGACAGAATTTTAAGGGAAAGGGATATTTTATTTGTTTTTTCTAAGTGAACAGAAATAAAAGACTGTGGTTGGGAGGATGAGGATTGAGCCGATGCATCCGCCACAACTGCCAAACAGAACAAGGCGCACTGTGCAAACATCAGACTTCAAAGTCAACACACGCTTCACCATCACGAGCCAAGTTCTGCCAGCGTGTAAGCTACAACTGTAGCACAGCAGATAAGGAGAATGCAAACATGTTAACACACACAACAGCAAATTGGAACGTCTGCCGTATCTGGGAGGATTTGTGTCTCATCAAATGTAGAAGTACAAGGCGGGATTTGAAAACTAGACCACCACTGTTTTAGCCCATCTGTGAACATTCCACTCACCTTTTTTAGCCAGCACCCATTATGGGTGAGTCATCGTAGGCTCTGATAATCTTTTTTGCTGGCTCAAAAAAGGTGCTATTTATTCATTTTAATTAATTAATTAATTATTTATTAATTTTCTGAGCCAATTGGAATATAATTATTCTTACATTGTAAAGTATATTGCTTTGTAAACTTTAACGTGTGAGAAGCGTTTCAAATAGTCAGTTGTTGGTTTTTGCGGCTTCTAGATTTCAGCGTTCTTAACATTAATAGAATTCTTTACCCTAAGATTTGGCCAGGCGCATTCTGGTTTATAGAGGTTTTCAGTTAAGGTTATGTCCGTGGCTGTTTCGCAAAAAACAGAGCTAAGAGTGCAAATATCCCGTCTCCGATTTGCACTAAGAGACTGATATTGTTTGCCGTATTTTCCTGGGCATTTTTGTGTTTTTGTTTGTTTAGTTTTTTCATCTGTCTATTTCCTTATTATTTTGTCTACAACAGTTTAGAATTGTGTCACAGTTTGTCTCTACAACGCTTTTGTCAAGATCACCAAAGCACAGGTAATTGCATGGACTCCGTCCAAAGCTCAAAATTGTGTTTATTGACAGCAAAGTGCTGCAAAAAGCCCAGTAATTGTGTCCTTTGAGGCAACTCATTTCCGCAGCCAAACAAGAATTGGACATAAATGTGCTTTTAAAACATCCTTCAGTAATTCAATAAGTAGTTCAGTTGTTTGAAGCAGATATGATTTTGTGTGTTAGTTGTAAACTGCTTTCAGCAGCAATTGAATATGTGTGAAAGTGGTTTGGGATCAACTCAAAACAACCCTGACCCTGTTCACTGTGTTAAGAAACATCAGGCAAATATGTGAAAAGAAATCTGCAACGGAAAAACTCAGAATCCATGCTTGGATACATTTGCTGTTTGCTTGTACCTTTCTGTGATTTAAAAGAGTATGAGAGGAAGTTAAATGCCCTCGACTTCTCTCTGATCTAAGTGACTAAAGAAACAGGTCGTGGAAACATCCGGTTTTCCCGGTGTGTGTATTTCTGGGTATCTGTTAAAATGGTGCAATGGGAGACTTAAGGGTCCTATCATATAAAACATAGGGCTCCACTAGACCCCTCACCTGAGCAGTAGTTTGAGCCTGTTCAATTACACATATGTATGGGATTCCCATCGAGATGCTGCCCGGCTAATCAGCACCTGTTTCGGATATTTTATTTCATGTGCCTGCCGTTGTTGACCAGAGTGGTATCAGGGTCTCAAAGTTGTTTTGCTCAGATGTCAGGCCTGGGGCTGCCAAATCAAGCATCATCACAGGCTCTTCACTCCCTTTCATTCACTCTGCACAGAACTTAAGGGCTCTGCCATCACAGAAGGTGCCATCAGCTGCAGAAATGGGACTGAGACAAGCTAATCGTATTAATTACACGTTGATTTAGCCTTTTTTCTGTGCATGTGTCGCTACAACCGAGACGCTCTATGCAAAACATTCAGATTCTTTCAAATAGTGGATATTTAGTTTAGTAGTGGATTTTTCAGATTCATTCAAATAGTGGAAATTTAGTTGAATAGTGGATTTTTCAGATTTATTCAAATAGTGGAAATTTAGTTTAATAGTGGATTTTTTTTTTGTCCATGTGTCGCTACAACAGAGACCTTCTGATATGTGCAAAACATTCAGATTCATTCAAATAGTGGAAATAGAGCAGAAACGTGCTCTGATTCAATAACCCTGCCTGAACCCAAACCCCAAAGACACACAACCAAAACAGTAATCTAATCCTTTTTTCAGCGCTCTCTCTGACTGCTTCTTGAATAACCGAGACACACATTTCTCTACTATTTGCGGCGTTTTGTCTGTTTACCCCCAGCTGTGGTACATTCCAAGGAAAGCTGGCTTCTCTTGCTTTTTGATGTACTCCTCTGTCACATAATTGGGGGTTTGATCAGAGAGCTGGCTGTAAAGGTTTGTTCCCTGTTATCATCGCTAATGAGAAAACAAGTAGCGTTGCGCTGATAGGTTCCAGAGCAACAGTGGAGTCTGTAAATAACACTCAGCAGTTGGACATGTAGCATAATAATAATAACAAGTGTTTTCTAACTGTGCCGGCATGCTCTTTTAAAAGACTAAAAAGCATCTTGGGGTCTGGTATCAACTCGGTGAATAAGAGTTTAATCTTGTTAAATTAGATTTCCAAATCCTGGTACACAAGTTACTATCCCCCCCAAAAAATAATAATGTGATTATTTTTAAGAGATTTCTCAATTTTTGGACTCATCAGGCATCAGAATAGACAGCCCAGGAAGACTGAGGCATGTATCTGTCATTTCCGTCTAAAAATACTCCACTCCCTCCAATGTGGTTGGAACATGATGTTCCCATTTTTCACCATTTTAAACTCTCAATACATAATTATATGGATTGTCACCAATTCATTCAAGCCTCATCTTTTCCCCTCATTCACCCCCAACAGCTGTTTTTACCTCGACAAGACAGCTGGGTGCATTGTATCTGAGTGCCTTGCTTTGGTGCGTCAACAAACCTTTTCTGTGCAAATAAAGCCGTCCAGCCAGCCAAAGGGGGGCTTTGTCGACTCCTTTCGAAGCTTGTATTAATATTTACCAGGGAAGGAAACAGAGGCAGATGTCTACCATGAGGAGATTTTTTTCATGTCACTCAGTAGTGAGCCTGCTCTTACACTGGATTAAAGCGTTATCCAACCAACCAGATTTGTGGCATTAAAGCATTTTGTACAAAGCCAGACTTTTCTAGCTTCTGTTGAATTCCCAATCAGCCAACATTTATGTAGAAACAATAACAAAGGCAAAGATAGAAATTTTATTTTAATTATTGTAAATGCATATTTACCAGCCAGTGTCTCTATCTCTCTGTACACACACACATAAATATTCATATATAACTGCATGTGTCAGTGTGTGAGTGGGTGTGTGCGTGTGGGGGTGGGTGGGTGTGGGTGTGAACTGAACAGATAAGTAATAATAATGTGACTTTATGACATGAACACACATCTTCCTCAGTGACCCATCAAATACTCAATTAATTCTGATGAACACAGCAAATTACATCATGCGCACTCATTTCGTCATTTGTTTTCTGGAGAATACACTGTCAAGAACTGAGTCATGTATTCTGTTCAGGTTTTTACAACACAGCAGGGGTCCAAATTTGCAGCGAAAACAGTCGAATCTAATATCCTTCGGCACTTCCCAACATGGCTTATCTCTTCCAGATATCATCTTCGTTGTGGCTACACACTGAACAACCGAGTGTTCATATTTGCCTGGAAGACAGTTGATATTGCGTTCTCACTACCCCTATAAAGATGAGTGAACAGTATTAAATATAGGATCATTAAAAATTGTAGGGGTGGTAAAAAGTGAGGAAATGTGTCTTTGTGTTGAAACCTGATTTTCAGCACTGGACAGCTCCCAGAAAGAGGACAGGAGCCATTCAGTAATGCCAGGGTGGAGACCTCCCAGATATCAGGCAAAATAAGACAGATGTTTTCCTTCTTTGAGAACATCCTTCAATTGTCACTTGTGGTTCTGATTACTACTCACAAAAAAAATGGGGAAACCAAGGTTCACAGACTCTAGTGAAAGTTATCAGTGTCAGTTAGAAATGCTCCAGCTTTGAGTCGATACTCTCTAGATTTAATGTTACTTTCACATTGAGTTCGAGCTGAGAAATTCCCTCCTTTGATCTTTAGGATTTGGTCAAGTTCCAAAAATGCCATCAGCACACTTTTGACGAGAATTCCCCAAATTCCAAAAACTTCCAACATGGATTTCTGCAAGTTGAAGAAGGCAGTTGCAGCATTCTCTCAGTGAGACACTAATTTGGGTTTACGCTGATTAAGCCGTCCATAGTGCTGCCAAGAGACCTCTGGGTCTGTGAGATCCACCGTGTGTCTGAGCGTATGTGAGAGGAATCTCTAACACCATCAGCAGGGCCAGTGATTCACAGGGAGGGAGGACATTAAAGAGGCATGGTCACCGGTGGCATAGTGGGATTACAGAAGGGCGTCTGTCAACAATTAGCAGGAACGTGACTGCAAGAGAAGCAAGAAGACTCTGCCATCAGCTCAGTCCTCAGGTGCACAAAGCAGGAAAAAAGCAGCTAATTGAATGTGGAGTAAAAAATAGAATCTGTTAATGAGACATAATGAGAAGCGGTTTTGACTCTTGTCAGCACTTCAGCTTTTTGTCATATTAATGAAAACAAAACATTTCACAAACCGATGCTGTTTCCGCTTGCGTTGCCAAAGGGCACACTTTTTATTCCCTAGATTAAAAAAATTATATTTATTTATGATAACACATATGATTGGAGAAAATGGTTATTTAGATTGGTCTAGTACTTTCTAAAATATATTGACACCCCATGATACAGGATGATAAAATAACATATGTCTCTTATTGGCAAATTGACCACTCACAAAGTCTAATAGTCTCCATATCAACTTTTATCTCTGTGGGTCTTCAGGTTGCGAACTCAAATGACGCTGAAGAGAGCAGCTTTTGACCCTCAGCTCCAAAACCAGGAGGTAGGCAGATCATGTCCAGTGTGGTCTGATAAGAATCACTGGCCCATGGCTTCGAGTTGTCATACCACGCACACAGACACACTGTGTTTCCTTGAGTTCCCCTTAAGATATGATTTCCCTGCACAACCCCACTTTAAAATACTATTAGGGAAATTCCTCTGACAGCTGCTGCTGTAAAAGTTAAGTTTTTTAGTTTTTTTTTATGTTGTCCCTAAAGTAAAAAACTTTGCTAGTTAACGTTTATGCTGCTGGAGTTAAGGGAGCAGTAACCAGGCAACCGAACCAGACAAAAGGAAGAAATCTATTAGAGTTTTTACAGACTGGTATGTTTTGTCAAGCTAGGTTTCCCCCCTGATTTGAGTCTCTGTGCTTTAATACGCTAAGAAGCAGCAAATGAAGGCCTTACTGTCGATCTGGAAAATAAACATGAGCAGGGCCAGTCTACGAGCCTTTTTTTCTGTTTGCCAGAACCTAAATAAACTTTTTCTTCCATCTTTAGACACAACGTGGATCAAATTTGTGAAAAACACACAAAGTGGAATTCATGAGCCATTTTTACCCAGTGTAGATGGATGTGGAAAATGGATCCACATAAACATCAGCCTCATCTCACTACTGTAGAAAGTGTGTAGTAGTTTGTGCATTTGTCCAGAATGAATGCATGAATGAATCCATGGCTGCAATTCTGAGATGGAACTCTTTACCCAAACCTAACTATATACACTTATTCAAATCACGCCCTTTAAACACCTAACTGTATTACTTTGCAAATGATAGATGAAAAACAAAGATAGGCAAGAAGGATGGGTGTCAAAAAGTCCAACATCTAAAGCATTGCGCAGGATGGCGCTGTAAACAGCACCTTCTTGCAAGAAAACAAAACTCTAAAAGTAAAAGTCAAAAGTTTACCACTTTCTAACATCCCCTCCCCCAACAGTCAACGCCAGGAAGAAGTTGAAAGTGGATGTCATACAGGATCACATATGGAGACGCAGAATGTGGGTGTGCTGACAAATCCACATAGAAGCTCCATCTGTACAGCGAGTTGCTTGTGGAGCAAGCGAAACATGTTGTTTGGACAATTGTTGAGCTTTTTCTTGTAAAACTGCTGTAGATCAGAGGAGCTATTTCACCCCCTGATTGAACCCTCCAGTGAATAGTGATGTGATCTTAAATTCATCATTCTAAAAGGTGGTGAGCTATGACTCCACATATAAAGTTACTCAACAGTAAGTCAGGCATCTTGGAATCCTCTCCATTTTAGATTTATGTGTAAAGTTGTACAAAGACCAGCACAGCCAGTATTGTCCCCCTGGCTTTCAGCTAACAGCCCTGCTCGTGTCTTCTTGTGGCACATATGAGTGAAAGGACGAACTGGACCACTACAGTGGAGTAAATAAACTTGAACTAATACAGCTGCGGCAGATCGATGTAGCAGCATTCAGAAGCAGTCTGACGAGGAATTCTCAGAGGATTCTCTCCCGTCATGAGGGGAGATGCACCGGCAGGCACTACCTTTATTTTCAACGCAGGAGTAAAAAAAAAAGCTCTTTTTAGGCACGTAACAAGAGGTTTTTCTCACTAAACCGGGAAGGCATAATGGTGAGCCACAGAAGAAAATATCTCATCTAGGGCCCCTGGCATTCTTCCCTCTCTCTCTCTTAGAAAGGTCAATGAGTTTGAGAGTAGTTTTTACTCCTGAACTCTGCATGTGAGTAATTTTGCCTGTGGCCCAAACGTTCACATGCATCAGTCCATACAAACAGCCCTTTCTGCGATGAGAGGCAGAGGGCTGCTGCCCAGCACAACCGCTGCAACAGCATCAGTGGTCAGCCTCGCCATCATCCATGTCGGCTAAAAAAAACATGACCCCTTCCGTTGGCTCTCACACTGCTGCTTTACATTTTCTTCACGCGGGCAGCCCTCTTGAGCAGCCGTCATGCGTTACTATTTTCCCATTAAATGCCAGCCACTGCGTCTGTCTGCACCAAAAAAAAAAAAAAAAAAAAAAACCCCCCCCCCGCCCAGCTGCTTCGACTGATCAACCGAAACAGAGAGAGCCTGAGCCGCGCGCCCGTGTCAGATGTTACTACTGTAGCCTCTACATGTCGAATTACGCGCAGAGCCGTGCACCTTCAGCACCGCCGCGGTCCTCCTGACGCATCAATTTGTTTGGCACATAAGAGGCAGATTTGGCGACCGAGTGTGTGTGGAGCGTCGCAGAGAAATCGATGACATCATGTCTGTAGGGGGGGGGGGAAGATGTAGTTTAGTGAACCGTGAAAACAGATGCTCGTCTGGCCTCTGTTTGGAATATCTGATGCGGGGAGAGGGAGAGCGGGTGAATCGGGGCGACCGTGCACTCTGATGTCAACGCCGCGCCTGACACACACTCAGACACACACACACACACACACACACACACACACACACACACACACACA
>CAJRST010012224.1:4645968-4682921 GCA_907169785.1 Menidia menidia | reverse complement strand
GTATATGTTTATATATTTATTTATTTTCTATTCCTCTCAAGGTTCTGTCCACACTTGATTCCATTTCCCTGATGTACCCTTTCTTCTATCGGCCTATGTTTGAGGTCATAGAGGATGGATGGAATTCATTTCTTCCACAGGATGTCTTTAAAGATTTGGAGTCCATGGTATGGGTCTTATTAACCACTTTAATTTCTGAGTGTGGTGTTTGCACATAATTCACAGAAACCATAGTTGTGATTGCTTTGTCATGGCCTCTCTGAGCATGACACTGCTCCCTCTCAGACAGACGAGTGGAGGCTGAGTGAAGTCAATAAGGACTTCAGCGTGTGTCCATCATACCCGTCTCTGGTGGCAGTCCCTAAAGACATTGATGATGACTCGCTGAAGAAAGTAGCCACATTCCGCCATGGGGGCCGCTTCCCGGTTCTCAGCTATTATCACAAGAAGAACGGCATGGTGAGCATGAGGAAAATAACCTACTGGACGCCTTGTACCATTTCTTCTGTGTACTGTTTGAACAGAATAAATAGGTACTTTAAGATTCCTCAAATCTTCAATTTTCAAGGTGATGATGCGAGCAGGGCAGCCCCTGACGGGTACCAATGGGCGACGGTGCAAGGAGGACGAGAAGCTTATCAATGCCACGCTGAGGCCCGGAAAACGGGGATACATCATCGATGTGCGCTCAATCAACATTGCCCAGCAGGCCAAAGCTCGGGGTGGCGGATTTGAATCTGAGGGTAACTACCCTCAGTGGAGAAGGATCCACAAGACCATTGAGAGGTCAGCGGTCGCTACAGATGGCAAACAAAAAACAGTTATACTGCTGAAATTTTAAAATGGAGTAGCCACAATGGCCACAGGAAGTGTATTTTTTCTGCAGCATTTTATACTAATTACTTAGCACTGGGAAATCTCTGTCTTTTCCAGGTATAATGTCCTCCAGGAGAGTCTGATTAAGCTTGTGGAGGCTTGTAATGATCAGTCCCACAGCATGGACCGCTGGCTGAGCAAGCTGGAGGCCTCCAACTGGCAGACTCACGTCAAGGAGATCCTCACCACTGCTTGTCTGGCGGCGCAGTGCATCGACAGGTCAGGGGCCGGTGTTTTTTTTGTCCCTTCTCTGCTGATTTGATCTGGTGACTGAAAAACCCAGCCCACCTCCTGAACAACTGCAATCTGCATTGGTCACAGGGAGGGAGCGTCGGTGCTTGTGCACGGAACAGAAGGGACAGACTCCACCCTGCAGGTGACCTCCTTGGCACAGATCATCCTTGATCCAGCCTGCCGGACCATCAAAGGCTTTCAGGGCCTGGTGGAGAGAGAGTGGCTCCAGGTGAGCCCCCCTGGACTTTGATATATGACCTTATATGATCTTTTAGTGTTTTTCTGTTTAGCCTGCCTAACCCCTCCTCCTCTCTTGTTTTTCTGTCCTTCTTCATGACCACCTTTCCAGGCGGGCCACCCTTTCCATCAGCGCTGCGCCCAGTCGGCCTACTCCAACAACAAGCCTCGTTTGGAGGCCCCCGTCTTCCTGCTCTTTTTGGACTGTGTGTGGCAGATCCTTCGGCAGTTTCCCTGCTCCTTTGAGTTCAGCGAAAGCTTCCTGGTGCTGCTCTTCGAACATGCCTATGCCTCCCAGTTTGGCACGTTCTTGGGCAACAGCTCAGCCGAAAGGTGCGTTCAGGCAGACGGACGTCAGCAAACATAATTCAGCCTCGTGCGTTATTAGTCCTCTACCTCTTCCTCTACCTCAGGACGCTGGTTTAGTAAAAAAAATCTTCCCTTTGAAAGTTGCTTTTAATTAACACATTAAATACGTTGATTTTTATGTTGCTTTTTGTGAGTTGACCTCTTGTTAGTTAACCTTTCACTCTTTTTGTTTTTTTGCAGAGCCAGACTGTCTCTGCCTGAAAAGACTGTGTCCCTTTGGTCATGGGTTAACAGGCCACAGGAGCAGGAGCGCCTGACCAACCCGCTCTATGAAGCCAACAGCCTTGTAATCTGGCCCTCTGTGGCCCCTCAGAGCCTTCTGCTGTGGGAAGGTAAGAAGAAAACAACATTACTGAGATGTTATATCATAGATATCAAAGGACTCAAACCCTTCTTAGGGGGTGAAAAGTCAACTCCAATGCTCTTTGGATTAAAAATGAAAACCCTTAACATTTAGCACAACAACACACATAACTGGAAAGTGAGCAAGAAAGATTTAAGATCCGATTTTAGGGGAGTCAAGTCGGCGTTTGAAAAACTGTCACCGACAACAAAAGACTTGGTGATGGCCGCAGTTTCACACAAAGATAGTTTTATGTTTAACATCCAGACGTCAATTGTAGGTTATTTTAATCTCTTGATTGATAGATGTTCACTTTCTGTGGAGAATGTCAATGAAACATGTGACATAGTTTAAGAATGAGTTTCTTAAGTGAGTCTTTTTTTTGGATTCATTAGAAGATCTGGGACACATTCTCACATTGTCCTTTCTGGCTTTGATTCGTGCTTTGAGTGTCAGCCTGGATTTGAGGCAAGCCCAGACCTGATGCCTCTATGAGGTCTAGGTTCACTAAGAGCCAACACAGCTATTAAGAAAAACGTCTGCAACTGCACATTACATTTTGTAGCAGTCTGACACCTTACCAGAGGGGGGCGCTGTTCACCATTCAACCTTGTGACCCTTGGAGCAGCGAGCAAATACTGCAGCAAGCACTCAAAACACGCCCCTCTGAAAAAGGAAATAGTCATCCTGTTGATGCTAAGCTCAGAGCTAAAAATTCATTAAAACGTAACCTTCCTCTTGACAAGTTAGTCCATTAGTATGGAAATATGATTTTATGACATTTTAATTATCAGATTCAGTTTGAAATGCTTAACATCCTAACTTGAGTATACAATCATAACCCGTCCCACAAGTCGGTGTTCAGCCCACTTGTCTTATTATGGGCTGTATATCCTCAGGGAGGTATATCCTCACTGACACTTGAGCTCCTGACGATTGATGGTGTCGAACTTTTTACAACCAGTTCTCAGTTAACAAACATGTTCTAGCTAATCTTAGGCCGGCTGCACACTCACAGACTTGGCTGTCAAAACGCTCTTACACAAGCAAGTCATAAGAGTGGGCGGTGCCTTTACAGTGAATTCCCTAAAGTTCTTCAATATTTTTTTATATTAAGGCTGTATTCAACATAGATGTAAACAAAAGAGGAAGATGTTTGATTACTTGTTGTTTATAGAAAACACAGAGTGACAAAACAGCTTAAACACAGCAAATTCACTTGTCGGGCTATATCATGACTTTGACTTTCATTAGGTTTTGAATTCATGAACAACAGAACATCTTAATGTCCAAATACTGAAGTTAAAAAATACCCTGCAGATGTCAGAGTTACTTATTGGGATATAAAACATGAACAAAATACTGTTAGAGCATCACTTAATGATATTTAAAGAATTTGCTATTAAAAAAGCTAAAATGTTGTAGGTATTTATTACATCTGTTTTAAACCTGAAAGACAAAATTTGGGGGAGGCATAAAAATGGGAAACGTTGGATTGAGCTGGAAGTGTGACAAACTGTTGTCATACTGGTCTGAGCCTCTTTCTGGATAAGATTATTAGACTTTCCTCAGACTTTTGCTGCCGCTGCCTCGCCCCCTGAGGAATAAAACTCTTTTGGTGTACCTTATACAATACGATTCTTGTAATGGAATTTAATTCTTTCTGACTAAAAGACGTTAGGGTGGGGGGTTGGGATCCATGCCAAGACACTAGTAAAGAAAAGGTGGGGGCAGGTCGGCCCTGCGTGGATGAGAGGTCGCCCGGTTCAGACGCGCTGTTCTGGGGGCGTCCCTCACGGCCTCGGGGCCCTGACTAACACCCTCATTCTAAAAGAAGAGGAGCCAGTCATTTGAGAGCTGACCGCAGCACGTGACATCTTGCTTACAAAGCACTCTCCCCTGAAAATGACACGCACCCCAGGGTCACCTCCGAAGACGGCCCTAAAGAGCGCTTTTCCGCAGCTGCTGAGGTGAACTCGGGGGCGGCGTGCCTGCACCATCAGACACACAGCGCCAGGCCCCATCGGAGCAAACTGATGCGCTCCACCTGGACCAGGTTGGAGTGAACATGAGCTTTATAGCGTTTAATGAACCGAGCGGCGTTGTAAAGGCATCTGCCCCGCGCCGCACTACGCATTCCAGTCCTGCGGCAAGTCTCTGTGGTGACAGGTGTTACTTTACGAGCCCAACATCCAACGTGACGATCCAGTCGCTGAAGACAGGGCTTTGTAGTCAGGCTACACAGTAGGCAGGCCCACGCTCCGTGCCACCTGTTTTTCAGGACTGCCTCCCGTCACCTCGCGGCGGTTACAGTGTTAAGCTGTTACACAATGCAGCGCACCAGTTAGAAAAGCCTCTTAAATTCTCACCTAAATTTAAAAAAAAAAAAAAAAAGTGTTGATTATATCATCAGATTTTCGTACAAGATCTAAAGACCAAAAAATAAAGCTCAATCACAAAGCGCATTGTGCCCGCCAGTATGATCCAGTATCGGATATCTGCTGTGATAAAAGTATGTAAGCTTATATGCTGGGAACCTTTTTTATTTGGAGGGAATTGCCAGAACAGACAGTTTCTTTTTAGCTTCTACTCTGAGCCGCTGGTGGATTTCTCTCAAGAGTTGCTTTAGAAATTATGGATTCAACTGTTTTATGTGTTCTTTTATGTGATCACTCACTTGTCTGCTGTTCTGTTGCAGGAGTCTTCCTACGTTGGAACCGGTCCTCCAAATGTTTGGATGAGGCTTATGATGAAATGGTGCATATAATTGAATATAACAAGGAACTTCAGACCAAAGTAAACAGCTTGCGCAGACAGCTGGCCCAACTGGAAACCGAAGATCCCCTGTTACATACACCGTAGAAATGGAGACAAAGAGCCACAAAGATTAGCGAGATGGAGGGGAATGACAGGGAGAAATGAATAAAATAACAGCAGAAAAATTCATCAGAACAGCTGCTTAAAATTTTGATCAATTATGTAAAGACAGCATAATGAAAATGAACGTTTTAAAATCTGAATTGAATCCATTGTTCTTGACGGACTGGAAATATCCTAAACAGGATGTAAAATGTGTGTTTTACCAGGCTCAGTCACAGCAGACTTAGCAGGATTTGGAGAGAATCAAACTACTCGCTTACGCTCATTTCCAGCCTCAGACGTGAGGGGAACCGCTTACCTTGTCTTGTGTATTTGCTAACATTCAGGTTGCACTGTAATAAGACATTCAAAAATACAGATTTCACATTTTCACCCTGCTGAATGCAAACATGACTGAAGTACTGCCGAGTAACTATGGAAACATATGAGGTGCCATAAGGCAGTGCGTGACTGCGGCATGTGGAGATGAGCGTGTAGGCTGGGTCAGCACCCGCTGTACTCCAACAGCGTGGGAGATTTTCTAATGTGTGTCCCATCAAAATATTGTGAGTTTGCTTGGTTTGTTGGATCATTAGTCGGCCAGAAGTTACAGAATGAAATCATACAGTTCTTTAATGAAGGCACGGTGCCAAAATGATATTAAGGGTCATTCTGTTGTTGCTTTAAGAGCCAAACATCTCCGCCATTTTATATGTTATGTTGACCTTTTTTTGTGTTTATTATTCAAATCTGATGCACTTTTTAAGAATATTTTCCATTTCATAATTTGTTTAATAAGTTGTGTATGAATCCGATCCAAAAACACACTCTTTTGCTATTGCTCAGTACTAAGCTTTATTTCCTTTCCCTTTATCTGCCTGTGCTGTCATTGGTGATGCAGTTTAGAGGTTTTTATGTAGAACTCTAAAAAAACAAAACAATGGGTCATAGGTAGAATCGAATGCACTTTGCTTATCTTTGGACCAGTTTAGCTTGCTAGTCAGTGATACAATGCATAATCTTTGCTTGTTTAGATATCTAATATAAAGAGTAATATGTTATAATAATCACACTAAAGAACTTTAACCTTTGTTAAATACAAAAAAATGAATTAATAATGAACATTTGTGTACGTTCAACTTCTGCATTATGGATGATCAGCTTTCCATGTGACTTTGTGCATGAACAAAACAGCCATTTAGTCTGGATTATAGGTGTAATAGTTTCATGATTGTACACATTTAGGCTAACTTGGCATTTGATTTTTTTGTCATTATGAAAATATCAGCAGAACTCTAAATACACTGTTACTTTATAGGGAAAAAAGGATCTGCTGTCCACTGTGCTGATCACTTTTGTCTTACTGTAGGACCAGAGCTCATACTGAATGTGTCTGTGCTTTTAATGCTGGTGATCAGTTGCTGTTCAAAACACTTAAATGTTTTTAAGTTTTCAAAGCATTAAAAAAAGTTCAAAAATTGAATTGGAATTTTTGGGATGTTTGTACAGCTCTTTGAAAGCCTGACTTAACATTTTAGAATCATTTCAGATGACTTTGAATTGAATTTATAAGAGTGACTTGGTGTTTTTAAAAAGTTTTTTTTTTTTTTTCAACCATGCAAAAAAACAAATAGAACTACGTCTTTACATAAAAACAGCAATAGGGAAGTTTGTGAACCTTAGCGTCTGACTTGTTTTATAGTGAACTGGCTTTTTTAGGTACATTTCTAGGCTGTAAATTAAAGCACCTGGAGACAGTGATACTGCAGTTGACATCTTTGTAACCATCCCCATGCCTCAACCCCATCTTAGTGATCTCTTAAGCTTGACGACACGAGTATGGCTTTACATTTGCAGTCCCCAAACAAATATTTGTCTTTCTTACAGTGGTGTGACATCACAGATGCAAGGCACATGTCAGTGCATACATTTGCAGGTTTTACTTTGTTATTTTTAAGTATACTCTGTAATACTAACGTACTTTAGTCATTCCCCGATTTCAACTCTGATTGAAACATACCGCGCACTAGCAATGTTTGAAAAGTACACCTTGTGATTGAATCCCCGTGAGTCTGAAATGCAGCATTTAATGTTTTCTGCCATTTCTGTGGAGGATTGCACAGTTTGACCTTTGGTTAAACCTGCTAAGACTTCCACTCCTGGGACGATGGCCAAATCTGTTCTGCTTGCGAAAAATAGTTTGGAAATGGGTCTCCAACCCTTCCTGGTCTGGTGTGCGGAAACAGATTTTCATGAACACATGATGTCTTAGTCTAAGACTGACCGAGGGCCACAGGCCATGGAAACAGAAGAGGGTGTGCTTTTTTGTTTTACATGACTCTTACAGTGTCATCATGTGCGGTGGGAGAGCTGGAATTCAGTCATCCCCTCCCTGCCCTGTTATGGCTCGCTCAGAGGTTGGTAAACAGCACCTCGCTGCAGGTATTCCTGCTGCTGTGACGAAGCAATCATCTGATGAGGAATAAATAGCCAGGGATCAGCTGCTACATGGAGGGGCCGTAATGGCCCCCACCGTGTTTACAGTCCAGCCGTCACCTTTCCTCATATTCATGTTGCACTGAGTGCTGGTCTTGGTGCTAATTTATGAGAAAATCCTGATGCTCATCACAAACTGGACCTTATAGCCCGCTTAAAAGGAAGCACTGCCCTTTTATGATTTGAGAAGAGTTGTGCTTTCTGAACTTAAAGGTTTGAACGCTGTGTCATCTTGCAGTCATTAAATGTCATTTTCTTGTCACGCTTCCCAGAAACTGTGAAAGTAGGACTGAGGTTATTAAAGTTCAGCTGCGCAAAGCACAACAATTGTCTCAGATTCTTTAAAATGATTTGAGCTTACCTTAAAGATATTCATGCTTTCTTTTTGTAAGAAGTGGATAGATACATACCATTGTGTAGCAGAATAAAACATCAAGTTTAAAATGCACCAGTTTACTGATTAACTCAGCTTTGAGATCTCTTTGGTCAGACTCATCCCCAATCTACAGTAAACAAACCCGGGGGGACAAACAGAGGGCGTTTGTCTCATGTTTCCTTCAAAAGTATGATTTCACAAACAGCCCCCTTCGAATCAGCTGTCTGAATATAATATCTAGTATTCTTGTGGGCCCAAATTTGAGGGGTTTTCTTTGGCGCAAGGGGTCAAGTTTAAGACACAGGAATGATGTTTTACATTCAGTTCAACTCAACTCATTCACCTTTTTTTTTTCCCCATAACAACTGACACGGAGACATAGTTCCCCCGGTCACTGAACACCGGGCAGGTTTTCGCTGGGCCACATTGTGCCAGCTCACGGCCACGGGCCGTGAGCTTCACGTTCGGGAAGTCAGCAGTTCGCCGGGTGAGGGGAAGGGAGGGATGGTCTACGAGGGAGGACCGCACCTCCGAGCCTCCACCAATCCGAGACAAAGCCGGCTCCTCCGGAGGCCAGATGGCCGCTGATATATAGTAGAGGGCGCAGCTGATGCAACATCGAGAAGAGATAACACACGCAGGCATCACGTCAGTGCAGGAGGAGCAGCAGCCCGAAGCAGCAACACCTCATACCCGAGAGCAACGCGCGCGAGCTTCTCTTCCGTCGATTAGCCGGTGAGTAAACTTTTCAACATAAACTGCATTTATTTGATTAGATACTCTTCGACTGCTAAATACAGAATTTATTTAAATAAACCTTTCACTGGGATGTGGTATGAATTGCCATATTCAGCCACGTGTAGCGGGCATTTTCTAAAAAAAAAAAAATGCGGGTAGAAATGGAGTCTTTGGGTTTTCAGGCGGAACAAAGGAGCCGGTGCTTTTTCGCTGGGGGTCTGCCGGGTTCACGGTCCCGTGTGCGGCTCGGGCAGCTCGGCCTCACGTTGCTGCTTTAGTCCCGTTCAAATATTTTTTTTCCGGGTCGCTCACTTCCTCATGCAGGTCCACACTTTTAAAAAAATGTCTTGCAAACCGGTTGGTTCTACTGTTCACGTTCGTTTTTAGCTCTTTTTAAAGAGCTCCTCGCGTTGCCTTTGTGCTTTTTTCGCGCTCCTTTCATTGATGAACTCAATGATAATACGGGGGGTGCCACCATGTCGCGCGGGGGGGTTTTGGGGGGGGGGGAGCTTATTACACAACTGGCTAATGAGACGTATGCGTCAACCATCGTGGGCAAAAGGGGCACATCTTATCGAGGAGGGGCGCGTTAGGACTCGAAAACGGTCATATTTGTTGCAATATTGCACTCTCGGTAACGCATAAATGATGTGTGTCACATTGTGTTTGACTTCGTATTAACGAGCCTAAGCAAATGAATCTTAATGCGTTCTAAAAATATGTCCAAAGCCGCGCACGTCGACCTGTTCTTGGCACGGCTTTCCTCCTCCGGGGAACTCTGAACGCCCTCGGCCGCTGATTGGCTGCCGGTGAAGGCAGGGCAGCATAAATGCTCTCGTGTTGCTCCGCTCATCATCTTCGCCTTTGGAATCCCACAAGCTGACGCCGCATTGCACCCCCCCCCCCCCCAAAAAAAAAAAAAAAAACTGACACGGTGAGGAGCAAAAGGAAAGCTGGCGTGGCTGATTTTGGAGCTGCTTGCAGTTTCCTGACTCGGGTCAAAGTGAGATTAGCAGTGAGGGGTGTAGTAGCTGCTTCGGGTGTCGCCTCTGTTGCCACGGGTTAACCCAAAACTTAGGCCAGTTTACCGGTAAACGTGCTTAGAGAGGTTCTTGGATAATATCAATCAAATACATTGAAAAAAAGCTCCTATTCGTATTGGATTTTGGTGTCGTTTAAAGAGGTTTGGCTTACTGTTGCCTAAAAGTGAGAATGTTTCTTTTTAAAGTTATCCATTCTTATCTTCTAGGTACAAGCATGCCTCTTATCAGAACCCTCAGCAAGGTGGCCAGGCAGGCCCTGCTCAGCAGCCCGGGGTGCGGCTGCCAGCCCCTTACCGTGGCCGTACGCACCATCAGCTTCTCCCCCCGGCAGGTCACCTCGGATGCAAGCTTCCACTCTGTGTCTTTCTCAGAAACTGACCACCCCAAAGTGCTCATCACTGGTAAGAAAACATCTGCCTATGGCAGTTTGCCACCTTCAAACATAGAGGAGCACATTGCTCCATGAAAGGAGTTTTTTTTTTCCCTTAACAGAAATGAGGATTGAGACTGTAAATTGTGAGCTTGTACAAAATGTGCTCTGGGGTGACTTTAAGCACAGCAGGATTTGTAAAACGATTGGCAATGAAACCAGGAAAGGATGCCAGATGGAGAGAAGAATGGTTCTCAAGTGCTCTAACCTATTTTCCTGAGGCCCATTCTTTAGTTGGTGAAATCTCTGTGGTAACCAGTATTCAAAGCATACCGTGCCCTGAGGTGACTGATCGTTTTTTGCAGGTGGCCTGGGGCAGCTTGGAGTGGGACTGGCCAAGTTGTTGAGGTGAGGATTCATACTCGTCTGAATCACACTGCGTGTATTTTGCCCCCCAGCCGGCATCTCTTCATGCGTGAATTGTACAGTCTAGTTAATAAAGCTGACTCTCTTACAGGAAGAGGTTTGGAAAGAACAACGTTATTCTGTCTGACATCAGGAAACCCCCAAGTGATGTTTATCACAGCGGTGAGTGAAGTCAAATCTCTCTTTGTTGCAACGGCTGTATTTAATATTTGTAAAGTACACAGGCAGAAAACTTTCTGTTCTGCAATGTGACTGAACTCCAAGTTCCTCTTGTGACATAATCCATGACTAATTCTGCACCCTGTCGGAAATCCTTCCATTTCACAACGAGGTTGCGGTGTCGGGGAAAACGACATCATTCATTGACATCTATTTAACCCTCCTTTCGTTTTCAATTTTTACCTGGTTTAATGTGGGGGGGTGTTGCGTCCTCTCGGAAATCCCAGTTATCGTTATTGCAGCCGTAGGTCATCGTCGAGTGATGCTTTGCTCTGGAGGGGGAAGTCAGATTTTGTTAACATTTTAGCGTCTGTGTTGGAGTTATATCCCTCTGCTCATTAACTTTAATCAAGATGAGGATGTAATGGACACTGGTCTGTTTCCCACATGTTTGGCATTTCTGCCTCCGTCTGCAGTTTACCTGCTCCGCCAAAGCTAATCCAACTACAGAGTTGCTTTTAATCAAATGAGGGATCAGTTCCGTGTGCACTAAGACTAAGTCACATCAAATTAACCACCCCGTAGGATGGAGGTCAGGTCAGAGCAGCTGAAAAGAAGCCGAGTACCCCTGAAAGTCGCTGCAAAACATGTCGGTAGTAAATTATTTTTAGCTCCCATGTAAAACCGTCTCTTCTCCTCCCACCAGGCCCCTTCATTTACTCGGACATCCTGGACTACAAGAACCTGCGAGAAATTGTGGTGAACAACCGCATCACTTGGCTGGTCCACTACAGCGCCCTGCTCAGCGCGGTGGGAGAAGCTAACGTGGCCTTGGCTCGCTCTGTTAACATCACCGGTGAGAGAACTCATTTTAAACTCCAGTGCATAACTGTGCCTTGTTACACAATAACTAAAGGTTACTGCATCACTTGGCGATGTTGGATAAGAATGCATTTACTTATCTATTTCCTGGAACATTCCTCTGTTTGTTCACTCTCAGGGCTTCACAACATCCTGGACATTGCAGCGGAGCACGGCCTGCGTCTGTTTGTCCCCAGCACCATCGGCGCCTTTGGTCCCACCTCCCCCCGCAACCCAACGCCAGATCTGTGCGTGCAGAGACCTCGCACCATCTACGGTGTTTCCAAAGTCCACGCCGAGTTGATGGGCGAGGTGAGAGCTCAGACTTTTGTTTACTCAACAAAATCGAGATCCTCCAAGAATGAAACCTGTCGGGCAGTTCTACATAAGAAATGGTCACCGGAGTGACGTCTTTCGTTTGCATCCTTCCACAGTACTACTCCCACCGTTACGGCCTTGACTTCCGCTGTCTTCGCTACCCAGGAATCATCTCTGCTGACTCCATGCCTGGAGGCGGCACGACAGGTAAGGATAATCGATCCCAGCGTGATATTTCTATGTCAAGCTTATAAAGGCCTTCTAAAGGACATTTGTAATATTTGAAGTTAACCACCAAGTATATCAAAGCATGAGAGGACATTGGAAAATAGAAGAAATGGTGACCTCAGTAGCTGTGATAGGTTTCACTTTTGAAAAATGTTGTTGTATCACATTACTTGGCTGTTATGTAACCGTCTAACTCATGCAGGACTTGACTTGTTGCTTTAAGCCCCTAACTCGCTCCCCTTCATATTTGAGACCTTGCGTGTCTAAACGGCGCCAACACCCATGTCTTATTGTTTGTTCTGTCTCTTACCAGACTACGCCGTTCAAATTTTCCACGACGCGATCAAAACCGGAAAGTTCGAGTGCAACCTGCGACCCGACACGCGGCTGCCCATGATGTACATCGATGACTGCCTGCGCGCCACGCTGGAGGTGATGGAGGCTCCAGCGGACACTCTGAGCATGAGGACGTACAACATCAATGCCATGAGTTTCACCCCCGAGGAGCTGGCCCAGGAGCTTCAGAAGCAGATGCCCGAGCTGGAGGTTACATACGATGTCGACCATGTGCGACAGGCAATCGGTGAGCCTTCCTCTTACAGTTCGCACTCGCTGTTTGTATCGTCGTAGACCCAAACTTACAGGTCCCCAATATCTTCGCTAAATTCCACGCTCTGCTTCATTTCAGCCGACAGCTGGCCGATGAACTTCGATGATTCCAACGCGCGGAAGGACTGGGGCTGGAAGCACGATTACGATCTGCCGGAGCTGGTGCAGACAATGCTGAACTACTTTGGTGTGGAGACGCGCATGGCTCGTGTTAACTGAAATACTGCGTCAGCCTTTCCTTTGTACATAGTGTAAAAACAGACCAAAGAGAATAGAGAAACTCGGCCTGTACATAGTTGTTCTCTCAATTCTCGGCGTAAAACGAGAAGGGCTGTCCTTGTCTGCTGCAAGACTCGCGCGCCTACAGAATGCTCAGTGCGGACTTATCAAGCGTCCGTGCTCTCTGCTGCGTGTGCGTTCTTAGCTCACTTTTCCATTTTTCTGCTCGTACATTCGTATGAAAAGCAGTGTGTTGGTGGCAGACCAACAGCAGTACTGGATATGTCAAGGTGGCCCATGAAAACTTGTTAGGATGAACAAGAAAATGACTTAATCATTGAGAAAGTGCATACATTTTGTTATCGGGTTCCTTAAAAAAATCAATTCAAGAAATGGAGAATGTTTAAAAATAGCATTCGTAACTCTTTTTACTGAATTTTTGTTCGGTTTTCTGCTTGGTTTCCAAGTATTGTCAGTATACAATTACTGAGGCTTATAGCTCTTGAGGCTAAAATCCAGTTAGAGGTAAACAAGTAAACAGGATGTATTTCTGATGCACTTTAAAGAGAACGGAATAAAAAAAGACAGAGCCTGATCATCTGTGAGGGTTCATACTGAATGGAGAGCACCTCAGTAGTTCTATATAATTCTTATTCTTTTTATTCCACTTAACATTATTTATTCTGTTACTGTTTCCCTTCTCACTTTTGTTATTTAATTTTATTTCTGCAGTTTTGTTAGACCTATGCTTGGCAGTGTTTGATGTCTTTGAAAGAAATTGAAAGTTTTTGTAAATGGTGGCTGGCTTTCTTAAGAGCAAAATTTGAAAATAAATTTTTCTTTTTTCCACATACATCCTTTCTGTGTCTGTGGTGACTTTCTGAATTAAAAGTTTGAATTGAGAATTCAAAAGTCTTAAAGCCTCACTTGGCAGGTGAGACTTTTTTTTCTGTAACTCAGCTGTCCACGTGTCTATAGCACTGGATATACAGTTGGTGATTATGACAACTGAAGAATGTTAAGATGTGTCTACGTGGAGGCTTTTAGCTGTTTTTCCCCCCACCTTCGTCTGCTTGGAACATGTGCAGACAAAAAAAAGGGGGAGGGCATGTGCTGTAAGAGGTGAAGGAATGGAAGTCTAAATTATTGGTTTGATGCTACATGACTTGGCTTTTTGCAAAGTGAGACTTTAGTTTAAAGACATACATTTAAAACAATCTTGTCTAATCAAAATGAATAAAACTGAAATTATTATAAAGTCCAACACTGATGTCTAAACAACAACTTGAACATTAAACCTCAAAACTGATTTTTGATCAATTCTGTCCTTTTTTATTGTCTCCGGAATTAAATGGACAGACGCAGCAAGTAGACAGGTGGACATAAACAAGATGATACTAGTCAGACAGTCCAGAGAAATATGTCTTAAGCACATAAATTAAGTAAACCACAAGAGATGTTTTTTTTTCACCCACAAAACCAGAGTTATATACATTTACTCTGAAGGCAGCAGTGGTCTTGACAAAAGACTCAATAACCTTTTTTTGGTTCCTCACTGTTAGTGATTGCAGCATTTCTGGGTGACCTTCTTTTGTTCTGTGTTTAGAACAATGAGGGGGGGGGGTGGAGGACTGACTGGCTGGATGCACCCGAAGATCATTCAGATCTATTACATTGTACAGTTGCTTCTCATTTTCTAATTAAATCTGCTTCAGAACCTAAAATTGATTGCTTATTTTGTAATTTGCTGAAATTCAAAGCCATCATTCTAAACAAGCTTCTAATTATTTTACAGACTTTAAGCATTTATGGATTTTAAAGAGCTAAAAGTAAAGATGGCCTTGGAAATATCCACATGGGCTATCAATTCCACGCTTTCACCACACCTCCCGCTCCTAGCGACAGATGTCCGTGTGGTCAATGACATGATACTCCCTCATACAGATTGTGTTTTGCATACCTGTATGTAAATCACACTCATCTTTTCTCTCGCATTCAAAGTTTTCTGTGAGTTGAAACAGAAGGAAACTGCAGCAAACAGGAAGACATTTGAAGAGGCCTTCACTTTCTCCTTCCGCTAATGGAGACCTTGGCTCTTATGTAAGATGTCCCCCAGGGGTGTGTACATGCTCTTACAGTCCTTACTCTAACCAGCCAATCAGCGGGCGTCCTCAGTCGCACGAGCCCCTGTATTTTGCTCATCATGGTGTAATAAGATTCTTTGTGTGTGCAGCAGATTATGTTTGACTGGGGACGGAAAGAAAGTGAGGGACTGAACGCTATAACATTTTGTTCCACAGCTGATTTTCAACATGAGGCTCTACTGCTGTGATAGAGACACCCCTTTCCAAACTTATCCCTTTAGCCTAATGATTTCCAGTGGTGTTTAGCTGGTAAAGTAATTCAGTCTTATACAGTATCAGACCTTCACTCTGCTGATACAGTACAGTCCTGTGTTTTTTCTGTTCGTTCTTTCTCACACAGGTGTTATGTTACCATCGAAGTGGTCAGATGTTTGAATGTGTGTTGTTGTGTTTCGGGTTGCTTCGCTGCAAGAAATAGATTAATTCAAAGGGAACTAAAAACCTTTTTAATGAGCTTTATTCATTTGTTTAGTCATATCCTGTACCTGCTTCATCCAATTCAGGGACACAGGGGAGCAGAGCCTATCACGATAAGATTGTTTACTGTGACCATGCCCTGTCTGGCCCCTGTTGTGCAACCTTGCTTTAATCCCATGCTTGAGGTGGTTACTTCAAATCTAAATTGGGGCTCAGATTAGAATTTATAACACGATCAAGGTTTTAAGCATCAACTTGAAGTGTTATCTGACATCCGAACGGCACATGAGGAGAAAAGTGTTTCCTTTAATCCCCCAAATATTTTTGATTGAATTAGACAGTGTTGCATGCAATTTTGTGTGGAGTTTATCATTTTTTCTAGAATGGTGGCTGACAATTTATACGCATGATCAAAAACAAAAAACAACTGCTTATCCGTGTAAACAAATAAACTCAGGAAGTGAGTTAATATCTTTATTTTCTTCTGACATAATACATCAGACATGTCTAAATTATCTGTACATCATAAAATAAACTTATTTTTGTATCTATGGCACAAAATCTGAAACACATTGTTTTATTTTTTGCATTTATTTGACATAACTGTATACTCTGGTGCAAGAAATACGTGTAGAAATATTTTGCAGGAGTTAATAATGTTTGTAGTCTTTATCTTGGAGACAGAATATGTTAATATTTGTCTCTGGATAAGTCTAGTGTCTATCTTTCCAGTGAGACTGCAGTTCTAAGAAAGCTTTTATAGTACAGAAATAACTTCAAAAGATTAAGTCTCATCATCTGTTCTTACTACAAAGCAGCCACTCTCACAATGGAGTCCATTGGAAACTGCTTAAAGAAATTTCAACTTCTTTAATGTGAAATCACCTGTATAAAAGTAGAAATTACCCATATACCAAGATGAAAGTATATGCAAGTGAGATCAGCCAAGGCACACTGTAAGTACAGGCCAACCTGTGGAACAGTACAAGCTGGTTTCTGTGCCAAGTTTGCATGCTTTTCCTTATACAGCGTATAAGTTACATAAGTGTGACTTTCATTTACATTTGAAATTTGGGTGCTTGACGTTTAGTGTAAATATTGTACAGTTGTCAGCCTTTAAAATGACTCTGGGATGAAATTGTGACCTGTACAATATGTACCACACCAGCTGGTAAGGGCATACTCACCCAACCATAAACTTCAATAAGAAAAATATAGCATTTATTTTGGGAAATGCTCTCTAAAGTTTCGGTAGAGTTTGACAAACATTTTAACCGTATAATGTTAAATAGAACTAAATGCGCTTATTGCTCGCCTACAGCGCCATCTTTTGGATAAAACGATTAGGTAATGTTGCACAAATCAAATTTATATCGGAGTTTAAAATTAGATGGAAACAAGCCTTTGTTTTTATAGATGAGTGATTTTGTTAGATGGCGTATTTTTCCTAACTTATCTGGGTATATCAAAATAAAAAAAAAAAAATCATTACATTTTGTGTTCAGGCATTTCTAGGAATATTCCTCGGCCTGCGTCAAACTGTTCAAGGACCCCAGGATGTCAATGCTAGCTGAGCGTATGTCTATTTCTCTCTCAAACTCTACACGATTTTTGTGTTATTTTTATAATGCATTAAAACCTTTCCATGCTTAAATGTAGCTCAGGTCTAATTATACCCTCTGCGTGAATTTGCCCTCCTAATAAAATTCGGATTTGAGTTTTTATTAACTTGTCATGGTACGCCGGTAGCTAGCAATAGCATTTCAATCAGGCTTTTTAAACACGTGCTTTCTCTTCTACTTTGCACGTTATTTACAGTTGATTGTCAGTAGATAGTTTGTAGTTTGATTTGTCATTATTGACACATGCATATTTCTTCCGGTAATCTGTTTCGAGTTATTTCTAGTTAAATTGCAAAATAATTTGCAGCACACATAGCTAAATGTTATAATGTTTTCCATAACCATAATAACAAGGGCTTATTTTGATATCCAAGAGCCTGTGTTGTTGGTAAGACAATGGACTCCATTAATTTGTTTTGTGTTTTTTCGTACATTGTGCACGTGGATTGTGTGGATGATGAGTTGCTTTTGTAACCTGAGGTTGGCAGACAGTTATGTAATGATGTTGCTTTGAATTCAGCTCGCAGAAAACAAAAGTGGTCTGTTGACCCCCGGAATAGCGCCTGGAGTAAAGATGACTCCAAATTTGGCCAGAAGATGTTGGAGCGGATGGGCTGGTCCAAGGGAAAGGTAATTAGCAATGAATAACGTTGTTCCATTAATCTTACATTTTAATCCTTACATATTTGTACTCTAACACGAATTTATTTACTTACCGAACGTTTTAATTTTACAACATGATAAACGCCAATAACATAAACATAGAAATTAATTAATTAATCAGAAATAAACTTGACTTGAAGCTGAATCTGTATTAAATATCATAAGGCATTGATGCAAATCATGTCTCTTTCCAATTATTATTTTCCAAGCTGGATGAAAATGTACATGAACATGTTTTCCCCCCCAGGGACTTGGGAGGAGTGAGCAAGGATCCACAGACCATATAAAAGTAAAAGTTAAAAACAACCATCATGGTCTAGGAACCAATACCAGTCATGAGGTAAGCAGACTTACAAAACACAAGCTAAAACTTATCATCTTTTAGTATTTTTTTCCCCCTCTTATTTATGAATGATTTTTTACAGGATAACTGGATTGATCATCAAGATGAATTTAATGACCTTCTTGCTCAGCTGAACAACCACCATGGTCAGAACACCAATGAAAAGATTGGTATGTACACAAAGCATGGTTAGCCTCCTTATTGTAAAGGTATTATGTTGTGTTTAATTTCCAACATTTAATTTGAACCATTCAACACGTTTGATTCACAGCTGTTGGATTTTTTGTGTAGTCCATTAATTACCCCCATGATAATGACTTCATACCAGTGTATACCACATGTTTTCATACTCGGTGTGATCAGTGCACTAGATAAATAGTTACATCTTGATTTGTTAAAACCGGTAAAGCACCTCTTATTGGTTTTGTCTTTCAAACTTCCCATGAATGTATACAAGTTATCTTGGTTGGTTCATCCTGTTAGGCAGTAGAGGGCGCTACAGTTCAACATTTACTAAAAGTTAGGGTAGAATTGCTCTTTCAAAAGAAGCATTATGATTGCCATTGGACCATAAATCACATCACATACAACTGTGCTGTATGGGATGTTTAGAGATTTAATGAATAAAGACATTTTTTGTGACCTTATATTTCCCTCTCTTTTTACTTTTGATACCTGTAGAGGCTCCTTCAGATGAACAGAAGGGATTCAGCTTGGAAGAGAAATCCAAGACCACCAAAAAGAGGGTCCACTACATGAAGTTCACTAAAGGTGGGTACATTCTGTGGATGATGTGAGGCTCAAAAGCCACTCGGCGTGCACCCACAGCATCGCCCTGCAGTCCTTTTACTGATCTGTAAAACTACAAGAGAATACTTCTTAGAAACTCAGCAAAACCTGTAAACAGAAAATGTGTTCATTTAAAAAAAATAAAAATAAAAGTTAGCTGTAATATTTGATCACCATTTGAAAACCGCATTTTTTTCCGTCCAGCAATAACCCACAGCGGTGCGTCTGCTCTTACAGTTTCCCTTTCTTCACCTGCGTACCACACATGCAAACGCCCTCCTTGACCCCACATTGAGACCTGTGCTCTTGTCTTGGACCACAGACACTGATCAGAGTTCTGTTAGCTAGTGCTGGGTCAGTTGACCCGGTGAGTGCAAGGGGGAGGTTATTTATAAGTCCTCCAACTCCTTTCATTACTCTTTACATGTCAGGAAGTTGAAATTTGCTGGTCAAGGCCAGTACACTGATAGGCTTCAGCAGGAATTTACTGTTCAGAATCCCTGGAGGCCAACAAGAACTACCTTTTTTTTTCTTTCATTATTTCCATTTTTATTTATTTATTTATTTTTACTGCTGACTTGGTTAATTTCAGCATAGATTCATGCCTGCATGCTCGTCTTCAAAGCAAGATTGATGATGATGGTTGGGTTGCCTGTGTTGAACACCCAGTATTTAGCCGTTACTCATTCATGTCCATTCACATCTGTTTTTCTTTTTGTTGTTTGTGTTACACACAATCTGTAATTATATGGCATCAAGTTCAGATCTGCTTCATCAAGCGCACGCACTGGACAAAACAGAGTAGCTAAACTCTTGCCTCACCTGGAAGAACCTTTAATATTTTACGTCATTCAATAGCTACTTCCTGTTTCCTGTTTGGGGCATCTGGTATCTCCATTTACTGGGCCCCCCAGAAACAACACCTCCTGTGACCTATTAGATGACCTGGTCAGATAGAACATGACCCGTGTCTCTCCTTAATACCCTCTCACCCTGTTTTTGTGGTCTTAATTTAGCAAGAATTTATGTATTTATAGGTTTCCTGATGTATAAGCTTCACCCATACAAAATACCATTTAAGGAGTTAAGGTTAGATCTTAAAGGTCATGACAAGAACACTTGTTTTACTTTTTATCAAATCATCATTATTTTCTTCCAGGTGTTTTTCTCTCTGCACATTCATTGACTACATTTTCAATTGCATGTGATTAAAAAAATAAGTGCCAAGTTTGGCTGAAATAAATCCCCCCATTGTGTGCCCTTGCATCGGTTTGTTAACGTGACTATAAACCCCTCCATGCCAGGTCTAAGCCACGTTTCTAAATTTATGTAATGGATCATTCAGCTATATAACGTTCTGCTAATGCATGCCACAATTCATGACATTTGTTTTATATATTTGGATTTGTGGCCAGCTTAGTTAATTGGAAAATATTATTCCAACTAATTTAAGGATTTGGCCTCTTCCAGTAGTTACATAATCATGTGATCAGCTTGAGCTGACAATGTTATACAATCTGCAGGATTATTTCAATTCACTAAATGAAAATAATCGAAAATATTTAGCCCACTTATTAGGTGTGGGATATTGAACTGCTTTAGTTTATTGGGACTGTAGTTGCATGTTTTGCTCATGTTTTGACTGGATGTTCATGTAGGATGAAGGCAGACATTTCCAGAAAAGTGGCTCATCACAAGCACTGCTGTCATTATTTTAATCAGCCCCGGGTCCCCTCTCCAAGCTGTCCGTTGGAATTGTTAATGTGGTGGTGTGTGTCTCACTTGTAAAACTGTTGTCAGAAGAGTCCCTCAAACAAAAGCAGGCACTTGTGACACCCAAGTTTGTGCGTCCATTCATCGCTGATCGCCTGCATTAGCTGTCCCTGAGCAGGCATAAGCCTCTTTAATACTTCTGGCTGTTGTCATGTAAATGTAACTGTCTCTAGGAATATGACACCACTTTAACTCGTTTCTGCCTAACTAGGCTGCAGGTGTCGCCAGGCAACAAAAAAGGACGTTGGTGCTTTCTTGTTGAGGAGTTGTGACTTCATTAGAAACTTAAGAAGATTGTTTTCAGAAGTGGACAGGATTGATGTAGAATGGCAGTTTTAAAATGTGTTGATTTGTGAAGGAAGAGAGGACACGTTTCACTGTTTGTGAGATAAGTCGCATTGGCAGCCCAGCAGTTGCGTGGCAATGTATAACCTGAGACACCTCTTTGCATGCTTCCCTTGCTGTCCTAATGCTAACGTCCCCTACTTTGAGGTTGTTGCCAAGTTAAGGCTTGGTAATAGATTTACCTGAGCTAAGCTTGTTATATGAGAGGCTGAAAAGGTCGGGTAACACTCATAGTTCTTCTAACAATCAGATGTGAGCATTAAAAAGGTCAACGAGGTGGATTCAGCCCACCAGTTTAATTCCATCCCAACTCCATATTTTAATATCTCAGTAAACATAGATGATAAATCCTGTGAGACTCAGTTTAGTTTAGTACCGTGGAGATGAAATGCCGGGGAATCAGATAACCTACCAAATGGGAGGCCACCTTATTGCAGGCCTCCTTCTTACTCTCCTGCTTTTTTATTTTTTAAATTTTTTTTATTGATATCCTGTTTGTGCCGGCTCCCTCTTTGCTAGTGCAGAGGATTGATGGCCTTTGTTTGTGGGGAAACTGAAATCTCGGCAGCTTTGGTCCAGGCTCCACAGAATAAACCAGTAACCCAGTTTTAATTGCTGCCTCCATCCATCATCTGTCGGGGCAGCCAGGGTGGTTGATGCAGAATTTAACTACAGCCCTCTGTCCACGGCTCTGCGGTGGCCTGATTGCGGCCCTGGGGTTTCTGCAAAACAGATCATTTGCCTTAAAGTTGAATTATAATATTTTCTGGAATCTGACGCTTAATAAAATTGCGTTTCCCTGTCCCTCTTTGTGACGGCAGCCTCAGCTCCGTGGTTAAATTTGACATTGCTCAACATCTTCCGATATTTTATTTGCTATTACTGTATTAGCTAGGCATGCAGGGACTTGAAAGTCCGGTTTGACCCGTCGCCTTTGCTTAAAATTCCTGCCATATCAAGCGAAACCTGCGACAACGCGATGTGAGCGGCGCCCGTCCTGAACGCCTCCATCCTGACAGGCGTTCATCCACCTTTGCAGTGGCTGTGGGAACAGTAGAGCTGCTCCTTTTATCACAAAATCGTTCTGGCACTTTCACCTTAAAAAGTCAGAAACATTTGACGGTACTTCCTCGTCCAAACAGCAGAGAGGTCAGATTGGGCATCATTTTACATCTGCCCCAAATTCACTAAATGACAATCAGCCCCCCGCCCCACGTTTCATTTATTCAGTTTTTCGGCATTCTTTCTTGGTTTAACTTCTTAGACGTACATGTGCAGTGGCTTTCAAAGCCAAGAACAGGGGCGATAGAGGCTTAAGAGCAATAAATAACCAAATGTTATCAGAGACCCTCTGGAGGAAGAGGATGCAGCTGTACGAACAGGACCCAGGCTTGAGACAGACGACTGCGTGCTTCAGGAGTCTTTGAGGCCCGGCTTGAAAATGGGAATCCGGAGGCGGGGCGCGGGAGACCTCATCGCCAGTTTATTTTTCTTTGCTGTTTTATCCGAACACCCACAAACACACTCAGATATATGCTTTTTTTTTTTGTTCCACTTTCAACATCACAGGTCGAGCAAATGCATTTGATTTTATGAAGTTTTGTTGTGTTGAAAGTGCAAAATACAGCTAACCTTCTAATATGTCTGCTGAAATAAAAAAGTTCAGTTTAAAAGTTTTCTTTTTGTCCCCCTGTTGAAAAGATCACTGATTCTGTAGTAAGTCTGGTGGAATCCAAAAAACACCTTTTTAAAATTTTTTTTTTTTTTTTTTTTAATTCTCCCTCTTTTCAGGAAAGGACTTGTCCAACCGTAGTGAAACAGACCTTAACTGTATCTTTGGGAAGAGGGCAAGACCAGCCAAACACCAAGAGCAGGTAAGACTTTGAAATGAGTTTTGTTGCCCACAATTACATTTGGTAGCCCTGTCAAAGTCGGCCCTGAGAAGATGGCACCGGCCAGGTGACTTGAGCTTGTCTGTCTCCGTCTTGGTAATTACAAGTGACCATTAGTGCTGATGTCCTCATCTGTGACTCGGTTATCATGCAATCCCTCTGCCTCTGCAGGGCCCAGCTCCTGAGCAGCCTCTGGCTGGAGATTAGCCATGTCACAGTGCAAAGCTTTAACGCTGCCAACAGGCTACTGATGGTGGCATGAGCACCTAAATCCAGTTAAGGGATTTACACTCTTACCCCTTCTTCCCTTCCTTCACAAGCCCTCATCTTCTTTTTTTCTCCCCCTTCTTCTTTTGACCCCGAGCGTTGCATCAGGTGGTTCAGCGTGCCAGCAGGCGTTATTAAAGAAAAATCTAAATTGTTGAGAGGTGAGCAGAAATCTGAAGCGATGACGACTGCAAAAAGGAAAAAGTTGTCTTTGCTCTTGGCATCCGTGGTTGGTCACTACAGACGTCACCCAGCCGGTTGACATTAGGTTAGCTCCCAAGCCTCCCCGGCCTGGGAAGCCTGTTTGTGGGCCTGCTCTGAAGATTTCAGAGGTTATGGCATTTTTCTTTCACTTTTTTCAACTAAAACTGGTATCAGAAAATATTACAATGTTACAAGTCTTTCAGATTTTTGCGTGTTTAGAGCATGACAAAAAGCACGGTACAATCATCTGTAAGCCATTAGTGCACTTAAAGACGCTGCAGTAGTTCTTTAGTGATAATATTTATTTTTTGTTTTCCCAAGTTTGAATAGACCCACAACAGACAGCCAGAAAGACAATGGTTTTGGACACCAGTGGACAGAATAGCGTCTTGCTGGCTTTCTTTGTTTATCTTAAGCATTTGGCTTGAAGAAATTGGCATCTTAAAAATCCATATAATGTCCAAAAACATCCCCTCTCCAGTCCCCTACAGGTGCTGAGCCTAAACGTCACAATGGCAGACGCTCCCTAGCTGATTGACACTGGAAATGCGAGCAGCACACACACCATCGTTTTCTCCTTAATCGTTTGGTTATGGGTTGGTGTTTTTCAGCCAGTAGGGACACTGTTGACCATATCGAAAAACACCAAATACAATTACAATGGCTTCTCTAGCGGCCTTGTGTTGAATCCCAGCAACATCCGAGGTTGTTGTGAGAAGGGGAAAGGTAACTGACTAATCAAGTTTTCGGCCAAAGTTTTGCCCAATCTGGGAGCTCGTCAGCGACACTGTGACTGACCTCTCTCAACCAATAATATGTACGCCCTCTCTTCTCGCTGCTCAGACTTTGCTCCCCGCCGTGCAGTACTCCCAAATTCCCCCAGACTTCCGGCCAAATCGTTGAGCTTCTGGTAGGTTCGGTGCTGATTTGTAGTAGCTGCCACCGATTGCACTATCACACATCTGCATCCTGACAAGGTGAGGCCAGGTGGCCCGACCAAATCTGGACGGGCTGCTCCAGACGTGAACCCCCCCCCCCCCCCCCAAAAAAAAACCTCCCCATGAGTCTCCCAGCACCTCACCCACCACCCGCTGCTGTCTCTCCAACCTCCCATCCACCAGTCCCCTTTGCTGGGAGTTTTCCTTCCTCCACAGTGATGTGCTTCCTGCTCGGCCCTTATCGCTGCTCACAACGCTCGGTGAAACACACACTCACACACACACACACACACACACAGACACAGCCAACTGTCCAGAAGGCCTCTGCTCATCAAAGGCAAACTGGATGTGTTAAAAATAACATGTAAGAACATCTGAAAAGAAAATATTATTTACTTTAGCCCCTTAACTCTTACCCCACATTGTCTGACTGTCTTTAATTATGTGTCGATGTCAAGCCTCTGCTCATGAATGTTAGATACCTCATTTGGTGCTTATCTGCCTCAGTTTAAAAAAAAAAAGAATGACCTGATCATAAGGAAACAGCTCCTTGTGTATTTTTGATATTTAGAAAAAGTTATTTGATATATTTTTAGTAAAATGTGTGATGATTTAGGTCATACCGATTTATCTCTGGCCCCCAACTTTATTTTACTGACACGAGACTCGGCAGAATAAAAACTGTTACAACAAGAACTCTGTAACCACCTTAAAACATGTGCGTAAACCATTATTTACACGCCCTGTCCTGTGAGGGTTGCGTCGTAACACCTGTCCATCTACCTGGACTTACTGCTATCCATCATCCTTCCCACACTCACAGGCCTCCTCCATCTCTCGCCTCCTCATGCGCCCCTCAACACAATTACTCACCGCATGACAAATGACAGGCTCTCGCTGCCGAGATATCAAAAAGCCCCGGCCACTTCTAAATGAAGGCACTTTGGCAGCGCTGCGCTCCCTGTGCTTATCGGCGGGCGAGCAGTGCCCCTGGCCGTCCTGCCCCCCCCCCCTTCCCCACCACCCCTGCTCTCCATGCCCTCCTCAGGGGGTTTAGTTAGGGGAGCCACATGGAGGGCCAGCCCGGCTTGATTTATCTCCCTTGCCCCTCTGCCCAGCCACTCAGGCAGGCCGAAAGAGCCGACGAGGCTCCAGCGGGCCTCTTCTGGAAAGCCCGGCATTAGCTGAAATAAACCATTCTGCCGCCCAGTGAAAAATGTCCTCTGATTGGCTAATTAATCAGTCAAAGGGGAGCGACGCGGCTTGTGACTTGAGGGACCCAAGCGGGCGACCGCAGAGGGCCTGCTGATAAATAGACTCCCCGCCGATTCATACATCAACAAAAGTTAGTCATTTTTTAAAGCTGCCAGCTCAGATGTAAGGTGGAAACGAGCAGAGTTTTATTTTTTCCTTTGCAGTCCCTCCTTTCTTTTTGTTTTTGGGGGTTGGGCTAAGATAATTGAAAATTTTGATGTAGTTTTGATCTGTTCTGCATTTCTATAAATGATCCTTTGTCCTTTTTTTGTTTTTCTTGTATAACCACTTCAGTTTTTGGCCCCACTTCAGATTGTTACAGCTCTACTATATAAAATGAAATTATTTCCCTCTTTTCATGAGCCTTAATTACATAGATGTTTTTTTTTTCCATCATTACTCATTTTATTTTGACTTGGGGGCGTCAGTGAATTGAATTTGTAGTTTATCGCTTTGACCTTGTTAAGAGGAATTTTAGGAAATGGCTTCCACCTCCACAGGCTTTTTTAGTTTTATGTGGATTAAGCGTTCTACTTGACTACCGCGAACATTAAAGCCGTTCCACCATCAATCCACTCATTAGTTTGGTCCTCCCTTCGGTTGTCAGGAAAGAAAAATGGTTCGGCATAATTCGGTGCAGGCCTTGTTTTGACGTCTGGGCCTCCAGTCAGACGGTGGGTATGGGGCGCCCTGCTCTGGGGTCAGCGTGACCCCTGCGGCCTCTCCCACTCCCACTCCTGCTCAGACACAAAGGACACTGGATCAGGCCTCATCGGGTGGCACCTGTTGCGAGTGCATGCTGCCCACGCTCGGTGCACATGAAGGATCGTGCGTCAGCGGGGGCTCCCCCGATACCGCCCCGTTAAGAATACGGAGCAGAGGCGGCCGCTCCAGCATTTGGCAGACGCAGCGCCAGGGCGCCGGTGGGCGGGGTCGAGTGGTAAAACTTTGCTGATGGCGCAGAAGCCAAAAGTGATTTTTTGGAGCAAAATTTGAAGCCATTTGTGACGCACTGATGCGTCTGATCATGTTGCGGTCGGTTATTTTTAAAAAAGGCAAAAAGATGGCTCAACAGAATTGACTTTATCTTCTGAATAGTGAAATAGTCCTTTTTCTGCATGCTTTCTTTGGGAGTGAAGTAAGTTCTGCATCGGGCAGCTTTGTGTAGGTGGTTAAATCCAGAACACAGATTTATTTCCCATGATGAGCTTGGGTCCCCCTCATATCTGTAATTAACTGTATAAACAGACATGCGGGGCCAAAGCCAGGATTGACTCTTTGTCTTGGTTGTCCATCAGTCTGCGCCGCTGACCTGCTGAAAGGGCCCGCCGGCGTAAACGTGCATTGTTGCAGCGCGGCCGCTGCCATTTGAAGGAGCCGGCGCAGTCCTGGGAATCACGGGGGCTCATTGTTAAGCCCAGGAGCTCCGATTTGATTTTCAGATAGCGACTAAGTGACTTGAGCAAAAGCGCTGCCCGGCCTGGGCATATTTGTTGATGCACTCTGCTGTTACTGTTAAAAATATGGAGACCCAACCCCCCCAGTCCCCATACACTCACATTTGCCATTTACCTCCCTGGCAGTACTGCAGACTGCTCCCTGCTGGCAGTGCCAGCTTTCTGACACTTAAGGATTAGCACTGGACAAAAAGGAGGGGGGGGGGACGGCGTCTGTCTCTTAGTTACAGGCTTAAACTACAGTATATGGGAACAGGATAATTACAGCCCGGTGGAGCTAAGCGCCCCAAGATTTCCAGCCCTCTCGGCTGTTTACAGTCACAGTCTACCGCTTCATCACTGACTCTTTAATCTAATAAATCACAGCTGGGGGGAAATAATCACAGCGTCTTCCCTCCCCGGGGTTGGGGTGAGGGACCCCAGTGTTTGTGAAGGGGGTATTGTCAGCAAGCGTTTGCGATGTTGAACAAGCACAGGGCAGTCACGCTGCATGCATAATGTTGTCTTCATTTGTTACTTATGATAAACGTTCCTGCACCGGGGACAAAGTGTAATTTTTCAGAGCCCTTGTTTCGTTTAAACAGCCCACAATGTGTGCTTTTAGCTAACGCACGGCTTTGTGGAAGCCACCTGCCTCGCGTGACACTGAATGTGCCCACGGGCATCATTTGTAGTTTTTAATGAATAAATAGAACAACCGTATTTGTGCAGAAACAGGATGATAAACATTTTTTTTAAATTTCTTTTAGAGGTTTAGACTTAATTTAGATGGAAAATCCTGATGTGAAAACGAGGCATCTACTGTGAGGCTTCCACCTGTTTTTCTGTCCACCCACATCAGGCTCATGAAGGATGGGCTGCTGGGGTTGTGCGATCATCAGGGAGGGACAGCTGGCTAATCAGGCCCTGATCCATAGACCCCAAGTATCACCAAATTTATTATTGTGGCAGGACAATGAGGACGCATTCACGCAATTACAGACCCAACCGATATTGGCGAGAAATTATTGAAAAAAAACAGCGAGTAATGCAAAGAGGCGCTTTTTAAGAAAATAAATGGGCAGCTGCAGTCCAGCTCCTAATTACCCAGATGCAGAGTGTGTACCTTAGAAACGGTTCATTAATATGTCCCTGTTTTAATAACTTTCCAGAACTGAACTTTGGAACGATTTTAAGATTTTAGCATTTGAAACTTTGCTCATGCATTATTGCACAAATGGCACATAGAAACACAAGCAAGTGAGTTCCAAACAAGAAAAAACATGACTGAAAAAACAGGGAATGTTCTCAATTTTCATGATGTTGAGCCTGGGTTTATTATTTTTACTAAGCTTCGTAAATGCTCATTTTCTTCTTTCTGGTTGTCTACAGGGGAAATGTACATTTAATGTTAATTATATGGTGGGGGGAAACACGTGGACTTCAAACACAACAACCCCTTTCTGCTAATCTGTGTCGTCTCTTATCGTAAAGTTAAACCGCGAACTGTATTTTTGTCCAAGAAGTTGGACTCAAGGCTTTTAGCTGCTCTTTAGATAGGAGCAGACATCAACTTCAAATCAGTCAAACATGGCCAGAATTTTCAAGTGTTTTGTCTCTTTCCTCCGCGTTTGATAAGAGCAAAGTTTTCCATTCACTGGAGCGGACCGTTTCCGTCATCTCTGCTGGCTTGACGTACCCTCCCGCTGAATGTGCTGGCCTCAGTATCTTGGCACCTTGGCACACGTCTTTCCATTGGCCACATTAGTGGGGGGGGGTAGAACTGGAGTGTCTTGAAGGAGGCGGCCTGTTGAATGTCTTCCCACCCTCTCCTTTTCTCCGGGACCCTCTGTGGACCCTCCCTGTGTTCCCTGCCCAGCCCCCGCCAGGGGAGAGAGGGGAGCAGGAAGGGCCCGATAGCCAGCCAGGCCGCTCCTCCGCTGAAGGAGTCTTATCTCAGAGCTGCACACAGCGCATTGAGCGCATCCTTTTCCTGGGGCTTTTAGTCTGGGAGGAGAGGAGGCGGTGTGGGAGGAGAAGGGGTTGACACAGCTTGATATAGGTGTGTGCTCCAGACCTCCACTCTTCAACCTTGCCTTTTTTTAGCCATTATTTTTCAGTTCCAGCAATTATGTAAACTGAGTTTTTGCAAATGAGTTGAATCCCTTCTGAGATTTAAGCAGAGGCTTCTCTTTGCATGGAGATTTCATAATATTTAGGTTTTCCCAGCACTTCATGAAAATAAATCTTAAATCTCTCCCTCCCTGCATATGAATTTCATGCTGTAGCAATAATGGTAAAGAAATATTTATTTTTGAAGACTCTTGGTTGTTCTTTGCTGGAAATGTGAGTGAGTAAAAATCTGGATATTACAGCCTGGATCCCCCTGAAAGGTTCTGAGGAGTTTTGTATTTTTAGATCAGGTTGATGTGTGAAGAAAGGATTTTTTGTGCTCTTATATACGGTAAATGAAAAAATTTTTTTTTTATCATTTGATTGTTGAGGCATCTGTATAGATATTTGAATAACTTTTAAACAATTGTTAGGTGATACAAAGTGGTGTCACCTTGTATAATATAAACTTTGATATATCCTGAGGCTTATTATTGCCATATTATTGTAAAACCATTTCTGTAATCATTCTTCTAAAGTCATGACACTCGAAAGCAAAGAGATGGAAAATATGAACTAAAGGAAAAACGTGCAAGAACATCTTTTTTAAACATCAAGTTTTGGAAATAATATTATTTGTAAATCTTTTCAACCTTGAGTCTGAGCTACCGCGTCTGTCCGTCCGATCGCTTCCTCAAAATCAATGTTTCCTCTTTCTGTTTGACGTTCGGTTGGTTGAAAAAAAAAGAGAGCATCCTGTGAACTACCTGGCCAAAGGAAGGCTGGTTACTGGCACACATGAAAACATTTACATACATTTTTTTATTAAAACATAGCAGTTGTAGTGATTTTAAAAGTGTTGATATTTGTTCAGTTCCATAAACTTATTAAATGACTCATCACTTTTCTTATAGATGTCTTTGTACTGTTGATCACATGACTGATAACCAGCCCCAGAAGGAAGATTCCACTGAAAAGTGGAAATGCAGCATTTCACTGTAGAATAGTTTTTTCCCCAACATGTTGCCCTGCGCACTCTACACCAAAAAAGATCTCCAGGGCTGCCAGTAATGCAGACTGGATCAGTGTGTGTGTGTGTGTGTGTCTGTCGGATCACAGTCCTGCTGTCGGATCACAGTCTAATGGCGATCCCCAGGCAGTGAGGAAGAACCACAACCCGAGCCCAAACCACCTCTCCCTGATGATGAGGAAGATGTTTCTCCCTCAGTCACTCTGCCCTCTTTCTTCTTTCGCTCATTCACCCTCTCCCTCTCCTGAGAGTAATTTCACAGGCAGTTCTAAAGTGGCCCCCAGCCATCTTCCCAAATCCCAGTTACATGTTGTTTGGCGCTGTCAGCTCTAAGCCGCATCTTTCCTCTCCCAAGCAGAGAGGATGCCATTGTGCAGAAACACGGACTATAGATTTTCTCTGGGAAGTTGGAAAGTTTTGTTTAATGGCGTCTCACCTGCAGGACCATATCCCTCTTATTAGAAGTTGTGGTTATTTCCAGTTGGGGTCTTGGATGGTAGAAAACTTTGTTGAGCCCCTGTGTTGCCCTTCATCCCCGGTTGAGTGCACTTTTTTTCTTTTACATGTTGATGCGCTGTGCATGGCACCTTCATGCCCGATCAGCCATAGTTTGCTTATAGAAGAGTTCATTTTTAGCTTGTGTTCAATTTTATAGCTTGTGATCATTTATAGCTAGTTAATTCAGATATTGTGAATGAATGAATGAATTTATTAATTACCTCCCCAAAAATTGACCAGTAAACAGGAATTACAAAACGTAAAATCCTAAACAACATTAGCATATTCATCAGTGTAAGCTTAACTACATATCCATATTTGAATTTGAACATAAATACAAACCATAGTCATATAAACCAAAATATTCAATTGAATAAAATTGTAAGTACATATACTCTCCACTATGAGAGATTAAACTCCATACAATTTTGTTTTTACAATAATATTCAGACAAGCTCCTAATAAAGTGTTTCTGCACTAAAATAAGTCGATACAACAACGACCATAAGAGGAAGTTAATAACTGCAGCCTGCATTGTTTTCCATGGCCCTCAGTTAGTCTCCGTTGCTGCAGATGCTCTGACATAAGCGGAGTGTAAAAGCTTAAAACCACGAGGTGACTCCATTCAGCTATGTTTTTCAATTTATCCCTAATCTGTAGTGTGTGAAAAATGCCATCCACTCCACTATCTGAGATAATACACCGCGCCGGCCGTATTGTTTAGTGCGACTCTCCAGAGGAGCTTCTGTATTCTTCTGGACCAATCATTATGCATTGAGTAGGCCATTAGGAAAATGAAGACAAATGGGTCACAAGGGCGAGGTGACAAATTGTTCAGTTAAAGCCTGAACCGTGTTGTGCCTCACAGCTGTAAAGTTGAGCCTTTGTAACGTGTCTCCCAAAAGGTGGAGAGAAGATCTTAGGCAGATTTCACCGATCACGCAAATGTTTTCTTGTACATTATTCACATCAAACTGTCTCAGACTGTGTGAGAAGTGCTGGCACACCTCATCAGGACAGTGCACGTTCTAGTTGAAATCAGAAGAGCACCCCGTGCCGTCGCCCATTAGGGCCATTTCACTTCCGTTATCCATTTTAGGCAGGCGGAAAATTGGTTTACCAAGGCCGTTGTAAAGCTGTTGGGACAGCTCAACCTTCGGGATTGATTTTTATTTTTAATCTTCTTGCTGTTCTGTTTGATTTGGACACCAAAGTCGAGGCGTTTCCGCTGCAGGTTTCTCAGCTAGAGAGGAGCTTTCAGCTGACTGTGCAAAGAAAGCGCCAGATGTGGGGAAACCACGAATGTAAGGAATGGATGAAGGGTGTCAGAAATGTGACAGTTACGTCGACAATGCTTGATTTAAAGCTTCAACACCTATTGTTGCATCGGCATCCTATTTCTGGCTTTTCACTTATTAATGTCTGGCGGGGTAGTCTTTGTGCGGTGACTGGGAATCACTTAAGCTCCTTGGCACACCATTGTGTGCTGTCCTGCGTGCGTGTTGTGCGTCAGGCCTAACCGTCCTCTCCTGTGCTTGTGTTTGGTTCAGGAGAGCAGCAGCAGTGACTCCCAGGGGGAGAGCGAGGAGGGCGCCACTCCGGCTGTGTCGGAGCTGGATCCAGAGGCCATCACCAAAACGGTGACCAGCACACTGACCATGCAGGAGTACTTTGCCCAGCGAATGGCGCAGCTGAAAAAGGCTCGCCAAGGCCCGACTGCAACATATCCTACAGAGGCAGAGGCCACAGAGACATCAGGTCCAACTGAGCAAGTTAGTCCAGTCTGCAGCAGCGAGGAAACAGAAGACGCGGGAAGGAAGAAGAAGAAGAAGAAGAAGAAAAAGAGCAAGAAGCCCACCGAGGATATAGAAGTCGTTGAAGAGCAGTCCAGCGCTCCCATTTCAGGAGAAAATGGAGAAAACGGGGAAAAGGAGTCATCGAGGAAGAAAAAGAAGAGGAAAATGGCAGAAACCCACAAGGACGTAAATGAGGACGTTAGCTCTGCAGATGTTGTGGAGCTGAGCTGCGAAGAGCCGCCCCGCTCGAAGAAGAAAAAGCTCAAAAAGCACAAAGAAAGTGAGCTGTTAAGTGGAAACAATCTGACTGAGACTGAAAGTGTAGAGTCAGAGCTCACACACAACAGCCACAGAGAAGAGGGTGAGGTAGCTAAAGAGGATGAGGGGGGTTTGGAGGGAAAGAAGTCCAAAAAGAAGAAGAAAAAGAGAGAAAGACAGGAATAAGGTAGATCTCATTAATTGGAATCTTTCAGGTCTCCAAAGGACTTCATATTCCTCCTCTGACATTTATGGGGAAAACAAATTATATATCTTAGACATAATCTGAAAACAGCATTTTGATGTTGGCCACTGGCAGGTTTGTTAAAAATGAAACAAACTGTTATGTGATCTATTTAAATGTGTTTTTACATGAAGTGTCCACATGCAGACATAGCATTCCAACACTTTTCCCTCAGAATTTGATGGGAGCAACACTCATGGTTCCTCATAGTAAGATGTGTCGATGAATTAAAGATATCACTGTACTCCAGTTAATGCTGTGCACAGCAAAACTCTTTAAGGAAAATGTTTGTGAATGAGTAATGCACCTTCTCCCCCCTGTTTTATAATGTCATACAAAGACTTTAATGTCATACAAATAAACAGATAAAATTAGTTGTTTTAGCAGATATATGAGAAGGACCATGTCATTTGTATTAAATCGGGTGAATAATATATCTGGATCGTACCTCCTGAATAAAACCATCTGCCAAACAATGTCCTCTGTCTGTTTTTCCTTTTTAGTTACGGAGACATATACATGAATTTAGATAGAATGTGAACAGTTGGAGAAATAAAAGTATTCAAGCTGATCTGCCGTGGAGAATCTCTACAACTCTACCAGGAAAATCCATGTTTTTAGCAGTGAAGCATTCCACCTGTCAACTGTTCTAATTTCAGATGACAATTGACGTCACAGAATCATTTATTTGACCTCACAAAAGTTAAAATCTTCCCCGGCCTGTCTAACTCCTGTCGTATGAGTCAAAAACGGGGTAAGTGCAACTGCCCAGTCTTGCGAAAATCAAGCAGCCTTCCTTGTCACTAATTTGGGTGTGTATGTTTTAGTCATTCTTTAACAAAGGAGAGGCATGACTCTTGATATTATTTTTTCAACTACAATCAATAGTTAGCTGTTACTCATTTAATTCCACAATGTGAGTTACATTGTGTTTATATTAAAGTGCAGAAAATAAGACCAATTTAGTTTAGGATTTAGAAACTAAAGTTTCAAATGCACATAATGATAATTTGTATGATTATAATACCCAGTACTTAATTACAGAACAATTAAGGCTCTTGTATGTTTGAAAAGGGGGAAAATGTTATTGCAGGTAGCTTTTATCTCTCTCATTACTCCTCTAATGTTCAGTGGGACCAGGTGAAAAATTTTGTAAGACATCATTTGCTCTTTGTCAACCACGCTTTCATAATGTTTTCACCCTAAGTAATACATGTTATGTCTCAAAGGGAGTTCACAGCTGTCCCTCAGCATGATAGAACCACTGGCACACTTCTATTTTAGAAAGGATGTTTATTTTTCATACGGGGTTCCGGTGGTTGCCTGCAGTCTCTGCATATTTTAGTCTAATATCTAACTGAATTCGCACCACTGGAACGTTTTCTACTGACTTTTACAACGCTCTTTCTCCAATCCTTTTGGCAAAAATAGCAGCCTGATCCGGAGCATCTTTTGGAGGTGGGGATGACAGCACTGATCCTGTGGGCCTGGTCAGCTCTCGCCTCCCAATAGCTCTATTTTTCTGTCTCAGGTTAAAAGCCACAAATGATCTAGAGTAAGTATTTCTTAACTTTTAAAGGTTCTGCAGTAATAGCCATTCCGGTTTTCAAAATATGATTTTTTTTTTTTTTGACCAATCGCTGACTGGGACCAGAAATTGTGTGAAATCAGAGCAACACAATTCTAATCTTTCAACTTTTCATACCTCGGATACCTTAAAACACCTGAATCCCAGAAGGATTTGTGGCATGGAAAGATTAGGACAATTACAGGATTAAACTTGTCTTTTTGGAGCCTGCTCTGATCTGTGATACACTGCTTCCTCTGTGATGCAAACAGTGAAAGCAAGGATGTGATTTAGGACAACAGAGTGTTCCCCTCTGAATGTTTCAAATCAGTACCTCAGTATAAACTAAGCTCAATAGGTGATCTGTTTGATCTTCTAGAGAAACAAGCCCTGGCTCTTTTAAGTTCAGTGTGTTGCTGGTGGAAACTAAATTTTTTTACTGTTAAAAAGGAAGAAATTGTCCTCTTTTTCATGCACAAAAAACACCAATTATTGATTCAATTAAATTGTGTAAACTATTTCAGTTTAGCTTGTAGAAATTCAGCAAAAATGTACACTTCAGCGGGAATTCTTGTCATTATCTAGGCTTGCCTGACAAAAGTTGTTGCAAAGGTTAAGCTTCCTCCTCCAGCAGGCAAAGCCCCTCTTTGGACACCGGTAGCCACATGTCTTTAACACAGTATGGGTGAACAACAGCAGGCTAATACGGCTCCCACCCACTCACGGATAACACCCAGAACATTGAGTCACTCTAAAATGCTCCTATCTATACTAACCCCGGTGTTTGGGAATCTAATCCCAATTGCAGACGTGTTGTGAGAACTCGTTGTGACGCATCGCCTCTCTGCACTGTACCTGACTCGTGTGCCCCCCCCCCCCCCCCCCCCAGCTCTCACTTGGCTTTTCTGACTTTCACTGACCACACATCAGCACGGCCCCTCTCAAAACAGCGAGAGGAAGCACGGGCCTATATATCATGGATGTGGCTGCACCACGCACAATTTGCGGCTTCAGGTGTCGTATCCTGTTCCTGTGTCGGGGTTAGCCAGAGCTGACACTTCACTTTGAGCGGTTTGGGGGGGGGGGGGGCGCAACCCACCACAAGATGCGCATCACAACTTTAATTCCTCCTAACCTGTGAACCAACACTTGACATTCCTACTGTCTGTCGCCCGCCGCCTCCCTCCTCCGTGGATAGGGCAGATAAGACGGGGCCTGTGATCAGTAGCTGTGTGTGAGCAGTGTGAGGGAGTGTGAGGGAGTGTGAGCCGCGGCTGCAGCTTGAGAGTATCCTGTCAACAGGAACTCCTGGATTTGATGTGCACCCGCTTCTGGCCCACAGAAGGAAACTGATTTGTTTGTGTGTGTTCAACAGTTTGACTCCCCCTCGTGAAAAAACACAAGTTCAGCAGCTCCAGGAACTGACCCAAATGGCTGAAAATGTCGATATTTCTGTCCTTTGAAAAAAGAAAAAAAAAATGTCAGAAAATGTTTAGATCTTGTGAGATGGAGAGAATCTTTGGCGTGTTATTGTGTTTTGGTTGACATGCAAACACCACTTAAGCCTTCACTGGAAATGAAGAATGTCTGAAAGTCACTTAACCAGTGCAGTTTTCTGGCCAGTGAGTCAACTGCAGAACTGGTTAGGTGAGTCGTGCACGTTTTCCTTGTTAAAAAACAACAACAAATATCTTAAACAGCTAAATCTCCTTTTCACCCTTGAATACAAACAAGAATGAGAGTAAATAGCCTGCCAATTTCATGTCTTCCATGAAAATAAAGGAATAATAAGGTGGTGCTATGTCATGAGCCGTCCTACTAAGTGCAATGGTTATTAGGTCAGAGGAAAGTGTTGTTTTGTTGTGAGGCCAGTTTAAAGAGTTGGTTGTGTTGAAATGTTGTGCTCTCTCTCTTCTCTGTCATGGGCTCAACTTGCTATCAAGGAGGAGTCGGGAGTCCTGCGGGGGTTTCTTCTGGAACCTGCTCCTCAAATATAAAGCGCTCCCCCTAACCACCAGGAAAGACTGAATCATAACCGACAAGCAGGAGCCGCTGCGTGTGCGCATCTGTGCTTTCTCCCAAAATCTGTCCTCACACCCGTCTCCAGCTGTAGCCAGTCAGGGACGCGCAACAGGATTTTCTCCTATAAAGTTAGGTTGTTTTGTTTTGATTGTCGTCATTTTAGTTTCTCGCATAAAGCAAAAAAAAAGACTACAAGTTACCCAAAAGAGAGTCAGTTGCGCATTTTTTTTTTTTAGTTTGGAGAGCAGAGAGCGCGCGGCAGATGGCTGCTCTCATCAGCGCCTACTCGTCGTGGCCGGAGTCCTTCGAGTGTCCTCAAAGTGACGGAGACGTGCCGGACGGACATGGCCCGCACAGGAGTCCAGGGGACAAGGCTCCGGAGCCGCGGATCCGGCGGCCCATGAACGCGTTCATGGTGTGGGCCAAAGACGAGCGCAAACGGCTGGCCGTTCAAAACCCAGACCTGCACAACGCCGAGCTCAGCAAAATGTTGGGTGAGGGAAAAGTTATTTACTAGTTACAATTGGACTTTTATTATTATTATTATTATTATTATTATTATTATTATTATTATTATT
>CAJRST010012224.1:4523034-4645958 GCA_907169785.1 Menidia menidia | reverse complement strand
TATTATTATTATTATTATTATTATTATTATTATTATTATTATTATTAGTTAGTCACGGTACTGATTCACTATTGCTTTGGAAACTTTTTTCTGTTGCAAGACCAAAATGACAAAATACGAAAATCTAAAGTTCAGACAGCTTTTCAAATTGCAGCTGATCATGAAGTTAAGCGGTTAGTATGGTTTTCTAAAGTTTAAGAAACATAAACTCCATTGTCACCCGTTTTCAAATTGATTAAGAAACAGACAGGAGGGAGGAGAATCGTCCCGCCAAGATCTTTCAATTCATGCTTCATATTCAACTTTAAATAAACTTTGATTTTAGTTTATTTCAGTACAGAAATAGTCGAAATCTATATGTTTTAATAAATGCGATTTTAATGGTTGATTAAATCACTGTACCTCTTATGACTTGAGTTTTTCTAATGGAGTTACGAGCTTAAATTGATGATGACCAAACTTTCTTTTTTAATTCTTAAATTTGATTTACTGAGAAGCTGATCAACATTTCTGAATGTTTGAATAAATTATGTTTAATTTTTAAACCACTGTTGAACTTTAAAATACAGTTATTCAAGATTTGTGTAGCTTAATTATCTTAAATTGTCAAGCAATGGAAGGTTGATAAGAGACTTTTCTAAATCTTGATGTAAACCTTTACAAATACAATTAATTACGTGATATATCTCTATGAAAATGTAGATAAGTTGGTAATGTGTCATGCCTGATCGAGAGAAAGAAAATGATGGGGACAAAAATAACAAATGAAACAACACATTTTCAACACAAGATTTAGTGTTAAAACAATTCCGATTATTGTTTTGTTTTTCTATGCATACAGGCAAATCATGGAAGGCCCTAACACCCCCTCAGAAGAGGCCCTATGTGGAGGAGGCGGAGAGGCTTCGGGTACAGCACATGCAGGACTACCCCAACTATAAGTACCGGCCTCGCCGGAAGAAACAGCTCAAACGCATCTGCAAGAGAGTGGACCCCGTGTTTCTGAGTGGGCTGGCCCCTGATCACAGCGGCCTGCCCGAGCAGCGAGCCCTCTGTCACCCCCTTGACAAAGATGAAGTCAGCTCTAGTGGAGTTGGCGGTGGGTTTTCGGGCTCCAGCCCCGCCCTGCCCAGCGTCCGAACCTTCAGAGACCCGAGTGGCTCCAGCAGTAGCTTCGACACTTACCCCTACGGCCTGCCCACCCCTCCTGAGATGTCGCCCTTAGATGCCGTGGACCAAGATCACGTACCCCCCTCTTACTACTCGACTTCCGGTAGCTCCTCTGTCTCCTGCTCTTCCTCGGCCTCATGTCCAGATGAGCACCACCAGAACCACACGCACATGGGCAGCCCGCCTCCGTATCACACTGACTACAGCCAGAGCCAAATCCACTGCGGGGGCACACACTTAGGCCACATCCCTCACATGTCCCAAAGTGGAGGCGGCGGCGGCGGACTAATCCCCGGCCCCCCTCTGTCTTATTATAGCTCCTCATCTTTCCCGCAGATTCACCACGGGCTCCACCAGGGCCACATGGGTCAGCTGTCCCCGCCGCCCGAGAGTCAGGGACACCTGGAGACTCTAGACCAGCTCAGCCAGGCTGAGCTCCTGGGCGAGGTGGACCGCAACGAGTTCGACCAGTACCTGAACTCCAACGGGAGCGGGTTCCATCCCGAGCAGGGCAGCAGCATGACGGTTACGGGACACATCCAGGTGGCGTCCGCGGCCACCGCTTCTGCCGCCGCCTGTCCAAGCAGCAGCACGGAGACCAGCCTCATCTCCGTGCTCGCCGACGCAACGGCGGCCTACTACAACAACTACGGCATCTCGTAGGCACCTGTCCACGAGTGGCTCACCTGAGACACTGCAAGACTTTACAGAAGAGTTCAGACATTGGGAAGACGTTGAACTCGGGTGCTGATAAGGGCAGGATTTGTTGTTGTGTGCCCAGTTGTTGATTTCCAAACCCCTTGTGAGCATCGTCGAGCAACTTCCTCCAACTAAGAAAAGCTGAACTGATTACTGAGCAATATGATTGTCTGGAGCCAGGGAAAGAACAAAGCAATTTGAGGAACATGAAGAAAAGTAGATGGACACCTCAGGGAAGCAAACACAAAATATTAAGGAAATCCACCTCCAGTTGTCATGAAATTTCCAAACCAGTTAAGCAGTCGTTCATTTGTAAATGCTACCAGTTATCGTTGGCACAGAGGCTTGTACAGACGCTCTTTAGAAGCTAATTTAAATCCTTTGATGGTTTGCATAAATGTAATGCTATTATCAATGCTTTCCATTCGAATGTTTGTATTTTATGTTGTTGCTCTCATTAGTTTGGGAGTCTTACCTCAGTAGATGTAAGTAAAAAGACTTTTCGGTTGGACGTTTCTTATGGAATTTAAGAAAAAGGTGTATGATGAAAAAAGAAAGGCATTTATACTTCTCAAGTACTTCATAATATATAATCAACCTTTACCACAAAAAATAATAATGGTAATTATAACTGTATGCTGATTTAGGTTTATGAATGACAATAATTTAAAATAAAGGCCAATTTTTCTATGAATGCAGTTGCCAGTTGGATCTTACGTCCACAGACAATACACCACAGAAGAATGAGCATATGTCATTTCATTGTTATTAAAAGGAGACGTCGGTAATGACCGGCAGCAGTAACGCGTCATTGAGTTGCAACCACTTAGAATAATTAGATGCCTAAATAAAAATGACTATTAAAAGAATATAGGACTCCTAGTTTTTGATGATTTTCGTGCTCAAATTTGGGGGAAAAATGTTTTATGCGTCTTCATTTTAGAGATTAATCTCTGAATCGTGTACCACACCAGGTATTCCTCTATTCCAGGCTCAAGAGGCCCATTCTGACACCCACTGCCTAGCCGGCTTTTCCCTCCCTCCATCGTGTTTCTCCTTTCGTCTCTACTTTCTTTCATTTCATCCCAGTTCAGAGGATTAGAACAAAACAGGCGCGCATTTGTCGCCACCCGCCTTCATCTCAGTCGTCCTTTGTTTTTCGGAGTTTTATTCTGGGTGCCATTCTAAGGCACGCTGGACCCCCACCACACCTTCCCCAGCCACCCCCTCACCCCCTGGTATATCTTGCTGATGCAGACCTTTTTCGTAATCAGTGCAAAAAAAAAAAAAAAAAGGAAAAAAAAAAGATAAATTCCAGGGTCTCCTTCACTGTTTTTCGCCTTTCTCATTTTCCCCTCTTTTCCCCCCCCCCCCTCTCCTCTCACCACTCCTCCCCTTCTCATCCGCTCGGTTCTCTTGAATTTTCTTGTTCAATAAAAGGAATTCAGGGGGCTTTTGACAAATCCTGGAGTCTGGCTGGTCTTCCTGCATTTTTTTGGGAATGGTTGAGTCGTGCTTCTTGTAAAGAGGATGTGGCGGAGGAGCGGTGTTTCCTGACAGATAAGGGAAAAGCCTCTCTCCGTCAGGATGTTTGGGCCTGGCTGGACCTTGCATTAAAGAGCCAGAGTGAGCGAAGGGAACCCGCTGTTCAGCGGGCGGGAGGAAGCACTGCCGCACTGATTAACATCTTACCTACCCGTCTTTACTTAACCACCATTTTTCAGGAGAGGCTTTGTCAACCTGGCCTTTTGTACCTATTGCCTCCAACAGGCTCGTGGCAAACACATGTACTGAATGTGACCTCTTTTCGTACCCATGTCCAGTCTTGATTGTGTGCCTCTGACACACCTTGCTGTGGATGTGATAAAACCGACCAGAATGACACCATTCATCATGCAGCAGACTTTGCAACTGGGCAGTGGTGAGCTCATTTCTTTAAGGTTAGACCATTACCATTTGCCTGCAGGGTTCGAAATTCTGCAGAGGGTCCATTTCAGCGCAGCAGCATTTTGTGGGAACAGGATGGTGGAGCCCCGGGCATTTGGGGTGAGAGAGTAAGTTTTTGATGGGGCATTGGCCCCGCAGTTGTCAAGGGTTAGCCCAAGGTTCTGCTGCAGACTCCCTCGGCAAAGACGTCCTGCAGTGACTAAACAATCACATCCACCGCCTCAGGGTAGGTCATTGTTACACAGACCAGGACACCCACATAAAACATCAAATTATGCTCAGACTTTGCAGTAAGATGGTCAAAATCCAATTTGTTACAAATTTCTTTAAACATTAACGTATTGAAACTCAATACCTTTTCTCAGGAGAAGCAGTTTATGGTGGTAGTTCACCTTAAGCTTTACCATGGCTGCACTTATGTAAGAAATGCCTTTAAAAAATATGGGAATCAGTATGTATCACCTGAACATATTTTTATAAATAGTTTTTTTTTCAAATAATTTGAGTAATTTACTTGAATAATTAATCAAATACATATTTCAATTTTATCTGATCTACAAAGTATGGCATTGTTATGCTGGCACACACACCAGTAGTGGCGTAGTTATTAAGTAGAATGACTTGACAAACCACTTGGGGTTCTTTCACAAAACCACTCAAACACCTCACTTATGATTTATTAGAAAAAATATTTAGAAAAAAGATGTATAAATCCCTCTCTTGAAATTCCCAGAAGAGCCACACAAGATTATTTACTGGGAATTGTGGATCCTGTGACTTTTGAGTTTTCGGGAAGTGAGGGCAAAACACTCAACTTGTCAGCCTCAATTTTTTCCTCTCTTGAAGTTGACTCATCGTCATCTTAACCTTTAGCCAGAACCTACCACTGAAACCATAGGCAGCCACTGCTGCTGTTTCAGCGGCAATAAATCAACATGAACGGAAAGGGAGAATAATGTGACAATAAACAGTGCCGTGACACTTGTGTGAACTGCCGCAGTGTAACAGTTAAAACACACTGGCACAACTGAATTATGTCCACGGCCCGTTTTCCCATGACACTGCTGTTCATAAAACTATTAATTTGACAAATTGAATTTTTCACACACTTAAACGGATTACAAGATTTACAATATTTGGGATGATAAGGGTATAGGCTGAACAAACAAAAGAGCGTCCTCTTGTTATTTCTCTCTGATTGCTGGTTGGCTCAGTTCCAGTCTCAGGTCAAGCCCGTGGAATGAGTCTGTCAGGTAGTCTGTTATGTTTCCTATTTCCTCCACTGCCGTCATGTCACTTCCCTGGGCAAACAAACAACATTGCTGGTCTAACGCAACGCCAACTGTCAAGGTAACAACGTAAGACGTGTGTGTGTGTTTGTGTGTGTGTGGGTGTTTGTGGACCGGCCCCATAGCCGTCACAGCTGTGTAAAGTATTATCCATCTGCTGGGACTGATGGGAGCTCTGATCACTGATCATGTTCCCAGGAGGCCCAACGGAGGCTGTCTGTCTGCTTACTCCAGTGTCCATTGTGTGGCCGGAGAGGGAGCGTCCAAGTCACGTCACACCGGGAAGCTGAGCATTAGAGCTATATGATGCTCTTAATGTTTTAGCTGTAGGTCAGGAGGAAGTAGCTGATTTGAACTACGTGACTAAGGCATACATCAGAGTAAGAAACCGAGATGCCCTTTAGATGTACAGTATGTGTTGTGTTCATGTGTGTTTCCCTGACCTCTGCACTCCTGCTTTATGATTGTTATATAAGCTCTGAGCATAGATTAACATCACCTAAGATATTATAACATTCATTTTTTTCCACTTCTTAAAGCAACAAAACTATTTCTGGAGGTGATTTTAGGGGATTATTAAACAAGCTCGTTACAACATTCACATTGCACTAAATGCAACAAAGTTCACACCAAACGAAACTACTCTATGTGACGGATAAAGACACATTTACATCAGTGAACACTAAATGTTGTTGGAATGCATTTCCACTTGGAGAGAGTTACAGCAGCATAAGAACCTGTTTACAATTTGTACTTGGCCCTCAATCTAGCCAAAGGAGGAGAAGAAGGGGGGGGGGACACACACACACAAACACACACACATTTCACAGCAAGGGATTATGGGTGCAGCTATTCTTCATCTCATTGTGGCTCGGAAACAGGCAGAGTGTGGTGGCAGGCAGGCGTGTACGTCGTCAGACGAAGAATGGACCAGACTCGTCGAGGGACAGGTGCCATGTGGCAGAGGATGTGCGGGGACGCAGATGGGGACCCCTGGAAAACTTGAGGGACCACATGAGCAGCCAAGGGCCTCCCAGCCGTACCTGAGCTGTGAATGCGGCAGCCGAGCGGGATCCGGCACCTGTTCTAAGCAGATACAGGCGGCCAGCAAGCACACAGAGGGAGGCCAGCGCATGGCTGCCAACCAGGAGAAGGAGAAGGCTAGATTTCCATTTAACAGAAAGTGCAGCCCGATTACCAAATCGGCACACGCAGCGAAGCTTTTGCAGTTTTGCAGCAGTATGTAGAAAAAAAAAGGATTGAGAAAAGCTCTTTCTTCCAACACAAACCAGTAAACTTTACACTTTGATTAGAGCATTTACACTGGAATGTTTTAAAACATTTGAAACAAATAGCATCAATTTCCTACGCTTCCTACGGTATTATTCTAAAAGAGTGCTTCAAATTCGCAGAACGTGACCTATTTTTACCAGCAGGCCTGCACTGGCGTCTAACCGCATAGGTTGCATTGGTCTGTTCTATGAATGCTGCTGCGCTATCTGGCTTGTTTTTGACTGCAGCAGATTCTCCCTTGGGTGGTGTAACTCTTCACCTCAATGTAGCGGAGGATGTTCCTATTGTGCTTCCTAATTGCAATGTGGTTGTACCATTTAAGAGAGAGAACATCCCCATGTGTTCCGCATGTGATCTCATGCTGTAGAACTAGCGGGAGGAGGAATTTTGATTCATGGTTTTAATTGGGTTCATTGCAAATTGTGGAGATTCTTCCATTTTCTAAAACACACACATTAAAACTAAAGCTACGCTGCAAAGGATTTGGTTGATTTCTCTAGTTAGGATTTAGTGAAATAGGCATTAATTTAAATTGTTGTTACTTAATTACACACTCAGTCATGAATAGGTAGATACATGAACAAAAGTGCTGATTACACGACCAAACATTAACTGAATTGGTAGGGCTCTTGAAGGAGGAGTGGGCATATTTTAATTTTAAGTCACTCCTCATCTTTTCCATCTTAGTGGGGTCTCGCATTGCCGCTATGCCACTATGGCACTGTTCTGCACTAACAGAGTTTACTCAGCATGCATCCTGAAAGGCAGACGGCGTAATGATTCAGATGAGTGATGTTAGGAGTTCAGCTGTGTGAGACGGCCCCTTTTAACGGCTACTGTGGAGGATAGACAAAGCAAAGCACCAGACCATCTGATGACAGCTTCAGAGGCAAAGTGAGAGCCATTATGTTTAGAATGTTTCAGCAAATATAATTATCAAATAAATAAATGCCGTCACAATGTTACTGTGGTTACACTCCTTGTTTTCATCCTGCATTAGTCTGTTGATCATTGTTCTTTCTTCTTTCTTTAGTTCTATAAAAATCCAGAAAATAACGCGAAAAGTGATGACAAGTGCTCTACCCTGGATGTGAAAATAGCTTCCAGTTTCCTGTCAGCTCACACCAATAGTTTCAGCTGAACTTGTATTATCAGCTGTGCTTGTTTTAAAGTCCAGTGTTCTTTTTTTTTAAATACAAAACATCAAATTTGACAAGTTCTTCATACATTATATGTGCAATCTGTGCAAAAATGCAAAGTCACAGTCAACTGAAGATGCCTAAGTGAAATTAATTCAATTTCAAAAGAGTTAATAAATAAGTTAAATAAATGAAAGTGTAGCAAGTTACTTCCAAGCTCTGCTTATTCTAAATGCAGTCAATCGCTGTGTTTGTTATAACCTCAATCCATCCATTCCTAAATCAAACCCATCCCAGCTGTAATTGGATGAGATGCTGGACACACTCTGGACTCGGACAGTGGGAGGAAGAAGAGAAAATGGAGGGAACTGACACACACACACACACACAGAACATCTTCATTTTGAATCTTAGTCGGTTATAAATGCACAGGTATTTGTCCACGCAGCCATGTACAATAATACACAAAGAAATATCATCTAAAAGACAACATTATTGGTGTAATATATATTTTCTTGCAACTAATCCAGATAAGTAAAAATGAGTATTTCATTTTCCTGGAAATATATTTAAAGTATCTATGGCCTGAAAAGTCTGAAAAAAGACTGATCTGTGATGGACGTCCCTGCATACAAGAAAACAAAAAGTCATGTATGGCTGGTGGTTCAGAGATGAAGTACGTCAGTAATGACACAGTATTTCCCGTACCTTGATGTGTGCTGTTTACACTCAGAGTTTCTGGGTAAGAATGCTCCTCACTGACCTTGGCACAGGCGAACCCTGGCATCATTTCCATGTTCACTCCCATTCCTTCAGCCTTACGTTATGGGTTCAATATTTGGGATGTTGTTGATGTCTGAACTTGGAGGAATCCCTTCCTGCTGGATGCCCGGCTCTATTTCCTTAAAGACTCAACATCAAAAATGAGAGGCACGGAAGTGACTCACATGGTCGTCCCAAGAGTTCAGACACTTTAACTAAAGTACCATGTTGACAGGTTCAAAACAGGATATGAGCTAGATAGATCTATGTTTATTACAGATGGCAGACTCCTTTAAGAGCAGTGATAGCTGAAAGCTAAGATAAGCAAATCAAGCCGCCAGTCACGTATCCATTATGATCCACGCCTCAGCAAACAAAGGATGACCATCAATTGACGAATTTAGACAAAGGTTTTCACTTCACTTACACTTTATGTACTATCAAACATCAATTTCCACCCCAGAAGAAACCCATGACTTAGAATTTCAATAATTTTGACAAAATACAACAAAGAAAACAAAAACAGAATTAAGATTTTGTGCTTACTGCCGGCAAACTAGCCCAAATAAATAAAAGTCTGCACATGCACGTGCTGGAAACGGGCCCCACAGGACGTCAGCCCCTAGCGGACACAGGATGAAGCGCAGCTGGAGGGGCATTCGGCAAATATTCATTACCGTGCCGTCACGAAAGCCGTTTCACATTCAGTATGACCATTAAGTATCTTTGTTATCGTAAAATATCAATCAAAATTATGGAAAACAGTTTTTTGGAGGCCTTTTTAAACAAACTTGGGAAGCATGGCCGCACGGATGTCAGGATGGCCGAGCGGTCTAAGGCGCTACGTTCAGGTCGTAGTCTCCTCTGGAGGCGTGGGTTCGAATCCCACTTCTGACAACACATTTTTCGCTTTTTACGGTACATAGAATGGTATTTGGCAAGGTTGTTGGCTGGACCTAGAATGATGTTAGGAAACACTTTTACAGATAATTCTGTTGCCTGTTAGTTACATGTAGTCTTTATGTGTGAGCAAAATTAAAAAAAAATTGTATACTATGTTATTATAATTTTATATATGTGAATTTACAAAAGTGTAAAAATATTTGATATTTTTTCATTGATTTTGTTGTTCATTTGTGTCATTGCAAGTATATCATGCATATATTTAATTACTGGGAACTTTCGCTTAACTTAGCCTGGCTACTCTTGAAATAAAGATTTTGAGTCCCAACAGTCTTGTCCCCTGGCTTAGTCTGACTGTACAGTTGAAGAAGCCATTTGAGCACTTTGAGCTTTCACTAATAGGATTAATTGCCACATGACCTATGTTGGCAGACTTCTGCAATAACAGTGCTAAATGGCTACACACATGCACAATTCTTATGTGACAGAAACCTTGCAAGATCACAGATGTATGTGCTACTGATATTCATAACCTTATTTTATGAAGGCCGTAAACATATACTTTATTAATTCATTTGAAATATCTGGTAATATGTTTTTTTTTCTTTTAATTTCAGCGTAGGATTTATTGACATATTATTTAACACTGTTAAAGGTTGAATATAATCTTATGGGAAAGACAGCAAAGGGATAATGACATCCCCATGTCAAGCAAAGGTTAAAAGTTGAGTAGAGCTAATGTCTGTCTGGACACGTTGTCAAAGGATTGGCACAGGTCCATCCTTGTTAAGATGAAACCATTCAATGACATAAAATTGTCTCGTAGTATACATTTGGTCATCACAATAAATGGATTAATTTTACACTTAAAAGAGCTACATTACTCTACTGTAAGATAGAATCCATGCTAGTTGAATAGCTTTGGAGTGCTAATGCTATACAATTTCATGGAGGGTTACAACATTTGAATGACTAACATTTCCACAGTTTTTCTTTCTGCACAGAAAAACAAGAAAAACTTTAGTTTCTTCACAGGTGCAGTTAATGGTTTTGTGACATAAACCATGGAATTAGCTGGGTGCTTTTTTTGTCTCAACTTGAGAGACCCTGGAGAGTCAGACAAAGGACTTTAACAGGGATTAGTTTTTTTTTTCTTGTAAGTGACTTTCTCTGTGTGGAGAAATCGTTTGTAATCTGTAAGGGCTAGTGGCTTTTATAACGACCAGAGCCAGCTTCTGTTGCCCAGGATCGCCAAGGTCCCTGCCTTCAGCTGCCACGCATGTCGCATTACATGCTGGTTTTTAAATTTGAAACTATTTATCAAATCTTACATTCAACCTTCCACCTTTAAAAAAAAAAAAACTGTCCAAGTTTAAAATTGAGGCTTTTTATCAGTGCTTCCTTTTCCTGTGGGATGCTTTATCAGCTTTTGGAATCAAAGTAGTAGCCGTCCTGCTGCACAACAGGTTGCTCACTAATCAGACCTGATATTTTAGCAGCAGGCTGGAGAAGGGACAGCTAAGCTCGAGCATCAGGGCCCACGTGCAAGCCTGAGGGTTGATGAGCTTCAGGGTGTCCTGCTGTGACTGACTACATTCACATGGGGAGAGCCGGGCAGCTGACAGGCAGCAGCAAATCAGTCTGCTCTTTGAACCTATTCCGTTAACCAGCAATGAAAGGTTTTCTGTTGGTCAGAGGTTAATTGAAGAATAAACTAATTCTGTCACAACTGTAAGTCTCAAAACTAATTTCATTTAAAGCCAAAACTGATTAGGACCTATTTAATCTGACTTCGGGGTTTTACAGGAGGGGCCTTCTTCACACAGGAAAGCCCATAATCAAATCCTCAGTAGCTCCTCTATGTCCCACTCACCGTTGTGAGTCAGCAGGAGGGGGTCCCATGAGTTTGTCCCATGAGGACATCTCATCAGGACACAGTTAGACAGCCCAACTGGACTCAACTCCACCCCAACATGACACATCAAACTGCATAGGAAGAAGACAGATGGCACACAGAGCCTGATCCGTGTATAGGCTTCGTGAGAATGAGTGCTCATGTGACTATTTCTTTTAAACTTCCGACATCTTAGGCAGGGATTGGCATGCTATCTGTGAGCCTCTGATAAGGGTTACCCCTCATACTCTATGGCAGCTCCGCTGTCCTTACAAGATTAATAAATCCCTAAGTGATACTAAGACAGGAGCAGTAAATGTCTCCAACTTGATATGACTTTGTTTGATTGGCCATGTATAGTGAATAGTTACTGCATAATTGATATGAGGAAATTTTACATGTGAAGGAAAAAATAAGAATATCATAAATGGAAATCTAGTGATTCCTTTGATCAACAGTTGGCAACAGACTTGGCAACAGTAGGGAGGAAAAACACATTTTTAACAGGAAGAAATCAGACTCAGAAGGGATGCCAACACGTGGAAACAACAAACAATGTGACAATCAACACTAAACAAATTAGTCAGTCAGTAAAAGCAGATCAAATGCATTCTGCTCCTGAGCCAGAGATACCTGCAAGGGCATACAGTGCCAAATCAGTGGAGGATTAAAAAAGGCAATGACATGCAACATTACATGTAATTAAAGGTTAAAATTAAACAAGAAAGTATACACACAACTTTTGGATTACAAGAAGGTGGATTGTATCAAAGAACACTGTTAGTAAAATAAACAACATAATTTGACAGTCTTAGAGCAGCTTGATATTCAACAAATACTGTTTTCTCAGCCATACAAATTAATCTAATGTATACAGGTTAGTGTACACTAGTAATCATTCATATTGGTAATGTCCTGCTCAATCTAATCATAGCCAGCTGCAGAACCCAGTTTATGGGGTCAAGACCCAACTGACAATCATCATAGTTGAAGAGATTGTTTAAAAATGACAAATGAAAGCCAAGATTATCCTTCATTATAAATTATTACAGAGTATGCTGTTGCTCTCTCAAAGAGGGTGTAACTCCGTTTATGCAATGATGAGGTCCAAGTCATGTGTCCAAAGCCTCAGCAGATTTCAGTCCAATCTCAGAGTGATTAGCAGGGCTTTTCATTCTATCCTTAGCGTCCCACGTATCTGATTAGCAGGTAGGCCCGCTTCTGTAGGACAGCTTTTGGACTGGTTTTGCATTTCTCTGCTTGCAGCAGTTTGGGTGTTACTTTAGGAGTTTTCTTCTCACATTCAAGAGCTTTGGGACACTATTTTGTAGGTCTGTGTCAGTTGTCATCCGGCCTGTGGATGTGTGTCATGTAAGTATCTTTTCTTGTTTGCTTTTTTTTTTTTTTTTTAACAAATACTGCATATTTCAGCTTGACTATTGTAACTTCACAACATGCATGTAACAACTGAAATAACAAAACTTTGACTGTCAAAAATGACGAGTTCATTAGTTTATGTGTGTGATCCCTACAAAGAGCAGATGCCTAAGTAGTCTCAGGCTTCAAACATTTTCTAAGCATTTAAGTTTTTTTGTTCGGAAACTTTTCGATGCATTATTTGGATAGAGATTTGTTGCTTTACTCAAGAGAGCATGGTCTTCGTATGCATTCTGTTTATGGTCAACAAAATGAGAAGTGAGAAAAGGCTAAACATTTGTTTAGCATCCAATAATTAAAAAAGTATTGGCCTCTGTTGATAAATATCTAATGCTAACTTTGAACAGAGCATAATGTAAAATGTTTCTTTCTGATAACTTTATTTACACAAACCAGTGTAAACATTTGCATTTTGCATTTTGCCAAATACATTTGCAGTCTCTCTTTCACTTGTTCATACCAGCAGCTCAATCATTTATATTTGTTTAAATATTTGTTTCTAAATTTTGTAACAATTTCAACCATTTCGACTTAAGTTATAGCTAAAATGCCATATGTATCTGTGGGCTATAAAGAGCAGTTGGTGTACCTCATAGGAAGGCAATGCAAAGAGCATTTGCAGTAATAATTTACTTTCCTTTGGCAGCAACACTTGCTGTTATACTATCACATCTTAAGAATTGCTAATAAAAGAACAACCATGGCAGCCAAAGCTGTGCTTTATAGGTGTCAGTCACGCTTAGCCTAATTTACCATTTTCAGAAATCTTAGCACTTTATTCACATTTCATAGTGGGCTTGCATCCCTTCCCATCAGGAAACAATGAATAGTCTTTACCATTAACTATTGTCACGCGATACTGCACTGGGCTTATTGCAGATATTTCTGCTTTTTGTAGGTAATCCTTGCGTTTTTATTGCAGGAAAAATCTGGCAAACGGTGTATGTTTGTCACTGACAGGGACAATCACCAAGGCAATGTCCACTTTTACTGCTTGTGGAGACTTAAGCTTGTTATTTAAAGTCACTGGAAGGATTTATTTGTGGCTGTATCCTCATTATCCCTACCACCATTTACTTTTTGATCTGCTCTGCAGTCAGTACATTCTCTATATAGCAACCCTGTCGCGTATCCCACTTAAAAACGTCATGACAGATTGCAGCATGGGCAAATTTCAAAATCTGTCAAACTCAGTAGATGCATGATTACATTGTTAACATCGTTGGGTTACTATAAATATGTCTGTATAAATAGGAATTTGAAATGTATGTGGCCTAATCCTTATTAAGTCACAGTTCTTAAGGTTTACGTTAAGATTTCCACTGATCCAGGTTGTGAGAAACCACTAGATCAATTCACCTTTGTCTTTGTATTATTAGAAACAATGTAAATAAAGAGAACAATTATCCTGAGGTTCTTCATTTGCAGATGAGCCTTCAGTCAGCTTGCCATGGTTTGGTACTGCTGTAGGTTTTAGTTATTTAAAGACCAATCAGAGGAATTGTTGGGCTTCTGTGGAAACATAAAAATGGACTCATTGAATTGAGAAAAAATGGGTTTTTGTAGATATAATGTGAATATCTGTCTGTTTTTCATTTTTGCTGTTCATCTAATATCCAGACTGATAACAGATGTTTCTAGTCGTAGTAGTCGGCTGAATTAGATAGATATTTGTTTGAATTTCTTTTCGATATCTCTTTCAGAGCTGGGTGAGTGGGAGTCATGCAGATGGATTGTGGAAAACCTTTAGCTTGGCAGCTCCGGAGAAACATGACCACTCCCTGCCATTGCTTTCCCCAGCTGATCTACCACCTTCTTCTGTTTACTTGATACCAGAGAGGCAGCCATCGCAGCAAACTAACATGTCGTCCCACAAGCGCAACTTCCAGTGCTTCAATGCTGTAGGGGGAGAAAGCTCCCACAGGTCCCCAGTCCCCTTCAACCCTCACACCACTCGGCTGCCCAGGATCCCCCAACATGGCATTATGGGCCATCATGAACTAGAGAACGAATGCTATCTTTGCTCCGATCACAGACACGCCCGGGCTCTTGAAGCGGCAGAGACCCAGCTGTCACCTCTCTATCATGCTCACCCACCCCATCACCACCATCCACATCAGTATGTTCTTAGAGGGCTGAGCAGACCTGAGGAAGCACCCTTTGGTCACGACCACCTCCTTCATCATCACAGGTATAATAAGAGGGTGATGCTGGTTAAGAGCAGTGACCCTTTGGTCAGGAAGGCCATCGTCTTGCACCGGAAGAGTATGCGCAGCTTTAGTCTGTTCCTGGAGGAGATTTCTGAGCTCATGCAGTACCACATCAGGAAGTTGTACACTCAGGATGGCCGCAAGGTGAGATCAAAGACTTTTTAAGAACAGGTCAAGATTTCAAATAGTTTATTCTCTTAAATCCTACAATCTATATCTGAAACATCTTTCCAGGGAAAAGTCAAACTCAAAATTATCTTTAGAACAGAACAGACTTTTGCACAGTTTTCTGAAGAAAAAGGACATTTATTTTGAAAAATTTGTAAATTGTAAAGTAACTGTAGAAAAAGATTGATACCTACTTAGACAAACAGTTTAGATCCACTGAAATCTTAGTGCAAATCTTTGTGACGCTGACTTCTCTTTGTGTCTAATCACACCTATAGTGTCTTAGTTGCAAAACCACTCATACAACCAGCATATTCACTACATTTAATTTGGATTTAGTTTAGAACTAATAGCTATGATTCTAGTGGCATACAGGTTTTTAGTTTGTGCATGTGGGGATTTTCCTTCACACACACATTCAGATTGTAGATATCTCTTCAAACCCCATTCATCTTGGTCACATCAGAGCTATTTTTGAGAAAAAAAAGAAACAGGTCAATGTTGAAACTCCCCATGCTTTGATAGCAGGAGTGCCTCAGAAATATGTCTTCCATTGTGGCAATTAATTATCTTCACCTGGGCTTTGTGTGACCCCCAGATGAAGCCATTCATCTGCCTTTTCTGACTGTGGATTTAAAATTTAAAACTGCGCTGTCATCATAAAATAAAATTCACAAAAGCATAAAAAATCAGGGAAAGACTCAATATTTCAGGATATTGTTTTCACAGCATTTCTTAGCTGTCAATAGCACTGCAGGCAGCAGAATCCAACATCAAAAAGCCCTCCAGGACATAAAGGATGAGGTGGAAGAAAAGTGTTATATTTGAGTTCAGCATTCCACAACTTCTGTTACTAGATTGTCTGTAGTAAGTGACTATATCAAATAACAAAAATATCAATAAGAATAAGAAAAATTAGAAAAATATTGTTGAAGGACAGAGATCTATTTATGGGCATTCTGTTGCTCTCTGTTAAGACCAAACATCTGTTAGTGAGGCAAATGTGTGATTCAGAGTCACGGAATTATTGCAAAAGTATAGTTTCTTTGGCTATATCATTTAGTCCACCTTATTGCAGACTAAGTACTCAAATACTGCTGAGTAATGCTGATGCTAACAATGGCAGGTCATCATTGCAGAGGGGATTGTCATCTGAAGATGCACTGACATCTCAGTGATCATCCAGGATAAGGAGATTAATCTCAACATGATTCAGCTCATGACTGACAGCAATCTTTCGCAACTCATCCTTGAACTGAAGGAGGGAGGGAACTGTGTCCTGATCCTTTTGAGTTCACAGTTCTAAAATATTTTTAAGTAGAAGAAGAAGAAAAATGTTGAATGTTTGGTGTCTAAAATCCCAATAACACAGTAATAGTGTTGACATGTAGATTGTGAAGTTTGTTACAGAGAAGGCATATCAAATTTTTCATGGAGCAATTAGATAGGGAAGAATAACATTTATTAACATTTCCATATAAATGCATAACTTCTGATAAACAGCTATTGGTTTCATGGTGAAAGAGTTTGGGCAAGTTTTTAAAAGAAAAAAAGTTCAATCTGCCCAGTTTTGATTCTTAGCAAGTACAGAAGTCCTCTGTCTTTTGTGTTTTTGAATGCTCATAATAAGGACAAGCTGCATTTGGTGAACAAACTACAAAAAACATTACTAATCTTCATCTTTTTTAGATTGACAGTGTCCAGAGTCTTCTGGAGAGCCCAGGCATAGTTCTCTGTGTGGGACGAGAGCCTAACCACCCATCCATTCAGGAGAACTTTCAAAAAACATCCAGTGACAAACTTCCAAAGCTGAGTGCTGACTGCAATGAAGAAAAAGAAAGTAGGAAAAAGTCTTTGTTGTTCCTAATACAATTAAAAAAAAATAGTCCTAATCTCGTAAAAGATTTAACTTTGCCTCTAATGTGAGGGATACTCTTCTGCATTTCTTATTTATTTAAGATATGATTGTACACCTTTGTAGTGGCCTAATTCTACATATTTCTCTCTTTTTTCTTAAAAAAAATCCCTTTCATTTTTTGGATGGATGACAAAACAAAGGACACGCTGTGAAGAATAGTATCAACCATGCAAATAAGGAATCTGAGAACAAGTTCACTAAGCAGTCAGTGTCATCTGATAAGTCTGTACCAGATGGAACCGACTCTCCGGACATCGTTGGTTCCTGTCCACCTACTGGTGACGGTGTGAGAGAAGACGACATAGAGAAACGGGTTCGAGTTAATAAAGATGGCAGTTTGTCCATGGAGATGAAAGTACGCTTCAGACTACAAAATGATGAAACACTGCATTGGTCTACAAAAGTAAGAAAGACCATGGGTGGTACCCATGAGAATATGCCGGAACGCAATGATCGATATTTGGCACACCTTAGTGACAGAAGCCATTCAGAATCTGAAAACAGCTTACCTGATGATGCTTATGCCAATCAGCACTATCAAGCACATACCGGGCATCCTCACTGCCCTCACTGCTGCCCTCACTGTCAGAATTACGACATGTGGAACAACGTACCAGTGACACATGATGCAAGTCGTTGTATTCACACTTCCAGCTCAAGCGCATCTTCTCACACACTGGTGTCTCGGAAGATGGTTGTTGAGAGGAAAACTGTGTCGAGATCAAGTGAAGAGCTCAATGAGCAAGTAGTGGCGACAGAAACTTGTGTAAAGGAGACGATTGAGGCATCTGAAATCATGGAGTACTGCACCATTCGGAGTGAGACATGCTCACCAAAGTACAATGTGCAGTCCTCCATAATGGACGAGTGTGAGGCAAACGATCAGCCTATTATCACAACTGATCAAACATCAAAAAAAGGAGAACAAGCTGGATGTGTTACCAATGCAAATGAAGACGATGAAGATGGGGACAGTTCACCAAGGGCTTCGAGAACACCTTCTCAGGACAGCAAACCTGAAATAAAAGAGATTTCTGAAAGCGCAGCTTTGGATACAGGATCCCCAATGCCACACATGTCCACAGACAGAGCCTCTACTGCTTCAGAGCGCTCTGCTAAGTCAAAAAATTCCAAAAAGTCTTACACTTGTTATTGTGGGGCATCTGCAAATCCTGAATACAAAACCGGACAAATCAATGGAGAAGAGGAAGATGAGATACAAAGGAATCAGTCAAGTGCCATGTCGGTGAAGTCAAATGCCTCAAACAAGCCTGACACTATGCAGATCACCAAAAGTAAGGATGAAGATGGGAAGAGATCCAAAAGTGCCATGTCTGTTCAGTCAAATGCCTCCAAAAAGTCCAAATCAGGTGTAGTAGAGGTCACAATTGAAGGAATAGAAATGGGAGGTGATGACAGACAAGAGACGCCATCAAGCTGCATGTCTGTGAAATCCTCCAAGTCTCAAACATCTGTAAAGTTAGAGGCGGCAGCTGAAGAGCAAAAGTCAGCAGAGAATGTGGATGTGCTAAGACCAATAAGTTCCATGTCATCTAAATCTAAAGCCTCTGTTAGATCAAAAGGGTCAAACAAGTCTCCTGTTCAATGGGAAAAACAAGCTGATGAGGATTTATACCAAAGAACGCCCAGTATCATGTCATCCATATCAAACGTATCTGCAGAATTACGACAAATAGCTGATGATGACAGCAATGAAAACTCAGCTGAAGAAAATGAAAATGAAATGGAACCAAGAGCACAAAGTTCAGTATCAGGGAGGTCCAGAACATCTCACACTGCACCCAGAGAAACCTCAGAGGACAATCAAGTGGAAATCAAAGAAGATAAAACAACACCAAGAGTGATGTCTGCCGGGTCAGTGAAGTCAAACATATCTGCAACATCCAGAAAGTCAACAGGCCAAAAAGAGGAAATTGCTAGGCCACCTAGTGCAGTGTCAACTAAGTCAGATGTATCTGCAAAATCTGGGGAACCAAAGAGCCCCAAGCCTCATGCAAACAAAAGTCCTGTAATCTCAGATGAACTGAAGACAGAAGGCAAGACTCCAGAACCCAGACCACAAAGCACAATGTCAGTCAAATCAGCTAAGTCGAATAAATCTGGACGATCAAGTATATCAAAAGCATCTGGAGCTTGTGATGACATAAACGGTGAGAATGTGGAGTCCGGTAATGAAAGGGAACAATGTCAAGAAAGAGGAATAGTTAGCAATGACGAGCTTGAAGAAACAAAACATACTGCTGAAGCTAGAGCACCTAGTTCTATGTCAGTAAAATCTGCCAAGTCTGATGCCTCAGCTGTATCTGGAAAATCAAACGCTTCTCAAGTTCATGACATTAATTGTGATGCTCAGCAGGGAAATGTTGGAAGATCAAGAGAATGGGCTCAAAGCAATATGTCAAATACATCTGATAAATCCTCAAAATCAAATGCATCTGAAGCCTATATGAAATCAGTTTCCTCTGAAATATGTGGTGATGTCTCTGAAGAAAGTGTTACCAAAGAAGACACTGAAAAGAGATCGGGGAGCTCAATGTCCATAAAGTCGATCAAGTCAAATATCTCACAGAGATCAGAAAGATCAAACATTTCTCCAAATGTACCTGAAGATGAAGATAGTCAGGGAGCTCAAACTGAAAACAGAGCACCCAGCGGCATGTCAAGCAAAACAGAATCATGTGCAGAGAGAGCTGTAAGTGCTCTATCAGATAAATCAGCAAAGTCAGCTAAATCAGCCAAATCATATGTCTCTAATGCTTGTTCAGCCAAAAATCTTGATGAGAGAAACAAGGAAGAGGAAATTCAAGAGAGGGCACAGAGTGCACAGTCAGCCAAAACTGAAAAGTCAACTCGTTCTGTTAAATCTGCTAAGTCAAAAGGAGACGGTGGCCCAGCAGAGGAACACAGAGAGAGATCTCCAAGTAATCTGTCAGTCAGATCTGGAAAATCAAATGTTTCTTCTGTATCTAAAAGATCAAAAGCTTCTGAAGTTTGCTTGGAGGCAGGGGAGGACAATCCTGAAGAAAGAGCTGCTGACAGAGAGAATGCAAGCAGACCAGGGTCATCTCGGTCAGTCAGGTCAAAGGCTTCTGCAAGATCAAACAAATCCACTGAAGCTCCAGTTGAAGACCAGTCAGATAATTCTGCTGAGAAAAATGACGAAGAGCTAAATATAGAAAGAACACCAAGTGGCATGTCAGTTAAATCGGTGAAGTCAGGTGTCTCAGAAATATCCATAAAGTGTGCAGATAGAGCACCAAGTGCTGTTTCAGCCAAATCAGCAAAGTCACATACTTCAGCAAAATCAGTCAAATCAAAGGTTTCTGATGTTTCATCTGAAAAATCTGCTGCTCTTCCTGATGAGGCAGATGGTGAGGAGGGAGCTGAAGAGAGGACGCACAGTGCCCTTTCTGTCAAAACCACAAAGTCTTCTCACTCTGTAAAATCTCACAAATCCGCAACACTGGATAATGCAGAGGAGGAAAAGATGTCTGGTCATGATGAATGTGAAGACAGAGCTCCCAGTAATCTCTCTGGTCGATCAGGAAAATCAGCCAAATCAAATGTTTCCTCTGCATCTAAAAGATCAAAAGTCTGTGAGGTTCATTTGGAGGATGGGGAAAATTATCCAGAGGAAAGAATTGTTGAAGGAGCGAGTGAAGAAATAACTGTGAGATCCATGTCTGCCCAGTCAGCTGTTTCTGATGTTTCTGCAAGATCACACAAGTCAAAATGTTCTACTGATGCTCTACAACAAGGGAGCTCAGAAAACGAAGAAAATGAAATGGAGCCAACTGAGGCAAGACCATTAAGCAGCTTATCAGCCAGATCAGTGAAGTCAGGTGTCTCTGAAACATCTGTAAAATCTGCAGAGAGAACATCAAGTGCTTTGTCAGCTACGTCCAAAAAGTCACGGTTGTCAGCAAAATCAGTCAAATCCAATGTCTCTGATCTTCAGAATAGTAAAACTGATGGAATTTCCATTGAAGGAGATGATGTAAATGAAAACCAAGAGAGAGCACAGAGCACACTGTCAACCACATCTGTTAAGTCGACTCATTCTGCAATATCTAGGAAGTCCAAAGGACTGGATGGTCCAGTAGAGGAAAGCATATCTGATCATGAGGATCACGTGGAAAGAGCTCCAAGTAATTTGTCAGTCCAGTCAGGAAAATCAACCAAGTCAAATGTTTCCCGAACATCTAAAAAATTTAAAGTTTCTGACGTTTATTCCGAGAATGAGGTAGAAAATCCAGAGGATAGAATTGTTGAAGGAGAGAGTGAAACAAGAACAATGACTCCTATGTCATCCCGATCTGGCGCCTCAAATATTTCTGCAAAATCAAAGAAATCAAGAAGCTCAAATGCTGATGCTCCAGAGGAGGAGGGCTCGAAGGCTACTAGTGAGCAACAAGACACCGAGCAATCTGGGGAAAGACCACATAGTAGCATGTCAGTCAAATCAGTCCAGTCATGTGTCTCAGAAATATCTATAAAGTCTGCAGGAAGACCATTAAGTGGTTTGTCAGCTAAATCATCAAAATCACGTGCTGAAGCAAAGTCAGTCAAATCAAATGTGTCTGAAGTCTGTTCAGACAAAAATCTTGATGAAGGAAACAAGGAAGAGGAAACTCAAGATAGAGCACAGAGTGCGCAGTCAGCCAAAACTGAAAAGTCATCTTATTCTGTTAAATCTGCTAAGTCAAAAAGAGACGGTGGCCCAGCAGAGGAAGACATGTCTGACCACAAGGAGCACAGAGAGAGATCTCCAAGTAATCTGTCGGTCAGATCGGGAAAATCAAATGTTTCCTTTGCATCTAAAAGATCAAAAGCTTCTGAAGTTTGCTTGGAGGCAGGGGAGGACAATCCTGAAGAAAGTGCTGCTGAAGGGGAGAGTGAAGGCAGACCAGTGTCATCTCGGTCAGTCAGGTCAAAGGCTTCTGCAAGATCAAACAAATCCCAACGCTCCACTGAAGCTCCAGTTGAAGACCAGTCAGAGAATTCTGCTGAGGAAAATGCTGAAGAGCTAAATATAGAAAGAACACCAAGCAGCATGTCAGTCAAATCGGTGAAGTCAGGTGTCTCAGAAATATCCATAAAGTCTGCAGAGAGAGCACCAAGCGCTGTTTCAGCCAAATCAGTCAAATCAAAGGTTTCTGATGTTCCATCTGAAAAATCTGCTGCTCTTCCTGATGAGGCAGATTGTGAGGAGGGAGCTGAAGAGAGGACGCACAGTGCCCTTTCTGTCAAAACCACAAAGTCTTCTCACTCTGTAAAATCTCACAAATCCGCAACACTGGATAATCCAGAGGAGGAAAAAATGTCTGGTCATGATGAATGTGAAGACAGAGCTCCCAGTAATCTCTCTGGTCGATCAGGAAAATCAGCCAAATCAAATGTTTCCTCTGCATCTAAAAGATCAAAAGTCTGTGAGGTTCATTTGGAGGACGATATGAACAATTCTGAAGAAAAAACTCAAGAAGCAGAGACTGGGGAGAGGGCAAGAAGTTCAATATCTACCCACTCGGGAAAAATAAGCACTGATGATAAAGAACATCCAAGAGAGCAAAGTGATGAAAGAGCACCTAGTAGCATGTCAGTCAAATCAGTCCAGTCATGTGTTTCTAACAGATCTGCAAAGTCTGCAAAGAGAAGTTCAAGTGCTTTGTCAGCTAAATCAACAAAGTCACATGCTTCTATGAAATCAGTTAAATCAGGTGTTTGTGATGTTCAGTCAGGAAAGGCTTCTGCAATTCCTGATGACAGTGACAGCGCTCCTGAACCTGAAGAGAGGGTGCCGAGTACACTGTCAACCAAAACTGGAAAATCAGCGTCATCTGTAAAGTCTGCAAAGTCAAAACAACTGGATGATGCAGCAGAGGAAAACATATTTGATCATGTGGCTAATGAAGATAGAGCTCAGAGTAATATGTCTGCTAAATCGGCAAAGTCAACAAAGTCAAATATCTCAGCCTCATCTAAGAAATCAAATGCTCATGTTGTTCCTTGTGAGCATACTTCTGAAAATGAAAGTGAAAGAGACCTTGACGATGAGGAAGAATTTGAAAATAGATCAGAAAGTTCAATGTCAATCCATTCAGTAAAGTCAAATATTTCTGCGCGATCAAAATGCTCAATGGATGTACCAGCCAAAGAAAACATCATCAGAACTAAGTCAAACACTTCAACAGCATGTGCAAAGTCAAATGTGTCCAGAGCTCCATCTGATAGCAACACTCAAGAAGGGAGAAACATAGATGGAAGAACTAATGGCAGAGCAAAGAGTGCAGTCTCTGCAAAGTCAGCTGTTTCTGCAAAATCAAATAGATCAGTGTCAGGTGCTCCAGCAGAAGAAAGTGTTGATGATTCAGATGATGGGGAGAGACCTGTGAGTACATTATCAGTTAAATCAGCACAGTCATTGAAGTCAAAGATTTCAGAAAAATCTAAAAGGTCCAATGTTTCTGACCATCTCACTTTCCAACATCCTGAAGTTGCTGATGAGGATGGGAGATTCAGCTCATTGTCTACGCAGACAATCAAGTCAAACATTTCAGCAAGATCAAAAAAGTCCAAATACTCTGATAGTGCAGTAGTAGAAAGCTTTGAGAGCCTGAATGAAGATCACAGAGAAGAAGAACCAAATGAAAGAGCTGCCAGCTGCATGTCTGTCAGATCAGGTCAATCTTACATTTCAGAAAGGTCCATGAAAACTAAAGCCCGTGGGATTGCTCCTGATAATGTTGATGAACAGGAGAAAGCTACAGAAAGAGCACCTAGTGCCTTGTCAGTTAAATCAGCAAAATCGGATTCTGCCAAATCCATACGGTCAGCCAGATCTGAGAAGTCAAGTGGGACAAAAGTCAGCAATGTGGCTGTCAGCGAAAACCTTGCAGAAAAAGATGATGTAGAAAGTGTGGCAAGTGCCAGATCAGGTAGGTCCACAAAGTCAAATGTCTCAAGTCGATCTAAGAGATCAATAGTAGCTGGAAGTGAAGGAAAAGTCAAAGAAGAAAACTCAAGCAGAGCTTCTGCTGATGATCCCAGTGAAAGAAATACTGAAGAGCTAAATGAAGGGAGGCCACCAAGCTCCATGACAACCGAAGTAAACAAGAATGAGGAGAATGCACAGAGGCCGCCCAGCACTCTGTCTACAAAATCTGCTCGATCAGCAAAATCCAATAGGTCTAATGCCTCTCAAAGTCCAAAGGATGAAAACAGTGAGCTGAATGTCAAACGAGCTTCAAGTAGTAACTCCACAAAATCAGCTAAATCAGGATATTCGAATGCAACAGATCGATCGAATAAATATAAAGTTTCTGGGGTTTCTCCTGGAAACAATACCACAGTCACTGATAAAAACTTAGACGAAGATACTGGGCAGAGAGCATCAAGCCCAATGTCTGCAAAGTCAGTGAAGTCAAATGCCACTTCGGTATCTGCAAAGTCAAAAGCATCTCATGGATCACAAAGATCAGAAAAGACTAAAAAAATTGAGCAAAAAGCTGAAACTGAAGAGGATAATGCCGATGATAGAGCATGTAGTGTCATGTCAGTCAAATCAGCAAAATCAAATCATTCAGCAGCGACCTCATTTCGATGTGATGTATGCAGCAGATCTGAAGTTCCTGCTGTGAGAATTGAGGAAAGTGGAGACAGGTCACCGACAGGTACGTCATCACAGTCCCAAGCCTCAGCACGTTCAAAGAAGTCAAAGGCATCTGAGATTCAAGGGCAGAACATTGAAGCAAAGTCACAAAGCTCTTTAAGTGTGCACTCACGCCTGTCTGTTAAATCTAAAAAATCTAAAGTAAAAGCCAGTGATGATTCTTCTGAGGAAAGGAAGACCGTTCCTCTAGAAAATGCACAGGAACCTAAGAATCCAACGGATTATGACTGCTCTGGTTTGCAGAAAGAAGAGAGACTAAATATGAGTGGGAAAATGAGTAGTAAGACCAAGTCAAGAGTTAAGGATACAGAAGATACAACTGGAGAGACTGTAGATGAAAATTTGGCAATCTCTCATAGTGAGCAGCAACCTAAGGCGAAAAAACATCCAGTCATTTGTCATTCAGCATCAACTGAAAGTGACTTGTCACAAACTCTGTCCAGTTCAGACATCAAAGAGATCTGTGAGACCCCTGCACCTGGAGAATCAAAATCTGTCAACTCAAACAGGATGGCAAATGGTCAGATGGACACCACAGACACAGGGGGGAGTGCCACTGATAAAAGTGTTAGAAGCAGCAAATGCAGACACAAGAACAAAGGTACTGATGGGTTAGATCTTGTGCCATCCATCCTCCCCAATGCATCCCCCACTGAGGTTGTAAATGAGTGGCTGAAATCACTTCCGGAAGATGACACATATGACGTGGAGGAGCTTGCTGAAAGCTCCTGTGGACAAACAAATGACCCGGAAGAAGATGACGTTGAAAAAAGGGAGGACAATGAAAAGAATAATGATTCTGAGGCTGAGCATTTAAAAGACACTAATGAAAATGATGGAATGAATACTTACACCAAAAATGATTGCCAAACCACCTCAGAGGCACCTAATGAAGAAAATACCTGCACTCAAAGGGACGATGCCTCAAAAATATTTAACTCCTCTATACAAGTGATGAAAGTACTTTTGAATCCAAAGCTTGACAGATGCAACAGTTTACCAGAAATTTCCCCTGTGTATGGGCGTAAGCTGAGCACTTCTGCTCAAGGTCTTTTGGATTGCCTTGTGAAGCTTCAGTTAGTAGACCGCGATCCCATAAATGCAGATGAAAAGGATGAAAGATATAAAGAACTCATGAGCATTCTTCAGTCTCTTTGGCTTTGTGATCCTTCCAAAAAAGAAGTTGTGCAAAAAGGTAATGGTCCCCAATTTGTCGATGACGAGTACAATCAGACATCGTCCTCTGGTGTGGATGTCAATAGTGGCTCCACGGGCTCTGGGAAGAGTAGCGATGGAGCAAAATGTGGTATTGCTGAGAACGGTGATGCGTCTCAAACTCAAAGCAGTGCAGCTTTCTTAGGGACAGAAACAGAAATTCAATGGAAATCTGAGAAGGAGGAAGAAAAACGAGAGGAAGATACTCCAGGAACAGATGATACCAATGATAGCCCAAGAGAACTGCCACAAACACCATCATCCTCACACAAGAGTACAGAAGAATCTGACAACAATGGACAAAAACTTCCAGAGGAAGATGAAACAGAATGTCAAGAGAACACCGGTTTACAGAGTCCTGTCCACAGCCAAAGAGCTCAATTAGCCAAGATTCTGTCTCAAGATCCTGATCCAATTTGGGTCCTAACCTTACTAACGAAAATAGAAAAGCAGTTCATGAAACATTACATCAATGCAATGAAAGAGTTCAAAGTTCGATGGAACTTAGGAGAGAATGAGCAGCTGGACATGATGATAAATGAACTGAGAGCTGAGGTTCACAAAAGAATCCAAGCAAGCATAGACAGGGAGCTGAGGAAAATTCAAGGTCAAGCGGGCCTACCAAGGCCTCCTAAAAAAGAAATGTCACAAGCTTCAACTACACAAGCGGAAGGGAGAAGACGTAGGCTGAAGGCCGTGCTCCATCAATCAGCTGATTCACAGGCAGAAAAAAGTGATGATTCGGCAACAGGAACATCTTTCAGTGATCAACGAAATGAAAACATCGATGATTTCTGCCCATGTGAAACATGTATGTTGAAAAAGTTACGTCTTCCAGCAGAGATTAGGGGTACAGCACCAGTTAGCAGTGACTATGACCTAAAGAGGATTCTGCTGATGAAGGCAGGTATGTCTGTGAACACACAATCAGCAGTCCACTGTGCTTCCCACTCTGAAAATGACAGTGAAACAAAAGCAGCAGAGAGACTTGTAGAAAAAGTAATTGTCACGGCGGTTAAAGAAGTTAAATGTAATATAGACCCCCAGAGTGCTGAAGAAGCCTTCTGCTTTCTGGCAGATGAAAAGGAAGAAGACACGACTCAGGAAGCTGAACCGGAGGCTCACAGAGACACAGTAAAAGCCTTGCCAGAAGATAGCATCAACGAATTGAGCAAAACTGAAGATGAGACAGCCTATAGTGAGAGTGAAGTCACGGGCACAGTTGAAGAAAAGTTTTCGGGACCTGCAACAGCTTTGGAAGAGGACACAGAGGATGATTCTGGTGGTGAACAATGTGAAACGGAATCCAAAGCTGAGAGAGAGACAACAGGCAACACCCAAGATCCTTTAGAAAAAGAATCTGAGGATGAAAATGAGGAAGAAAAAACTCCTGTGGTCTCAGCATATAAAGACCAGTCTGATCAAGAGAAGGGAGAAGAAGAAGATGAAAATGACTCAGTGGATGAAGAAGCTGACAGTACCATAGCTGAAGATGGAGCTGTGGAAGCCGATGTGGCAAATTCAATTCTAGATAAATGTGAGAAAGACGAGGGAGCAGAGGAATCTGCTTACAACACAGCCATTTCTGTCTCAAATAAAAAGAAACTCATAGACACGGCCTCTGAAACTGCCACAGAAGATGATGAAAATGAAGCAGTTGAGAGTACCACAGCTGCCACGAGTGAACATGCAACTGAGGAAGATGAGGCTGCAAAGTCTGTGGTGGCCTCAACTGAACATGAAACTGACAGTGAGACCACTGCAGCAGCAGAGAAGACTGACGATGGGGGTGAGACTGGAACTGCCAGTGAAGATGACTCTGCAGAAGATTCAGACATCATTACAAATGAAGATGAAACTTCAGACAAGGGTGTAGCCAGAGAAGTAGTATCAAATGGGGCAGTTGCAGAGGCAACTGACGACGAGCTTGCTGTGGGAAAGGAGGCTACTGTGACAACTGAGGATGAACTGAACAATGACAGAGCTGAAAATGAAAAAGAGACCATTACAGAAGACACGTCAGAAAAAGAAGAGCCTGCGGAGGAAGGCATGGAGAATGATGAAGAAACCGGTGCTCCCATTTGTCCTGATGAGAACGATGACGAAGCCACTGCTGATGAGTCATCAGAGGAACCAGCTGAAACAGCAACAACCGAAGATGAGATGGCTTTAGAAGAACAGACTGCTGTCCCTGGAGAAGATGACTCAAAGGTTGATTCTGCTGAAGAAGAGACTGCTACAGCAACTGATCGGGATTCTGACATTGTGGAAGCTGTTGAAAGAAAGCAGGTTGACGCTAGTGAATCAGATGACGTGGATGATCTGGAAAGTGCTTCTGATGCAACCACAGGGGAAGATGAGAATGCAGCAGCAGAGACCACCAATTCAGCAAGTCATGAACAGGATACCGACAGAGATGGTTCAGAGGAAGAAGGAACAGCCACTGATGAAGAAAAGCTCCCTGCCATCAGTGCAGGTGAGTCTGCAGAAGAGAACTGTGGCACACGCTCAGCTGGGGAATCGTCAGAAGACCCAGATGAAGAAGAAACACCTGAAGTCGAAAATGAGATCCCTGCCACAAGGCAGGCTGAGTCAAAGGAAGAAGCTGCAGCAGCAGAGCGTGAGGATGAGGAGGCTGTTGAAGCACGGACGAGTGATGACAGAGAAGAAACGGGTGCTAGCAGTGAAAATGGCTCTGCAGAGGACACTGATGCCACAACCCACGATGATGAAACGGATGGGGAAAAGGACGGCAATGATAGCAAACAGTCACAGAAAAATGATGAGGCTGTGGATGGAGGGATGGTTGACAGCACTGAACAGCCTGTGACAGAAAACAGTGAAGATGATGAAGCTGCAGTCAAAATTTACGCTGAAGAAGAAACTGATGCAGCTACAAGTGAACATGAATCCGACAAAGAGACAGCTGCAAATACCACCAGTGCAAGAGAAACTGACTCTGACGGAGAGACTGCAGAAGACAAAGAGGTCACAAGTGATGATGACCTGAAAGAAGATGTTGGTGGGGGGGACGCCACTGTGGCTGAGGAGAATGATGGAACAACTGAAGATGCAGAAGGTGGTACCCCTACCACTGATGATGATTCTGAGGATAGTAAGGCTGCCACCACAAATGATGAAACATCGGCCACAGAAAAGGAAGAAGAGAATGTTAAAGGTTACAATCACTCAAATGACAAGGAGCTGGAGGAAATGACAGGTGGGGAAGAACAATGTAACTGTGGTGATTCAGAGGCTGATCCTGAATCTGCAAGGGATGAAAACGCATCAGAAGAAGAGACAGACAACCTAGCAATAGACGAGAAAGAATCAATAAACGGTGAGAGAACCGATGCTGATCAGACCACAGAACAATGTGACACATTGAAAGTAACAGATGATAAGGAGTCAGGAGACGATGAGTCAGAGGCCAGGCCAGGAAACGAGTCAGCTGATGAGACTGCACATGAGGCCTCAGATGAGAACGAGACTTCAAGTGCGGCTGAACATATAGAAGAGGTATCAGCCGCAGAGCCCAACGAGACTGAATCATCTGAAAAAAATGCAGAAAGTAGCACAGCTGAAGATTTCCAAGAAGAAAAAAGTGAAGATGACAAATCTCATGTTCAGGAGCCAACGGGGGCCGAAATGCCTGCAGAGGAATCTGAAGGGGAGGAATCTTCTGAACGAGAAAGCACAAAAGAGTCTGAATCAAAATGTGGCAGGTGCACAGAAGATATGGCAAGAGATGAGGCTGAAGATCATCAAACTGCAGATGAAGAGTCAGGGGAACCTGAAATAACAGAGAAGGATTTTATAAAAAGTAATGGTGAAGAAGAATCTGAAGTAGAGAGTATGCAGTCAGGGGAGGCTGTTCAAACCACAAGGGAGGAATCCACTGAAAATGCAGGATTTGAATCTGCAGCAGATGAGGAACAGCAACCTAAAAAAGACCACGAGGCAGTGGAGGAGGCTGTGACCGAATCTGAGGCTGATCCTGATAAAGAAGAAAGTGAAGAAAGAGATCTGACTGAAGAGCGCCCAGAAGGGAAAATGAAAAATAGAAGATGGAAAGACAACAAAGGCAATACTGATGCGTCTACCGAGACACTCAACGAAGACTGGAGTCGAGATTTGGGAGACTCAGCTGATGGAGAAGACGAAGCAGAAGAAGACTCCGATGAGCCAACTGACGATGGGTGTAGGCCTTCCATTCCAAGCACAGCAAACAGCCACGATGCATCTAGCTGTGCAGCCAAGGAAACATTGTTAATACCTCTTGATGCGCTGAGAAAAGAGAGCGCCGAATCTGACGGCGCTTACGCTGATGTTGAAGATTCAGAGACTGAAATAATAACAACCGTGAGTAAGTAAGCCTTGAGTCAAAGGTCCTCAAAAGTTGACTGACTCTCTGCCAAAGATTGAGAGAAAAAATGATCACTACAAGTTGTTTCGAATCATCAGCCTATTGCAGAAGCACACTAACAACCGCAAAAGAGAAGCGAACCAATGGTCAGATCAAGATTTATTTACTTATCTATCAGTACTGTACTATAAGCTTTTAAAACATCACATGCACTTTTCTCCAGCATTTCTAATGCTGCCATTGTACACCTGCACAATGACTCATACACTTGTATGAAAAAATGGTCTTTAATACTTGAATGTATATACTGTACTTAGGAGGTTTGCTCGGTTTTCATGCAATATCTCGTGTGGAGTATTTGGTGAATGTTGCTTGTTGTAATTCTGAACAACAGACCAAACAAAGCACTAGTCATAAACTAAGTTCATAGGATCAGCATAATCTGACTGACATATATGTGCACATACGTGTTTAGATTTTCTTCAAATTGCTGCAGTGCATTTACATTGTTGTGGCTGCTCAACATATCGTAATAGTAATATTCATCTCAACATATTTACATCTTCAAAAGACTTCTTGTTCCATTAAGATTAAAGATATAAAGTAATATATTTTCCTAGCTAATGTTATTCTCTCTCTATATATATATTTTTTTTTGGAATCCAGAAAACTACTTCATTTTGAATGTTCATGGTATGATTGTGCAACTGCTGTTTGCAGTTCTGAAGTGAAAAACTGGCTGATGATTAACATAGATGTGAGCATATTCTCAAATCTATCAAGTCACTGCAATATAGCAGACAAAAACATTAGCCAAAATAAATAAATAGCTGGGTCTTATGTATCAAGTCATTATATCATATTTTTCTGTGTTTTATTCAGTAACGTTCTGTGGTTCAGCGTGCAAAGTTTATGCTGTATGCACTGCCTATTATATTGTCTCCAAAAATAAAATATACTTTCAAATCTTCTTTTCATCAATTGTTTTTATTTTAAAAAAGCATATTCAAAATATGTCTCTTTTATGGGAAGATCAATCCTCTGACCAGAATTATAACATATTTTAATACCATCTGAGTTTCTTAAGAAAAAACATCTGTAGATTGAAAGACATGCAAATGTGCAGTTGTTCTTCCTACATTCAGGATGAGAAGAAAATACCATCCCAAAATGTAACTAATTGAATCATAAATTCTAATTTTAATCAGTCTTGTTCAACAAAGTTTTCTGTTTTCCATAGTTTTGCACTTTCTGAAAAAACTTGTGAATGAAATGCTGATCATGACTATATCATATCTCTCCGAACATTAAATAACAATAATAAAATTTGCTAATTGATTTCAAATGTGCCATAATTTAAAAAAGGCATTTAAATAATCATTTTTAGTTACTTAGCAACTAAACCTCTGCTGAGCTTGATGATGGGAGGAGCCGACAGTCACTTGTTGCAGATCTAGTCTAGACATGTAGACTGTTTTATTAAACCAATATTTGTCACGTAGACCACCATTTTATTAATTTTACACACTGATGCAAACATGTAACACCTATTTCTGTAAGCTTTTAAGGAAAGCAACAAAACGTTCTCAGATCTTTAACAGATAGTTATGCTCTTCACATTCACGCAGAAGTCCGCCATTAACAGCTAACCTTGTATTAAGAGCAGGTAATGAGCAAAGTTGTATAAAATTAAACATTTTAAGTAATAAACTATATCAGTTTCTTCAAGATAGACCGTATCATCATAGTTTAAATGAGTACAGGTGCTGAAACCTTTCACAAAAATACTGCAGGCGTGCTTGACTTTCTGAGATTAAATTAATCCTCAAATCTTCTGGAAAAGCAAAGGGTTTTGGAGGAAGCACCTGCCTGCTGGGCATTGGCAGAAATTTCCACAGTAAACACTGGAAGAGTGAGGAACGTCATCCGGAGCACAATAATAAGGGGCTTTCCCGCAGCCATGTTTACCTCAGAGCAACTTGCTGCTAGAGCAGCTGCAGGGACTCTAGCCAAACTACAGCTAAATCTAAAAGTGTGAGTATTTTAAACCAAGCATGGCTGTACTCTTTGAAGAAAACGCAATCTGTGTGCTTTTACATCATAGTGCTGGTTTGAGCTTCAATGAATATGGAAGTAAAATAACTTAAATAAGGAGCATAAACAGATTCAGAAACACAGTGAACTGAGCATATGAATGTCTACAAAAACTGCTTAATGTACAAATACTGCACAGCAACACTTTTTTTCTCCAGTGCTGACAGTCTAATGCATGTATTCTCCTCCAGGAGTAACAGCAGCAGAGCATGCTGGATACATTGGGGAGCTCAATTGTTCATGGCTTATTGACAATCACATTGTCTTTTATGGCAAATATAGGAGCGAGACCTTCTTTTTCTTCATGTGTGACAGCGGATAGAAGTGGTTCCCACACAGGCAGGAAGTCAAAGAGGGGCCTCTTGTGATGTAGTGAAAGATCAAAATTGAGGAAAGCGTGTGTGTGTGTGTTTGTGTGTCCATGCAAGAACAAGAGAGAGAGTGTAAATAAATCAAAAGTTTGATAAACTGATTGCACAGTTTCCGTTGAATGAGCAGGTTTACATGATTCTGTAACATGTGCACAAACAAACAGAACGATAAAATGCACACAGGTGCACATGAAGACATTTTCACTTGCATATAGTGCCCACTCAAATTAATAATGGCATATAAAAGCTGCCGTTGACAGCGTGGACGCTTTTGGCTCAGAGGTGGTCAGAACTGCATAACCAGAGAAGACCCACGCTCCCTTTCTTTCCCACTGTTGTTCAGGTTATCCTGTGGGGCCACTTATGACCCTTCTGCAGGCAGGATGCAATGTCTGGGGACCCCAACAGGGCTGTACACAAGCATCCGCCAAGCCCTGGGAAGAAAACAAGGGCTGATGGAAAACTAGAAGAAAGGAGTAACGGCAGTTAGGAGCCAGGACGCACTCAATAACACTCAGCATGCACCTGCACTCTGTGTGTGTTCGTGTGTAAATGTGTGTACAGTGAAGTGAGGTTGTTCCATCAGAGAACTACAGCACAGTACAGTCTCCACACACAGCACAGGTGGTCCAAACAAAAACCTGTGAAGTGTTGCCCAGAGAGTAATATCCCCACGTTGTGTGTTGTATAAAGCCCCCCATAGGAAACAAACACTTCCGGTGCTGTAAGATTTATTGTTCTCTGCACTTACAGGTTACTGTATACAGTGAATGATATCTTCCTAGCTTGGCTCGTTCACTCATTATTAATAACACTGCAGTAATTTAGCAGTAAAAAGTACAGATTAAGGTGTGATAGTTGCCAGGTATCTCAAGGACATGCTGTTTAATGTTTATTGTCTCATGTTGAAAAAAAAATGGTGAATTCTCTTCTCAGCACAATGTGTGGTGAGAAAAGGAAAGGCCTGGTTAAGTGTGTTGTATGGTGTGAAAAACTAAGCATTGTTATACTTTGATAGATTGACCGCTCACTGGCTTGTCATTTTTCCCTTCTGAATGTGCCTGTCATTGCATCTGCTCTCACATTTACACACCATCATCTACAAATAGACATAAAGGCAGCACACACTAAAATCCCAAAAGTCCAACAGCCATTGAGTCATCTCCGTGTGTGAAGTCGCCGGAAGGTTTATTTGACAATAGAAATGGAAAGAAGTTGACAAGGACTTGATGAAAGGAAAATGGAAGGACCTTTCGGAGATTTGCAGATTTAAGCATAGCTGTTAGCACCCTCTGGTGTCAGAACTGAGGAGCATCAGCAAACCAAAAATAATGCTTCATGATCTGCCGCAGAAACAAAATCCTAATGCAGATTTAAATGCTTTTCAACGGTGCTTCAACTTCAAAGAATCATAACAACAAAACATGTACAGTGTGAAATACTGCCACTACTGAACTAGCCTAATTCAAAGCCTGAGTATTCAATTTCAAATCTTGGAAAATCATTGAAGCATTTGATATTGTGCTGAACTAACAGTAAAAATGTGTTGACTAGATCCTTTATTTAGAATGGTAATTGCGATTTAGTAGTATATTAAGGACTGAACAGATAATACAAGCAAAACAATTTTTTAAAAGCTAAAAGATACATGCAAACAGTCATCAACTCTGACCTATATTCAGCCTTTGCCCTTTCTCATTTAGTCCTACTGGTGTATTTTCTTCATATGTAGATGGTATGTAAAAAAATTAAAACAAAAAAAAGTTTGTGAAACTGAAAACTGTGTGTCCAGTCCCTCTTTGCTGTGGAGTAAGAATGCTGTGTGAAGATGAAGAGATTAACAGCACTGGCTGCTAGGGGAACTGAAAAGTATGTAGTGGAAACAACATCACGTTTTTAACCCCACCAAAGCCACAGACAACACCAGATGCTCATAATGTCAGAAAGAAGGTTTGACAACGCAATCAATTTTCCATTTCATTAAGACACAATTTAACAGCATTGTATTGGTATTATTAGCGAGAAATAATTGTCTTCCGCATATTAATCTGACTTTTTAAACCATTTGTAAATCTTACAACTCCGCTTGAAACGTATTCGTTATGTTAATGTAGAGGATGGAGTAATGGACGTTTAACAAGCAGGAGATCGTCCTCTAGATGATCTGCCAAAAAGGTTAGAGGACACAATAAACAAACTGCTGCATACTTCCAGTAAACTGTGCTCTGGTCCCACAGGGGACGCCTATCTTCACTGTGGCTGTGTGTCTGTTTGTGAGTGTGTGCGAGAGAGAAAAAGAGAGATAGAAACTTTCCAAACCAGAATGAGTGAGTGAGAGTGGCAGGGTTACAAACTGTCTGTCTTCACAGCGGAAAGTAAAGACATTTCGCATCTGGGCTACTTCTGAAGATGAGAACTAGGGACAAGCTCAAGGTACTTACGTGCTATCTGAGACATTAATTACATTGTACAATGATATTTGTAATCATTATCATAAAAAACTGATTTTTAAAAAAATAATTACATGCTGTTTAAAGGTATCATTATGAATTTATAATATCTAAAGACAAAAAAAGTGTTGTTGGTGCAGTTATTGCAATAAATGAAAATTTGCAGCGTTTACATATTGACAAAAGCAAAAACCCAGTAAGGACAAAAGCAGTTATCGTTTTTAGGTACTTTCATTTTTTGATTGACAGAGCCACATAAGTTCAAGAACTTGTTGTTGCTTCTGAAAATGAAGCATTAAAAAAGAGCATTTTCTGATGTGGATAAAATAAAAAAATTGAAAGATAAACAAAGGCTTACAAAAAAGTCATAAATTACTGCGTAAGCGCTAGAAAGCATGATAAATGAATGCAGCAAGGTTAAAGGAAGTGTTAATAGTTCTTCCAGATATAATTTTAACATTTTACACTTGCTTTAACTCCCGGCGTAATGTCAGTTTTATTATGTAAGTTCAAAGCTAATATTATGATAATTGACTATTTTAGGGTTTAACTGAAGCCTGATAATGTCTGTTTTTTCATTATGGTGTGACACATATAAAGCAAATAAAAAAAAACAAAAAGTAAGAGGAAAAAGAAAAGGGTCTCATAAAAAGGTGTTATATTATGTCTTTCAATGTCTGTTTGTCCTCCACTGATGTATTTCCTTTTACACTTATTTGCATGAACAACCATTAACTCGAACTCCTGACAAACAGGCTCTGCCATATGTCAAAGAACCTAATATAGATGTTGAAAATAGAGCAGTTTTAAATAACTAATCCCACTGCCGTCAGACAGTTTGACTTTTGCAGTCAGCAGCATTTAGGAAAATTAAGTAAATCAAACATTTCGCCTGAGGCAACTTAAATCGCTTCAAGCTCACAGAGAAAGGACTTGTGTATGAGTGATGAGAAATAAGATTGCTTCAAAATGATCCAAATACTGAGAATTAAGTGTCAGTTTCTTCCATTTTTGCATTTATACCCCCCCCCCCTTATTTTAATCCACATGACAATTAGAGTATAACATGCAAATTGTACTATAAAAAGCTGTAAATGCATTTTCCACTTCCTCATTTGACAGTCACTTTTTGTCTGCATGGTGCATGGATCTTAAATACAACGCTACGGACAGATCTTAATAGTTTTACAGTTTTAAACTTTATCTTCAATTTTTCAGCCAGTGGAATGATGTCGAACACTGAGGCCTGCATTTGGAGGAGTGGCGACTAATAAAGGCTGAGAGTAAAGCTCATCAGCTTCATCAGGTAAGAACATCGGAACGAACGCATGTAACTACGTAACATGAACTTAAATTTTGTCGTGGTACTACATTATTACAAGCTATTACAAATACTATAATATTAGATATAATATGAAATTAAAGCGGTACCCATTGTGCTTACAGGATGGGCTGCACTTGTAGTGGCCAGAAACAAGTAAATGATGGCAACTTCTACAAAGTAAAACACACACCTCAGGCATCCAACTCAGCAAACCATATAGTAAGTACAATATTAAAAAAAAAACGCCTTACTATTTTTCCTTTCATTTGTGAAAAAATCTCATTAATTTCACATTGTGACAAGACATACTATTTTTTGCTGTTTTAGGCACAAAGTGGAAACACCTACTCAGACTATGGTAATAACAAATTCCTTTAAAAAAAAAAAAAGCCCTGGCAAGTAACAGCCTGTGTTAATGTAGTCAACAAGATATAAGCAGAAGCAAGATGAAACCACACTTTGCGATTGGAATCTCAGCTGAATTTCCTCTGTGCTCTTCGGGGGATAAGATAAGCTTGATATAAACAGAAGTCTTTTTAACTTAATGGCACCGTTAAGGATTAAAATTCTTGGGTTCAAAACATGTCAGGAAAATTTGGTACAGTGTTAGGTGTTAGGTAGGAATACGGTGTAATGAAAGGGAGACTCAGGCCGAAAAGTAATTATAATGTAATGAAACATGCTAATAATATTTCTTTAGATGAGACCGTGTTCGTGGCACAACATGACTTCAAAGCAACGACCAACAATGATCTGTCATTCAAAAAGGGTGACAAGCTCAAAGTTCTGCATGAGTAAGTGCCGTCCTGGTGTGGACTGTTATGAAATTATTCAGAGCCTTTAAACCGGAGAAGCAAATTGATCTGAGATGTTTGTCTTGTTTGTAGGGATGGAGAATGGTGGCTGGCTAAATCACTGATCACTGGAAATGAGGGTTTAATACCATCTAACTTTGTTGCCAGAGCAGACTCCCTGGAGGTGGAGAAGTAAGAAAAGTTTGACACGCACAACATATTATTGAATTAAAAAAAAAAATACAGAAACCATGTGTTTATTATTCTTCTATGTGACAGAAATGTTGTATTTTGTAGCAGTAAAATTTAACATGTTTTTCATCTCTTTTGCAGATGGTTTTTCAAAGATTTAAGTAGAAAGGAAACAGAGCGGCTTCTTTTAGCCCCTGGAAATAAACCAGGCACATTTCTTGTTCGAGAGAGTGAGACATCGAAAGGTAGGACCCTTTCTGAAAGTCAGAACTTGAGTGTCCTCTTCAGAAACCTGCAAAAATGTCCAGTAATAAACTGTGAATGCTGCGCAAGCACAAATTAAACCCAGTGCGTGACAGCTTTCATCCTTGCTTAGGGTCCTTCTCCCTGTCAGTCAGAGACAATGATCGCGAACAAGGAGATGTAGTAAAACACTACAAGATCCGTTGTTTAGACAAAGGTGGTTTCTACATCTCCCCTTCCAACCCCTTCCCATCACTTCAGGAGCTGGTCAAATACTACAGCCGTAAGTATTAAACAAGAATACATGCATGCTTTTTATTTTCATTTCAGAGTTAAATCTTAAAAGAGAAGCAGGTCGATACCAATTAGCTTCTTCTTGATGGGCTTATCAGTCATATCATTGCATTGATTTGGGGTCTAATTCATATCACTGCTCTGAATGATTGGACATGTTTACTGGGTTTGTTTTTGAAGGGGAAGTTAGACATCTGGCATAAATTTAGCATTTCCTGTGTAAAACAAGTGTAACTGAACCACAACATAAAACGGCTAAATATAATTGATTGCTGCAGCAAAATATGTGAAAGGTGAGCAAACGAGCATTTTCAATGCTGCTTTCAAGACTGATATTTGAAACATGAGCTGTGTTTTTTTTTAGATGCGAAATTGAGCACAAATATAGAACAGAAAAAAGTTTCAAGTGAATCCATCCCGTTTGGGTGCAGAGACAGCAGACGGGTTGTGTCAGCGCCTGTACGCTCCTTGTAAGGGGAAGACGCCTCAGCAGCCATGGGCCCAGGATGAATGGGAGATTCCACGAGAGACGCTGAAAATGGTGAAGAAACTGGGGGCCGGGCAGTTTGGAGAAGTGTGGATGGGTAAGAAAAAGGCACTTGTTGATGCGTGATACACTTTACAAAAGCAAAAAATACTAAACAGTAAGCATCCTATTTGAACCTCTTATCACAGGTTACTACAAGAACACCAAGAAGGTTGCTATCAAGACCTTAAAGGAGGGAACGATGGAGCCTGAAGCCTTCCTTCAGGAAGCCAACCTGATGAAGCAGTTGAAGCATGAGCGACTGGTACGACTCCATGCTGTTGTCACTAAGGAGCCCATTCTCATCGTGACTGAGTTCATGATCAACGGTAAGCAGCTGCAAAATGGGCTTCGGCTCATGGACGATTAAATCTGAAGCACTTGGTTGTGATGACTTAACAAATCATTTGTATTCACAGTGTGTGAAGGTTAATTTTCCAAATATACAAAATCATTCCTTTAAATTAACACATATGACTCTGATTCTGAATTAACTTCGGCAGTGAAGCGAACAAATGACTACAGACAATATTTGAAACCGACAGCATGAATCTTTGAATGCTGATTTATGGCGTCATTTTTTTAAATTTAATTTACACTCAAACAATAAAACAGATACACAACCCTGCTCTCTGCTTAACCACCTACCAAGCAGATTTATTGTACCCCATCACTATGTAGAGTTAAATTACATATGTTCTTCATCAATAAAACATGGTGCAGTGAGAAATATTGTATTTTTGATTGGTTGGTTCTGTGCCGACAGGCATCGCTGTATAGATCGACGAATGGAAAAACTAGATTGAAAAATGATAAACAGCAAACCTTTTCATAACATGGTATTTTAAATGATGTATCAATTGAACAGGAACATAAAATTTGGTCGCTATGTTTATCGCATAATGAGAAATCAGGATCACGAAGTTATTATGAAACACTATTGACCTTTAAAACGCTGCCTTGACCGTCGTCTTCTTCACTGAGACTCATGTGGCTCTTTTCTTACTTGCAGGATCTCTTCTTGACTTTCTAAAAACAGTTGAAGGGAAAAAGCTCACAATGAATAAGTTGATCGACATGTCAGCACAGGTGGGAAATCGATTTTATCAAAGAATCTCATATGTAAAACTTACAAGTGACATTTTCCATCCAATGATAACCTACACCACTGTGTAAGCAAAGATTGATTACAGATAAAATTAGTCACTGATTATATTTTTTCCCTCCATGTGTCTCTGTAATTACTCTTTCCTCCATCTTCCGCTCTTCCTCTGAATTTAATAATAAGACAATATCCATCCATCCATCCATCCATTAACAATACCGCTTATTCCCTCATGGGGTCGCGGGGGGAACTGGAGCCTATCCCAGTGGTCAACGGGCGAGAGGCAGGGTACACCCTGGACAGTCCGCCAGTCCATCGCAGGGCCACACAGAGACATACAAGGACAAACAACCACTCACACTCACATTCACTCCTAAGGGCAATTTCCCCAATCTCCAATCAGCCTAACATGCAGGTTTTTGGACTGTGGGAGGAAGCCGGAGAACCCGGAGAGAACCCACGCAGACACAGGGAGAACATGCAAACTCCATCCAGAAAGGTCCTGGTTCCCCCGGGATTCGAACCCAGAACCCTCTTGCTGGGAGGCGACAGTGCTAACCACCACACCACCGTGCCGCCATAATAAGACAATACGATGGAAATATTATTTTCATGATGTATCACAAAACTAACACAAACATTGGTATTATTGCTGACCTCAAAGTCTATTTATAGACACTAGATACTGTACAGTAGTTTGAATGTCTCATGTAGCATGCTCTGTGGCATCAGCCAGGATCTGAGTACACATGGAAACTGTCAGAAGAAGCTCTGTGGTTTCTGTGGTGGGGTTTTGCTCAACCGGCTTGAAAGCCTCGCCCTACGTCAATAATTAACTTCCGGACAGGAAGTCATGCTATTTTTCCATCCACACTGAGTTCCCCCAGAACTCTTGTACCCCTCTGAAACACTTTCAACTTCCTGATAGCTGGTACATCCTGTTAAACCCCCTTTGCAGCCATTATGCTTCATATTAACAAAGCATTCACGTGTGTCTGCACACTGCAACAGCAACAGTTGGGAAACAACTGTACAAAACCTAATTCATGTATTGAATGTGATGTTTAATTGTATAAAACCTAAAAACTGTGTAAAAATGTTTTATATTTGACTGAATTTCCAACATATTGTCTTTTTACTTCCTCTATTTGATAGATTGCTGAAGGCATGGCATATATTGAAAAGAATAATTATATCCACCGTGACCTGCGGGCAGCCAATATACTAGTAAACGAGATGCTCCACTGCAAGATAGCTGACTTTGGCCTGGCCAGAGTCATCGAGACTGAATATACAGCACATGAAGGTAAAGTATGGGCAAAGCAAGTAGAATTGTCAACTCCCGTTTTGATAATAGGAAGTATCGATTTAAGGTACATATAGAATAAATATATAAGAGGGATCATACAGCTATTAATGATGATTAATCATAATCATTGCAGTTAACTATGGATAATCCTGTGATTAATTAATCAATTTTCTGTTAATTTTAACATTAATATCTAAGATGTATTTTCTTTTATGACTGGCCATCATGATATATTATAAAGTAAAATATATTCCTTTAAAGAAATATTGATGAAGATTGATGCAAAAATGTGTAAAACCAACACTATTGTCAGCACTCTTTTTGCATTGAATCACTCACAACAAAATAGTCACAATTTCTCCATCAGAAATTCTCTGTGAATGTACAAAGACTTGTGAATCACTTGTTTTCTATGTCTGAAGGCATTTCCTTTTTTTTCTTTTTCAAAATGTAATTTTCATGGTAAAGGTAATACATAAAAAATGATCATAACAATAATAACAGTAAAGATATTAATATCTGTGGTACCAATAATCAAAGGAGAGAGAATAAGAAGACGTACGATAAGGAAACTCATAATTAAGACAAAAAAAATCATATTGTGTTATGGTTCACTAAAACCACACTGGCTGGGTTGTTTTCGCTTCCCACAAGAAATCATTGCAATAGTAAGCGTTAGTACACACCATTGCACTCATGCCTCCATTTTTTTCTTTTTCTCACTGAAACCAGGTGCAAAATTTCCTATTAAATGGACAGCTCCAGAGGCCATCAATTTTGGCACATTCAGCATCAAATCAGATGTCTGGTCATTTGGGATCTTGCTGACAGAAATAGTCACCTTCGGAAGAATACCATACCCAGGTACAAGAAAGGAGAATCCCTTACAAAATTATGTGTAAACGTTCTGCAGGAAGATTATTGTTCTGAGAAAGATTAGTCAGCTTCAAGTGGTAATGTTCTTTTCAAGTTCAAGTCAAAACAAGTCCTTTTTTCCTGATCAGGAATGACCAACCCAGAAGTGATCAGGTGCCTGGACAGGTCGTACAGGATGCCGAAGCCTGAGGGCTGTCCTGAGGAGCTCTATGACGTCATGATGATGTGCTGGAAGGAAAAGCCTGACAACCGGCCAACTTTTGAACATCTGCAGAACACTCTGAATGACTTCTTCATTGCCACAGAGGGACAATATGAGATGCAGCCATAACTTAAAGAAGAGAGCGACAAAATGATTGATGCAAAGAAATATGTCAAACCGGAACGGTCAGAGGATCGAGCAACAATCATCTTTATTACTGAAAAAATCACCTTTTTAACAGTTCAGGTGGTGAAACTTTCCCCGCTCTGAGTGAATGTAAAGTTATTTATGGCTTGATCTGACTGCAGCTGAGATGAGCGTCTGAAACATAGGAAGGTCAGAGTTCTCAATGCTGCGGCTTTATGATGACTTTGCCAGAAGTAATGTTGCCTCGTGCTATTGACTGAAGCCATGGAGTATAAGAAAGCATCAACAGGACTGGTAATCATGGTTCATATGACAATAGATATTCAAATACAATGTAGTCGTGATCTTAAACAGTTTTTGGACATGGACATTGGCGGAGTTTAAATAGTTGCATGGTACAGAAATGGACAGCCTGAGATTATGTGTTCAATACTTTGCACTTTTTTATTAATTCAGTAGAAAAATGTTTCCCATTTTAAATAAAATATTGCTATTGATTAGAACTTGGGCTGTTCAGCTATCCATTGCTAAATGTGCCACAAAAGCCTGACCTTTTCACAGAAAAACTTTACTTTGTATTCAATTTATTTGCGAAAAAGCTGATTTTATTTGAATGAAAGGTTTCAAAGAGGAGAGATTTTGACAAAAAGACGTCCCACACAGAGATAATAATCACTTTTGCACTGGTTCACATACCACATGTTGGGTTTGATTATTAAATATAGTTTTGACCTAGATATGATACAGAAAGGAAGGATCAGCAAGGAATGAATAACATGGGGTGACACTAAAATGGTCTCAGACTTACCTCAGTTCTGTATTTCAGAGAGCTTTACAACTGTGATCTGCAGGATATATTCAATAGCAGGTCACTGTATTAAATTGCAGGGGTTTTCTTCCCCTAACTAAAACCACCCAAAGGGGCACAGATGGTATTTTGAAGATAAGAGAGTGGAGAGGCCACAACAGCCAGGGGTTAAAAACCCTGCCATTTCCTGAATGAACAGGAAACAGGAAGTGTTAGTCAGCATTCTTGAAATACCACACAGACGGATGGCCATTACATGACAAAGCAGCTGCGGTCTTAGAATTTTTCTTTTTGGATTTGCTATCAACAGAACACCTGTAAAATGTAAATGTTCCTTTATTAAATTTCAACCCAGGATAGCAACTAGAATCCATCCATCCATTTTCTGAACCTCTTATTCCCAAATGTGGTCACGGGGGGACTGGAGCCTACCCCAGTATTCACTGGGCAAAAGGCGGGGTACACCCTGGACAGTAGCAACTAGAATAGTTTAAAATATCAACTCAACATCGATAACTAATAGCATACAGACCTATTATCAAAGCATTTAGGCTTCACACAAAGTGTTAATTGTACGATTGCTATTTAGGGAGGTTTTTCAACAACATCAGCAAAAGAAAAAAAAATCATTTTGACTTTTGTCTTAACTCCAGGAAAGACGGTTTGACTTCCTCTTTGAAACCTTAATTCCATTAATAGCAAGTCTTTGTGATATAAGAACCACAGGATCTTCCTCAATTACCATCAAACTTTCCTACGAGACAGGCAACAATTGCCTCAGATTGATTGCCTCTCATCAATTATGAAATGAAAATATAAGGTTGCCTTAATGGAAATTAATTAATGCTCATCATTAGATGGTTCAAGTAGAGAGATATACAAATGCAAATATTATGAAATAAATTCAGAGTTTATATTAATACCATTGCTATCCTGCAGAGGTCAGTGTCACACAACATATAATCCTGCAGCTCAAGTGAACCAAACATGTTCAACTGCAAAATGAGACGCTGCTGTTGTGGGTGGAAGGACAAGTTTTCCTGAAATGATAAACTTAAAGTAAAAATATGTATGAAATCATAAAGCATGATTAATGATTTCTGTTTTTTCCAATGTAAGTCTGTTCATTATTTAGTCCAGCACAGGTCGAAACAAATATTATGACATAACTATATATATTACCGTTTAATAGTTCCGAAGATGCAGATAATGTCATCAACTGTCTGCCAGGCCTAAATGTCCCACACTGACCTTAGCGTTTGACATGAGATGTGCCATGATGTCAGCAAAAGATAATGAAACCCGTGTGGCAAAGGTTGAAAGGCCAACCCATCCTCTTTCCTTCCTGTGTGCATCTCTACCGCCTTGAACAAATGATGATGACTCGCCTTCTGATTAATGACTGATCCCTGCAGAAGGCAACACATCATTAGCATTTGTTGAGGGTAACCCTGCTCTGTCTGCTGGGATAAAAACAAATGTGTCACCACAGATGAAAAAGAGATGGGCTTTCATCTTCCAATAATGTTTCCAATTGTGTTAATTTTGCATTATGTTTCACATAAACATGCTTTGTCTCCTGGGCTTTGATGTCATTGAATTAATGTAGTCCATCAATCACTAGTCTGTGGACCAGTGGACATGAGGATTCTTGACAGAATGACAGAGAGACTGGAGATGTCTGCAAAACACTGAGTAAAACATGCATTAAGATAGAATGTATGAAACAATACTAAAATACATTATCTTGCAAAGCCCGTCAAATTGAAAAACCAAACCAAACAAACCTAGTTAGTGTTGTTCTCATACATTCTGTCCCACGTGCTTGAAAAAAGAGATGGGGAAAGCCATGTTTTATTCAGTATATGTTTAAGGCTAATTAAATTCTACAACAGCTGACCACTTTTTTAAAACCGAAATTAAACTTTCTCCAAAGACCACTAAGGTTAATTGAATTTGCTTTTATGTGGTCAATGCAAAAGAAATATATTAACATCTGCTTCCTCCCTTTGTGTTGATTGGGAGGGACAAAGAAATCAATTAGCTAGATCTTTACTTTCACTTGGTATATGAAGTGAACATAATTTTGTTAGATTGTGAAGAAAAAAAACTTAAGATGGTAAGACCCCCCCCCCACCACCACATTCTCTCTTTGTCTCTCATAATTGACCATCATGGCTGCTCAATGATGAGTCAAGGGCACCGGTAACTACAGGAACATTTAATTATCATATGTGCGCTGGTGCAGAATTTTTTTTTTAAGAGATACTGCTGCTCTACACAATTTAGTGCTCTGACAAACATTTTGCCTGTGCTGTTGGTATCGCGGGGTAGTTGTGAGACATATACGAACAGTCACTTAAAAATAATCAGAATGACTGTAATTCAGATATGAGAAGGATCATCTTTCTCTCAGCTGAAGGGACTAGATTAAACATATCACAACCCTTTCAGCTGCAGACTTATATACCACATCTTGCATCTAATATAAGTTTTGTTAGCTTGCCAATAAACAGCTCCTCCTCCCTGATCAGTATGCAATGTTGTACTCCTGTCTATTTCCAAATCCCTACTGTCCGTATATTGGCTCTCCCACGGGTTTATGTAATTAATCCAAATATCCCCTTTGACCTTGGATGAAAATCTCTTGCATTAGGCTACCTTTCTGTCTGGTTTTATGGTTAGTGGCAGTGAAAAGAATGTAATGCAAAAGTTAAAGTGTGGTGCCATGCTCACATCGGCTCTAAAAGGGGATCACGGTGTGGTTGAAGTGACAGTTCAGAAGAGAGTTTTGCTTTGGCGATGCCTTTCACCCCTTTACAGTATATATATAGAGAGACATAAGTATATGCCTTCAAGCAGTGTGTGGTTTCATTCACCCACTAAGTCTATTAGAAAAGATAACCTAAACCTGATTTTATAAAATGAGAACAGAAGAAAACTTGTTAGTATTAAGGGGGCCCACAAACAGTGGCTCTATATTGTATGGAGAGCTTTGATGGAGTAATTTCACTAATGGTGATTAATACATTGTGTAAAAGCTTTGAGCCAAAAAACGTTGCACTTGGGATTGCATCATCCAAAATGGCACGTTTTAAATTTACACCATAAGTATTTGAGAGTCATCGCCAGGCTGGATAAAATGATCTATAAAGACTCTGTTTCGCTTGTTAAATCCCTGCTTCCAGCCCGCTCTGGTTAGTTATAAAGGTCTTTCACTGGGCGCTAAATCCAAAGCAATTAACATTTCAAGTCTACCTCATGCCAGGTGAAACTAATCTGGTGACCTTTAACCCTGGGCCCCTGGATCTTTAGGGAAAGTTTAGAAACTACACAAGAATGCTGAGTAAAAGTGGAAGGAAACACAGTACTCAAAAGATCATTGTTGAAAGTCACCTTCTGCTTCTCCTGTTCTGTCACTAGTTGTATTCAAAATGCTTGTTACGAAACCACATGATTCTATTAACGGTAATGAATAAGTCAAATGTATTTTTACTGTAATGTATGGTTCTGACTTGTTTTTTTTCAAAGGCTGCTCAGTCACACAGGAAAATGTGAAACAGTCATGGAATGATTGCTGCTTCGTAATTAACAGGCGATAAAGTCTGCATTTCAAGGTCAGAATAGTGCAGTGGAGACGCACATTTTACTGTCAGCCCTACTTTATTTCTGCAGATCAAAACTAATAGCATTGCATTTGAGTTTCTATCAGCTTTGTCAAGTTTTTTTTTTAAGTGGATCATGATATTAGAACTACAAAAAAGTTACTAATGGATTATCATGTGATACAAAATCAGGATTACTGGAACTGGAGATTCAACCTGTGAAAGCATAGTTGTGAGAATAGAAAAGGTAACTTGAAAAATAGCACAAAACCAAAAAGAAAAAGTAATCTGATCTGACATTACAGTTAAACTCAATAAAGAACTGGATTGAAAATCAGTTATTTCAAAGGAGCCTCATTTTTGCAATTATTTATCGAATTTCATGTGGACTTTTAGTCAAGGACACTGCTAACAGAAAAACAGAATAGATCTTTGGCCTCTGCTGGCCAAAAATATTCTCACATATCTGTACTGTTATCAAGGAAAATCTCACTTTGTGATAAATGCCATGGAAATGTCAGCTTCAAGTCGACTGCTGTCATGGCAACAGCACTACCACCAACATCTTGTTTAAAAGTCTATTTTTCTTCCTGTACAATTTTTCCCTCAAATGCATCTGTCTGTCGTGGCTCATGAAGTACAAACAAAACTTTGTGAGTAACTAAAAAGACTGAGAAAGAGAGAAGAAAGACACAATTTCTCGGCCAGTAAAACATGTATTTCGGGTGAAGATTATAGAAATAAGAAGTTTTGCAAAGGTAACTGAGTGCAGCTTTTGCCTTTTTATATTTCTGCTACATTTAATCACTTCTTCTCTAGGCAGGCAGATTCTATACAGACGAGCAATCTGCCTTGAAACGTTTGTCCCATGAGGCAATGCACTCAGTTTATCAGCGCGATTCATCTTCCTGATTGTGTGGTGTGTCTTAGGGCCCTGTGCAGTGTATGAAGGGTGAGAGGCGCATCGACCTGTGCTGCTGGTACAGACAGAACACTGGGGATTGCAGAATGAAGCTCCCTGTGCTTTTTATTCATCATTTATCATCTCTAGTTTCTTGAATGAAGCGCTTGGACAAGATGGATCTGTTAAATGTCTAATCTCGTTCACTGACATATAGCAGAATATGTGTGACACATGCTGCCTCTCTCGCATGCCAAATGACATACAACACCCCTCGACCTATAGCTGTAAATATCAGCCTGATATTGCCTCTGAAATATTAAAGCAGCTGGAAGGGCAGGCTGCAGTGTGAGGGGTGGCTGCAGCTCAGGTGGGCGTGTCCCTGCTCTCTCCTCTGATGACACGTGGAGGATTGATCAGTGTATGCTGCGTGTACATTAGTTAGGATCCTGGGGGTCTTATTGGCTTGTCGGTTTGCTGGAAGGACGGCAGGACGAGCAAACGCTGCTTGGTTGAATGGATAAGTTCAGCCGTAAAGACGAGCCGCAGAGCCAGAGGGCAGTCTGAAAACTTGTGCGCTGACCATGGTGCTGAATCGCCCCTCTGCGTCCTTTTAAAAGCCGAGCAGGGACGCCGGGAACACAATTTTTTCCCCCCCGCGGACCTGATCGCACCTGAGCCTGCCGATGATCGATGGTCCTCAGGATGACGGATTCCACAGTTTCAGACTCCAGATTTAGTCGTACGTCAGTTTGCATGAGATCATGGATGGAGGACTCGCGGAATTAAACGCCGAGTAAACCCCCGAGGCGCTTGAAAATGTTTCGGAAGACATCCTTTGTTAAGTACTTTTACAGGCCATCTGCTTACTGACCAAACCGAGACATATTCGGACAGTATTCGTCCATTCACTCATCCACGGAGGAGGTATCGGACGTTATGAAGACAAGATGAACTGCTGATATCAGTTACCCTGCAATAGTAGAAAAAATAGCCTTTTCGTAGTGGAAGAAAAGCAACCACATCCTCCAAGGCATGGCTCATCTGCTAGTTTTGGTCAACTCCGTGGTCCTGTTGCTTTTTGGCAGCGACGTGTTCTTGGTAGGAGCAAGTGAGTATGAGCAAAGGAGCCTGGTTACTGTGATTTTTGAAGCCTTGCAAACTACACCATTATTAAAGCTGAAGGTTTTAAAGAAACACTTAAAGCAAATTAGCCAACACCTACTCAAACACATCAAATAAGACTTAGATATTAATTTATTTTTAATATTCTGGTGCTTAGGCTTGTCCTGTACTGTCAGGCTGAATTAACCTAATTACCCAGAAACAGACACATTGACTAAATCTGGAAACACTAGTTGCAGACCCAACACTCCAAATAATTTGTCAGCTCATTTACAGCCGTTGCATTATTTTTACTGCATCATTTGCCTCATTGCTGCTATTTATTACACTTAGATATTGGTCACAAAAATGTCCTGTGTATCTGTGTGCTCGAATCAACAGTGTCTCAGTGTCTGTATCTATTTGTCTGCTTCTTTCACCTCCTCCTTCGGTTTGCAACAGAACTGAGACCTATATTTGATACATTTTGCCTTCAGAGAGTGGCATTCACTATTTCTGTGGGGGTGCGTACTGCCTGTCTCTACACGTATTAAGATTTGTAATGTTTTGTGCCAACGTGATGCATAAGAGATACCTCTGATCTATATGGTGTAGGGAAAATTAAACTTCTGTTTAAACAATGTGCATGGCACTCGTGAATATAGATGTGTCTGTTGCAACCAGGATCAAAGTAAATGCAATAAATAACGAATTAATTACTATCAGGCCTCTTGCATGCCAGCAGACATGAGACCCACTATGACAAGCCTTTCAGAGGGAAGTCTAAATTAACCCTGTTGCTCTTGGCTTAATCACAAAGTAAATTGTATTCATACAGCAAGAGAACAGGGAGCATTTTAGCAAGGGCTATCAGTGGAATCTGCATAAATGATTTTAAAGGGTTATTAAAATCATGTACTGAAGATAAATCACATTGTTTGGACTGCTTTTCTTTAATCTCAGCCAATGAAATTAGGTCCGTCGTTTTCACATAATTCATTAAGCAATCACAAAGTAATCTGCTTTAAATATGCATGTGTAAAATGGCATGTCTGCAGAACACACGCGGACATGGCATTTGTTCCAGAGTTTTCATTGCCAGTCAACACACAGGCTTTATTTTATGAGCACAAGTTGAGAGCTGATACTTCAGTTGACATATGCATGCTTAGACACGGTATAAAAACAAGCAGGCCATAAAATAAATTCCACATGAGGCTTAGCCAGATCTTGAGACATAAAACAAATGAGAATTAAGATTTATTGGATGACCAGGCTCAAATCAAATTGGCAATCTGCTGTTCATCAACACGGTGACACGTTCTTGACAAATACCGGTTCTGTATGAGAGCTGAATCCATCAGAATGATAGCCAATATTTGCTGATGGTGTCATAATTTAAAGTGTTGTCACATGCGTTCTATTTTAAACACACCCTCACATGTCACACAATGGGCATAGAGACAGGAATTTTAAATCATGTGTGACATCATGCTTCATGGTGTCTATGTTTGACGTCTGTGTGACCAGGAAACACCCACTGTGGATGTTTACAGCAAGACTAAAAAGTCACTCCTCTTTAGAAAACATGGAACTACATTGTGTTTAGCGGCCAGATTCCATCCATCCGCAAACACTGACATGTTTTAAGGAATGGCATTCTGTCATTTAAACCTGAATTTAGAGAGCCATTGGAGACGTTTTTATGTGACTATGCATACCCTATCTTCAGTACAAGAAGCAGTAACACAAATAGAAAAATAAACACAGAAATAGCTCTATGGAATAATTAAATAAAGGTAGCATGTAACCTGTCAAATTGCACTCCAAATCAATCTAATATGGAATCTAATCTCCAATTTTCCTCTTCATGTCTCATTTTAAAATTTCTCTTTAATCATTTTTCTTCAGGGTAGTCTTTGACTAAAAGCTATCCAGGCTGTCTTATTGCATTAAATCAAAACATTTATTGTCAGACCGTAAACAACATCTTCAGTCACTCTTGGTGTGAATGCAAACACAGCCAATACACTAACAGGCAACTGAGCTTTGCAAGCAATATAGAGATCACAATGGAAGATGATTTATCCTTATATCTGGCCCTGATGAATCTGATGTGCGTCCATTTCCACATAGATGAGCAGCTTTTCAGAGATCCAGCTGCACTTTCAACATTTCTCTTTGTGCACGTGCTATGGATCCTGTGGCAGTGCTCCCACATCCCAATAGGGTCTAACCTTTTATTTGCACACATCTCCCTCTGTGACTTATTGCTGTTTAATTTAAGATATTACAAAGCTGCGCTTAGTCAGTGACAGACAGAAAAACTATATTTAAAACGACAATTATAACTGCTGTTGAAAACATCAAATGATCAGTCGGGCAACACCAGGAAAAGAGGTGGAAATTAGGACTTCAGATGTATAAACTGTTTTAGAGCATCATTTTTTTGGAGAGAAAAACATTTCCTTGTTCTTCGAGTTGAACATAAAGTGGCCTCGTTCAACCGCCCGTAATGGAAACGGCATCATATAGAAAGAGGGCATTTACACATTAGGAATGATTTATGGCTTGCTTCAACTGAGCTGTCACTCCCTCTATCACCTGTAAATGATCCGCAGGCTATGCCTCATGAATAGTGACAGAGTTTGTGCCCATGCTGTCTGCAACCCTCATTACCTAAAGGACAACAAGCTTCAACAGAAATGAATGTGTCCATTCTAAGATGAATGTAAAACCTGTCTCTGAGAGCGGCTTCATGTTGAACAAGAGCTGATGGTAATTATGGCTTGATGCTGTGTGCTTGTACACAGCTGAGAAATAAATGTTCTTATTAAACAAACAAATGTGCCCAATATGTCTGCAATATGTGCTATGGTAATCATGTGGCAGCAAAAATGTAATGCTGTAAAAGTATAAAAATCCTGAGAGCAGTTTAACCCAAATGAACCCAATTAAACAAAGGGGACAGACATTAAAGTAATGGTCTACAGAAGAAAATAATCTTCACGTGGTCCAAGTTCTAATTTTCATTTCTTGGAAATTTCTGTACTTAGAGTAATACTGATAACACATGTGATGGCGGCCATAGTCTAAAAGGTTTTTTTTTCAAAGACAGCTTATACTTAATATATATTTTCTATATTTTACCACTCTCTCTCCATCTTTGCCAACTGTGCATTCGGTGTCTGCAACACTGAAATTGCTGCATTAACACAGTAACCTTGGATTAATTGAACAAGATGACAGACAAAACTCGTTAGCTTTTGATAGCAGTCTTAGTGCTAGCCCAGCCCACTTGCTTCCAACTATCTCCATGGAACATTAATTTCCTCTCACGCTTCCCAAAGAATCGGGTTGGCCTCTTGTTCAGCTCATTCACTTCTCACCACAAACCAATCTCTGAGTGTGTCATGAGCCAGGCGAACCAAGCGTCATGCTTGATTGACCCCAACCTCCTTTGTCTCAGATCAGAGGGATACTGATTGCCTTGCCTGGCTAGAAGGTCTGTGCCATCGTCACCCCTCTGTGCCAAACACACAGGCCATCACGATTGTCTCCAAGATAAAATTGACAGAAGCGCAAGGAGCAAATGACAAAGTAGAGGGTGGAATAAAAGTGCAGATGTATGAGGATAAGAAGAAATCTTTAAGAGGACTGAATGAGGAGAGCAGCAATTATTCAGATTTTTTTGTCTCTCACTTGCTCACTTGCTCTCCATTATAATTTTATCTTTTTATCATGCCTCTCAAGTGCATGTTTTGGGTGAAATATCTCTTGTACAGCTAACGTTTTGGCTGTGATTCTATATCAGATGTATCATTGCTTTTTCATTAAACCAGGGGAGATTTTAATGTTTAAAACACAGCAAACTAACCACACATCTTAATACTCATATAAACCGACAGAGAGAGGCAGGTGTAACTAAGAATTCTACTTCCATTTAAGTAAGGGAAACTATAAAATCAATGGCCACATCAACACAAATTAACTTAAACAATTGCTATATGTTACGTTTTCATTTAAAATAACATGAGATTACTTACCATACCATAATTTGCTATGTTTTTATCCATGGAACTTCCCCACAAAAAATCAGCCACACTGTAACACAAATCGACCACAAAGCCACTAAGTATACGCTATCAAAAGACCTTAAAAAGGATTTTTTTGCAAATCCTATCTGACTCAGGAGATTGCTTGGACGCTGTGTTGCTATACAGACTCCTCTATTACAGACACCCTTCTCCTTCTCTTGCCTTTATGCTTCCAAGGCTTTTGTTCTCACTCTCCAAAAAGCATGTTTGCCGGCAACAAACCATCATAGGGGACTGAAAAGTTTTTTAAAAACAGGTTGAGGGGGTTGTCACCTTGTCTAAGAGAGATGCACATGAAATAAACATGAAAAGCCAGTCAGTCAGGTTATCACAGAGGGACGTCTGGAGGTTTAGGTTGGAAATACTTTCAATTCTTTGTGTCTGCAGTAAAATAAAAAGACACAAGTTCATCATCCTCGCCAAAGACTAATTATGTATATCAAGCTGTTTATCAAATGTGCTAAGTGCAGAATAAAGTTTTTTTTATAAATGCTGAGAAGATGACACAGCAGCATGCTGATTTCAGTTGAGTCCTATCAAAACCACAGTCTAAATGCTGTAATAACTCCACATGTAAAGCTTTAATGAATACTTTGTCTGCGAAGGACATTTTCAAGTTCAGCATAGAGCTGTTTTGGTCATAGCAGAGTCGGAGTGCTACAAATGTGTAATTTCACTGAGCCCACAGAGCTTGAGGACTGATCTTTGGTAGTGTGTTGTTTATTGTTAATTGTTCTTATAAATATACTTGATTTTTAGTACATAATTCATCCCTACATAAACTGAAAATAACACACAATTTATCTCTGACGACACAAGCAAAGATTCTGAGTGATCAAGTCACAAAAGTAGAGAAGAGCAGTTATGGTTACACAGATTGCTGCAGTTCTATAATAAATCAAAATGTTCACCTAAGTTTTCTAAAACATGACTCTTACATTTCACAGATGGCAGTGATTTAACCCAGAAGCAACAAGAAATGGGACTGGATGAACAGAATTCTAATTTCTGTGCCTCTTTTATTCAAACACACATACTGTTTACTATTCACCAGACAGGCCAGCAGTTCCTGTCAACGTGTCTGTCATGCACCTGCGAGCTGATTCGGCGACTGTGTCCTGGGAGGTTCCAGAAGGAGACATAATAATTGGCTTCTCCATCTCACAGCAGGTAAATCCGTACCTACATATGTAAACCAGGACCATTTTTGGAAAGGGTAGCAGGGCATCTTCCAATTCATTATTTTCTGTACTTGATCTATTTGGGTGTTTGGAATGGAGGCAGCTGGAATGCTATCAATACAGGTAGACTGAGACGGTTATCCTATGATCTTCTTTCCACCATGTCATGGTTTTTGAAAGGCAGTGGACCATGTTAACCGATTAAAAAATTGCTTCATATGGAAAGAGGCTCGTGCAAGCCTGAAGCCAGGATGTGAGTGGTCATGGATGATTAGTTAAGAGAAAGCAGGTATGCAGCATGAATCTTCATAAGTTTGTCAGCATGCCAAACTGTTTTTTTAGGATGAAAAGATTAGAAAAAAGCTCAAAGGAGGAAAAACAATGACGCCATCACTGAGTAACTGAGTGCAATATGCTGCTGTACTGTAATCGATTTTCTGCACCATGCAAAAAAAACATTATGAAGCCATTTGCTTTTCATTTAATTTGACTGAACACTGTCTCCCCTCATCATGTTAAGTAACTGGACCTGAACACCTCTTAGTTTAGAAGTTTTATATAAATATTTATCAATACATCATTCATTATTCACAGACAGGAACATGCTGTTTGTCAGACCTTTAAGACAAGTAAAGTCATAAAAAACACATGACAAGACATTTGGCCCACAGCCACTCTAAGTGCAGATGGACTTGAGTGTGCAGTAAGAACAGAGTTCTGACATCAGCAGGAGGGGGAGATCTCATATCTTTGGGTCTTCATTTCTCCTACAACGATGTGAATGACAAAAGAAAAGACTAAGATTAATGTATTTTTTCTCTCAAAGTATTAGCAGTCTAGATTAATCAAATGATTGACTTAGCAACTTTTCAATTCCTTGTCAGGATCCCATATGTCGAAGACAAAATACCTGCTGTTAATAAAATAAAGTACCCAGCATGTTGTTCAACAGAGCTCTGAATGCTTTTTCGAGTTCCCTGTGCAGGTCCATGTTTCCAGCCATTTCACGACTTTGCAGGGTGACACATTATTGATTTCAAAATTGCCCTGTCAAAACTAATTAAACTAAACAAAGACACTTCCCAAAGAAGACAATATTTTTCCTGGGGACCCATTTTTTGCTGTGGTGGTATTTCTGTGTGGTCATCCTGCTCACCTCATTGCCCTCTTTATTGATCCCTGCAAGAAGCATTCAATAGTTCAATCTATTCTTTTGCTCTCGATCACTTTTCCAATGCTCAGCGGCAGGACGGACACATGCAGCGATTCATTCGTGAGGTCAATACTACAAGCCGCTCTTGTGTTCTGTGGGATTTGGAGGAGGAGACAGACTACATTATCCAGGTCCAGTCTATTGGCCTCTATGGGGAAAGTCAAGCCAGCAAGAAAGTCCATTTTCGAACCCTCAAGAAGACAGACCGCTTCCCTTCCAACAGCTCGAACCAAGGTACAATACTCTACAATTAAATGAAAAGTTCAATGACAATCTCAATGCTAAATCACAATAACCTTCAATGGGGTTTGCATTTAATGCCTTTTACTGTTAAAGTATATACCACTCAGTACAATCATTAGTATGACTTAAAGGTGAGGAGAAGGATAGAAGAATATTAGTTCTGGGCCCACAAATACACACTACTCTGGTGAAAAACCGTATTGCAAACCAGAGAAGCATCAGAATCTTTACAATGCATTTTTCTCATGTTCATTCCATTGGACCCCAACCAAACCCTTTGGATATGGTGAAAAAGCAAAAGGCAAAAAAGGCCCACACTTAAATATAGGGACAGAAAAAATTACATTAAAACTGATATTTATTGTTCAAGATATTGATGTGGCAGAATATTATAAACTGGTAACAAAGATTTCCCCCTTTTTTTTGCCTCAGCGGCACATGTATTCCCTCAAACTCAAAAAGCAACCTAAAAAACTAAGAGAGAAAGTATTGATTATTCTAAATGTGCCTGCTGTGATTCCTGATCTTAGTGTTGGTGGAAGACATGTTAAACCTGGCACTGTTTTCACTGGCAGAGTAAAGTGCATTATCAGTTAATCCATCAGGAAGTCCAGAAGAGCTGTGAAATGCATTATCCATCCAACCATTTTCTATACTCCTGTTATCCAGTTCATGGCTGCGGCCGGGCTGTGGTAGGATATATATCTGCTGTCATTGGTCAACAGGCAGGATACATCCTGGACAATCACATAGAAAAACAACTATGCACTCACTTGCAGGAACAATTCAGTGACAGCAATTAACCTAAACAATGGGAGGAAGCCAAAGTATCCAAAGAGAACAAACATATGCATGAGGAGGACATGCAGACTTCCCACAGAAACGTCTACAATCCCTGAACAGTAGCTGTTTATCATAGTAGCAACAGTGGAGCTGCAGCAACACAGATGAGACAACTTTGCTCTCTGTATTTGCTTATTATATTACACTGATTGAGCAGATGCTTGTATCCTAAGCGACTTATAAGGAGGAGTATAAGGGGAATATAGAGTACTTACTGCGCTGACTGAGTCTGTGACAAGCTTTTAGTTGAGAAGGGTTCAAATCTCTCCTGGGATGGATCATAGTGACTGAGTGCTACTGAGTGCAGTGGAGAAACACATTTTTGTCTTGATTTTTTATCCTTTGTAACCCACAATGTAGATATTGTAGTCTAAACACCCACATTTGAATAATGCCCTGATAAAAACATGTAAATTATATATCTTTTAAAATGATAATCTGGAATTTAAAAAGTTTTTGAATCTGATGTCACTGCATGTAAAATGAAGACAAAATATTCAAGAACATATATTACAACAGAACCAGCTAAGAAAGCAGTCTGTGAGGGGCTATTTGACTGCGAATACAAAGCTTGCCCAGCAGAGAAACAAGACCTTAATAAAAATAAGTTCAATTTACAGAGGACTGTAATGAGCTGCTCTCTCCACAGAACTTCTGAGGAAAAAAACAACATTATGATTGGTGTTTACATCTTACTAGAGAGCAATTCACAATACAGCAGGATAATTAGCCCAAAAATATTTTGGTTTTCATTTTTTAAGGCAACTTAAAAAGAAAAAGAAAGAAGAGCATCAAGGAACTATCAATCCCATGGACTTTGCTCCACAAATACTTGATATCAAATCTAAAATGCAATTAAATGTTCTAGTTTGCCATTGTTTCTTAAGCCTTTCCCAAAAGACTCTAGAAAATGAACATGAATATGCTTTAAGGTGACCAAATGTCAGTTTCTACATTGTTACATAACAGGGTTTTGCTTTAAATTCAGCATCATTTGCTGAGGCCCTTTTCCCAAAGCGAAGACCGGAGCAACCCATTACAGCTACTCTCTTATGCTGCTGAGCTGAAAAGCCTCCTCTGACCCTCAAATCCTTTAAAGCATCCTGATGTTGAAAATAAGACACAGTATGGGCCAGTACCAATAAGTGAAAGCACTTTGGAGCATCTTCTCACATACTTATTGCAGGAGGGTGAGGTGGGGTTAGTAAGTGTGCTTCTTGGAGTTTTTCTCAAAAGGCCCGAAACATTATTGACAGACCCAACCAACACGACCAGCTTATCGAAATTTCTGCATCTTTATGTTCAGTTACTCTCTACTGGCTTTTGAACACTTAAAATTCAGTGTGTGAACTCAGCTCATAGATTGGTGCAAATATAAAGACTAAGGCTCAATTTTCTTTCGGTCCAGATGAAGAGAAGACCCTTAACCTTTTATCAAGAGTAGTAAAACATTTTCCAGTTCTCAGAGAAAAGCACTGTATTAATCTTTTCTGCATTAGTTGAATCGTGTTCATATTATGAGCCAAATATATTCAATCATAGGGTAATGACACAGCATTTGACTGTGGTGAGATATATTAGTGACATTAGTGATTTTTTTTCTTGCTGATTTGATTTTCTGTTTGAGCTTGCGAAAACTGCAAGTGCTGATTCAAGAAAAACATAAATGTTTCTCTTTGGTTGACTCAGGTCACATATCATCCGTTAAGTTGGCAAGACAGTCCAGAGTGAAAGAAAAAAAAATCTTGTGCAACAAAGAGTCTATGCATTATCCATTAAGCTAATGAAGGCAAGCCAGTCCATTATGGCCACTGTCTGTTGCTCTCCATAAAATATCCAGGAAATCAGTCAGTCACACTTTTAGGTTAAAAGAAACTCCTTTTAGAAAGCTAAGTAAACATCCATATATCTTGATAAAGTGCTATATATGAAAAGTCTTGCAACCAGAAGCGACTCCTGGCAAGATTTAGTGTGCAGCATTAATCAGGATTTGTTGCATCACCACCAAGTCATCCAACTGGGTCAGAAAAACAGCCCACTCAGTGGATGAGCTTCATTTGTAGGAGTTTGTTTTGGTGGGTTGCAGCAATCAGTGTCAGCTTTCCATAAATCTAATGCCAACCCTGCTGACTCCCCATGCCCTAGTTTTTAAGTTCAATCAAATCGAATTCGTTTGTGTAACTCTTGGGAACTTTATGACAAAACAACTGTTTTAATGTTTGGCTTTGTGTCGCTGCATATTTAAACAGGTTTCTTAAGCCTAAACTGTGTCAACTCGCATGCAAAAATATGCAACAAAACGCACAAATTAACTGGAGTGAAGAATACACTTAACAGCTGTAACAATATTCCTTTAATATGTAGATTATAAGAATGTAAGTAATATGTTTGTCACTGATTCAGATAAAGACTCAATGACTATAGAGACTCAGGCAATAGCCAATATGATTCCCAACTGTGCTTTTCACAAAGCATTCATTTTTAATATCAGACTATTTTAAAAATTAGATTTTGATATTAGCATTGATGTTATATGTTGATTTTTAAAGTTCTACTTTCTGCTTTAAAAAGGGTATATAAACAGTTTTCATGTACATTAAATCCATGTGACATGCTTTTTTGCTTTTTCTTAGAATCTTGACACCATCTGTTAAAATCCTGTATAATCTAATTGGTTTTAGCGTGCCTGGACCATGACAGAGATTGCAGTGCTTTCCATTTAAACTAAACTAATTTGTACGTATTTGGACATTTGTACATATCTGGTGTGCTTTGAGGCATTATTTACAAGCATGAGCAGAGATATCATCAAAATAACTAACAAAGAAAATACTAGGAGTATTAATATTGATAAATCATTCCCAAATTAAAAAATAAAACTGTCACTAGTATACCTCCCAAAACTTTGCACTAGATCTACAGCACAGATAAGACCAAAAAAGTAATATTTTCAAGCAGTCAACCTTTATGAGGTAGGCGGTCTCCGAAGACACAATTAGTGCATGATACTTCAAAGAGATGCTAAGCTTTCTCATCTGAGACAGAAGGCTCCCCCACAAAAAAACGAGGTAAAGCTATGCCACATGTCAAATGTTGCTGCTCTACTCCTATCTGTGTGAAATATATCATACCTAATTAAACAGAATGATCACATGACTGAGTACAGTAAACATGTCATTTGCATTTATTCTGATATTCAAGGATGCAAATTATGAAAGGGACAATTTTCAATGTGTCACATTTTAATGAAGTTGAAAAAAAAACCCCACAACAATACAAGTGCCTTGTCTCGAGCCAATCAGATGTGGCATCACTGTGACAGCAAGGCAGATTCCCTAGTGTATTGTTACACACAGTACCCTGACACAGTTCAAACCCACAGTCAACATCATGGGACTGGAAAGAGCAGGAGGAAGCTTCACTCATCTCAGCACAAATTCTATGATGTACCAGCGGCACAACATTTTACCTGTTCTGCTTTATGCAAATTCACAAAATGATGGCAAGAAGCAAGATGCATGAAACAGCAGTGTGATCATGCAGAAAATGTCTAATTCTCAAAACTATCACAACTTGGATTCACAAAAAATTCATAGGATGAATTAATAATCCAATACATTAATGAAAAGACATAGTGGGAGTTGTTGAAAGGAAAAAATAATAATTTTGGAAAGCTGAAGTTGTGCCTGGCTGAAAAGGAATACCGGTACTAGTTTACAGAAGTACTGTCTGAGCATCTGGTTGTAGTATTGAGTCTAGCATCTTTGAAAGTGATTGTAAGGGTGCACTTTAAAGTGTGTTCTAAAAGAAGAATCCAGATGCTTGTTTTTTTATGATCTCATTATGATCAAATGTGAGTTAAGTGTACATCCAAGGCTATGTTAGAATTTTCCTCTTGTTCAGTAACTGAAACACTGTTGCTTTCTATACATAATAGGATAGAAACAACCAAGACAGGACATAATAAGATGTAGTTACAAATTGTATTAACAGACTATTCAAAATACATATGAATGTTATAGATGCAAATGATCTACTTTGTTATTGTTTAGATACAAATATAAATAATACCTAATAGATGGTCAAATTTCCTGTTTTTTGAGTGAACGTCTAATTTTAAATCAGGTGAATAACTGCATTACCGCTTGTTATTCATTTATTGCAATTAGTTTTGTATATTTAGCCACTAAAAATGATTTTATCTCCCTAAATAGGGCAACAGTAGAAATGACAACATAAATGAGCAAAATAAATTAATGATTGGCAAAACGTGCCAACACACTAACATATACACAATGCATCGATTGGGCAGTGTGATTACCTCTTCTGTTGATTCAGAAACACCCCTTTAGTTTTTAAACTGAAGTCGTGTTTGCAGCAAATTACCTTGGATGGACATTTTGATAAAAGGCTATGATTTTGATTATTTCATAGACCCCCATTTTGACTTTTTCCCTCTTTTTCAATAGTGAAAATTGGATGTCAATGCCATGAAGCAGAGTTAATTGCCGATGTGACCTTTTTGTTGACCTATTGGTGGTGCTCGAGCTGCACACAACAAAATATGATCTGTTCTTCCTTTTGCCATCTTTCCATCAACTTGTAAATCAGACAGGCAGTTTTGGCTTAGAGCTGCTCATACATTGCTGACATTGCTTCTTGGCATTCTTAGATCAATGGTATTGCTCATATTAATGTGCTTATTTTATGATAAACCCCCACTCCTTTGCTCTGTCTGCTAACAGAGCCACACTACTATACTTATGAGAGATTGTGGCATCACAATTGACCACACCCTCTCACTACTTTTATGTGAGAATAGCTGACAGACTGGCACTTTGGACCAGCTCTTTGACAGGTTGATTCACCAAAGGAGGCAATTAGGAAAAGTAGAGCTCTGGAAGAGTTCCATCAAGGCGGGTTAAGTGATAGTTGGGAGAGTGGAAATGGGCCCATAGTCAATCCACTTAAAGGAGAATTAATTTCATAAGCTTGAAATGTGGCAATACCTTCCACATTTCTAAACTACTAATACTATTATAGGGATGAGCTATATGAACAGAAATCACTTTTCCCAATTCATACAGGTACAATATGAGCTAAAATGAAATTACCAACAAACTTTGTTGAGGTAGTGATCTCAACTTTGAAGAAGACATTCCATGATTGGTATTTTAATGTCCAATTTGTTTCAGACTAGTTATTCCATGTAAACGAAGAATGCAAAGACAAAATATGAATTAGTTGTCTGGGAGTGTTCTGCTTTGATTGCTTCAACTGTGCCATCTGTCCTCTCTCCTAGATGACCCCACTGTGCAGGGCCTGGATAAGTCTCGCCATCTGCAAACAGGAGAGATGATCATAATTGTGGTAGTCTTGGTCATGTGGGCTGGTATGTTTATACACTGCATGTTTGAAGTTAATTCATTATTCATAGAGAAAAGAAAACCAGGAAATGAGTGAAGAAATAGGTCCAAAAATGTATTTTGTCAACCATTCCCAAGTCAAGGAAAATATGACATTTTTGTTATGTGGCATCCAGAGTGATCGATGTTCCATTCAAGGGGCACCGGTTTAATCCTGAGCTTTCACATTGTATTTAGATGAATACTTTGGCAAGATGCTTAACCTTCAAACTGGGTCATCACTTTGGATGAATTAACATAATGTAATGGGACACTGATCAATAACCTCTTTATCAGTGGAGATCTATAATGTAGAATAAAAGATAAGATTTAATGGAGATGAAAGTCTAAAACAAAGAATAAAAAAAGAGTAAAACTGGATGATTTGATGCCCCCTAAAGACCATTTGCATAGCAGTGATGTCAAACCAGCTTCACTGTTCTTACCATAGAGTCACCATCCGGCTGTGAGTTTCTACTCCTTTGTGGTTTTTTGCTTATTAATGAAGTGTTGCAGCCCAATGAGATGTGGCACATCTGACAGGGTGCCAGGAGCGGAGCTTCCCACCTACGAGGATCAGAGTGAGATGTTAAATAACACTAATGAGAAAAACCACAGTAACACACATACCGTAGAGGGTGGGATTGTGAGAATTTCAAGGTTGTAATTTAGTTTCCTCAATTTGTTACTTTATGATTAAAGGAAATCCTCTACTTGTTCTAATCTTTATCTTTTGTTTAAGTGTGGAGTAAGTTTCTGAAGTAAAATGTCAATTATCAAATAGTTTGGTAAAAAGTACACATATGAAAAAAAAAGAGACAGATCTTTTATTTTGCCATGAAAATAAAAATGTGTGCAAATATGCACCATCAACATCCCTCTACTAATTAGACAATATCACTGAGGCTCATCTGTGGAGATCACTTACATGAAACGTGAATAATGATATGCCAATCAAATAAAGCTCACCGCAGCTCTGCAGGGCTCATTACCACAAATGCGCATACATTTTCGGAATATCTCTTAGACATTCATAAATTCACTGATGCCAGGAAGTTCATTATAAATTTACAGTATTGCACAGACTGGAGGAAGAACCGCCTCTGAAAGATTACAAAATGCAACAGAGTGCGCTTCGCCACTTCCCACACAGACAGTATGCATCTCTGGGGAGAACAAACCCATTATCCACATGACATTTCAGGGTGCTCAGTTACGGGAAGTGGTGTCATGTGAGTGACAGTCGCTTCTTCTCGACTTCCTGCCTATTGTGTGTGCATGTGCGTTTCACATTTAGCTCTCTCTTCTTCCCTGGCAGCTGTTATTGCCCTGTTCTGTCGCCAGTATGACATCATAAAGGACAATGACTCCAGCAACAGTAAGGAGAAGGTCAAACCGTCGTCGGAAAGGAGCACCCCGGAGCACCACAGTGGGGGACTGCTGAGGAGCAAGGTGAGGGTTTGGGTGACACAGTCGGGTCGGAAGAGGTCATTTTCATTTGAAATGTTGATAACACGCGTATTTCATCCATACATCCATCATTTAAATGCGAACTGTAATGTTATATTAACACAATGAAAGTTTTGCCAGTAGCTTAATTTACATTAGCGTGAAACCCCTCAGTGACAGACAGTAGTTTCACCCTGTTTGGAAATGATTGTGCACGTATTGGGATGGTCTTGTCACAATAGTTGAGTGTTTGACCTCAGACAGTGCTCAGACAATTATGACATACAATATTTATCAAAGATTTTGAAATCATTGAGAAATTCCACTTGCAAAAAATGTTTTTTTTTTTAAACAGTAACAGGATATAGGAGTCCAATACATTTAGGAAAATGTATCTCGCAATAAATATCGCAACTTGCGTAAAAAGTGAACCGTATCTTTTTGCAATCCAGAGATGTAAATTACATTTTTCTGCTGTGTTGCAGTTTCATCCCTCAGTGCCATCAATCAACATCATTGAAGTTTGAAGAGAAAGACACCAGACGTCAGTTACTCTTTCTTCAACCATTAATGCATTTTTTCCTTCTCTCACTGATAAGGGAATGACACAGGGAAAATCAGATAAAATATGAGGGAAAAAGTGTGATCTAAGGACAAAAATGCATGCACCATGTTGTAAGGGGGTAACACACCAACCTGCACACACACGTGCTCCAAACTCCATCCAGAAACCCTGTAAAAATCTACACTGTCCTCCTGTACACACTGACACCTTGCAGTTGCTATGGAAACATATTCCTGCAGGTTGACAGGACATGGGAATTGATTTTAACAAATGGTGCAGTCAATAACTATGTTTTTGCTGGGTGCTCTGTATATTATTGCAATATAAAACACACAATATCATCTCTGGGAGGCCTGACTTTGTGACTTTAAATAAGCAGTGTATTTTTTATATTGGCATGTGCAGTTAGATACTATATTCACCTGTTGTAGACAAGTGCAAATAGTGTTAATATACTGCCTGCTCATAACTGTATAACATAATGATTGCTGTAAGTAGATTGTTAAATGGGAGAGAAAAAAAGTTTTTATTTATTTATTTATTTTTTTTAAATGACAGTAACAAAATTTATTTCACCTTCTCATACTGTTAAAATTTGAATATAATTTTCTGGATTACATTTTATTCCATATGTAACAAATACATTCTATTAATTTACTAAATAAAGATGCATGCAGGTTTATTTGAGTGTAGGATAGAATTTGATGTTAATTCTAAGCTAGATCCCAAAAATGGAGAAATAAGCTAAACCGCAGTATCGTGAAGATTTGCATTATTTGGTTCTTTTATCTGCTTTTAGAAAACGATGTTGCCTTTTATTCTACAGCTTGTCTTTCTTGTACTTTTCCTGCCAACTGTATCAACGTAGGCGTGAAACAGACACTGTTTTGAATGTTCCATTTCAAACTGCAGCTAATCTAATAAAGTTTCTCTCACCGAAAGGCATAAACCATTCACATACTGGTATTTGGACAGATATAATGCTCATCAAATTTCACAGAAACATATTGTGTTAATTTAGCTGGGCAGGACTTAGATGGAATGTAAAAAAAACATCTTGTTTTTGAAGGAAGTGCTCAAGTTTCACTTAAAAAGCTGTCTAAGGTAAGTAAAACTTTACAAAGTAAAAAAACATGCTGAAATGGTAGGAGTTGTTGCTTTCTGTTATTTCTTCACTGCAAAACTGCTTGACAGCAGCAGATAACATTCATAACACCCCGAGCTTGGACAGTCAGTAAGGATGCCTGACTGGTGAGCCAAGCAAACATTCAGCATCTTAAACAACTTCAATCTCAGAAATTTCATATTGGTTTCAACAAAGGTGCTATTTAGATTTTTTACGTCAGGTTGCAAACAGGACCTTTCACACTGCACGAGGATTTTCCTTGAGGATTGTTGAGACACATACCTTGTTCAGCTGCAGAAAAATGGTGGGGTGAAACTATGCGATGCAAAAGCTACTCCATGATCAGTGCTTGCTGGAAAGGCTTTAAAGCTTTTGAGCTTTTGGATTTTGAACAAAAACAATCGAGACTTTTATCATATTTGTTTGTGGCCTCCTATATTCTGCTGAAAGACTTCAATATTGAAGATTAGAAAACTTTTAATGTTGTTTGTTTATACAATATAAATAGAGCATAGCATCGACTGAGTTATTTGCTCTGCATCAGAGCTCCAGGTCATGCTTCATAACATCCCCTCTGACAGCAATGACAGAAAAGCTTTTAATGCGCCTGAGATATGAAGGGAGTTTACCTAGTCTTAACTACATGCTCTCAAGTTTATTAGAGCATCTTCATGTGTCCCCTGTTTGTTCAGAGTTGGCTGAGCACATCCGAACAAATGACTGCAGCACATATGCAAGATGCTTTATGGAGGTGACTGACAGCTGGTCTTGGGGGACAGATGTGAACGGATAATTGGCATTCTTTTGGCCTCAAATGTAAGCTTCCGTGGCACAGCTGTTGCTTTTACATTCTTTTCTCTACATTCATTCTTCAGTATTCCAGGCCTGCAAATCTGAAACGTGTGTGGATTTGAAAAAAATGCTTTTGTGTGCTTCAAATTATAAAAATTCTAGGCTAATTTGGGAGCAATTTTAAAATACTCGGTGGTCAACCAGAGAATGTATACTCTTATCATTCAGAAACTCAACCTCTTATTCCACAATTATTGACAAACTACCATTGCCTCAATGTTGTTCGTTGATGCATTTTGGTAAAATGTGGACGGAGACATCACATTTTATTATGCATTCACACAGTTTGTGGCATAGGCACACATCTGACTACATCATTTACTGTTCTCAATGATAAATGAATCGAGAGGTTAAAGATGGTCAGCTAATAACTGTTTAATTTACTCATCTACAGCCACTTTGAGCCAGAAGTTTAGGGCCAGGCTGTCAGCTGCAGCGGTTCACAGACAAGATTATAATTGCTTTTTATTCGGCTTTCAAACAAGAATGTCCGCTAATCAAAAATGCAATTACAGAAAAGTATCTACAGTAAAAATCCAACGACTCTGCAAATAGAAAGTGATTACAGTACAAATGAATAAGTATTGTTGATGCCCAGTTGACTCAGACACTCTCTAGTCTGATTAGAGATATCATTTTGAGATACAAATACACAGGGTTTCTTCACATAAAAGCATTTCACTCAACAAGTATCTGGTTTGCTTCAGTTTACTTTCATTGTGCTTGAACTTGTCCCATTTATAGCACTCTCCTCTGAGAAATGTGGATATAGAAGAACTAAAAATGCAACTCAGATCAGTTCTGTTTTAATGAGGCCACTGTGGTGTTCAGTTTTTCAGAGATAAAAGGTTTAGATAAAGCTGCTGCTTCTGTGTGCTTTAAAAGGCTTATTCAGAGTTGTGGGCCCTTTGCTGCCCACTTCTGCTGCTCACTGTTAGAAACCAATGGACAGCAGGAACAATCAGCATAGACTTTATTGAAATAAAACAACGTGGCTGAAAACTCAGCATGTATCTGACCTCTAAAAGCCCCAAACAACATTTTGCCACAATCAAATAATACATTAATTGTCAGCACAATATTAATTCATTAGGGCAACATTAAACACTTTATCATTCTCCAATTATCTGTTGCAAAATGTGTTAAATACCCTATTAGCAATCAGTCACACGCCTATGAATACTAATTTAGCTGTTCATTTGCAGACATTAACACTGAGGATAAATAAGGTGAAGAACATATACTCACAAGGTTGTAACCATATTTCAAGTTTAGCAGCTTTCAGTCAAATGCGATTGAACTATATAATGTTAATCACTTCTCAGCAGACTTAAATTACGGGTTTGGGTCCAGAAGGGGTTTGGATCATTGCTAGGGAAAGCAAACAGTAGCACATCATGAAGTAAAACAAAACGTACTCTTTCCTCCCGCCGAACAAAAGGCATACCCTGCTACTGAGACACAGACTGTCTGTTTGTCATGAGACAAGATAAATGAAGGGAGCAGAGGGCAGTGAAAGCGAAGTGAAGCAAACATGTTTCTCTCACTGTGTCCTATCTTCAAAACAAAGCTTTTAATAAACTTACGTTTTTTTAATAGTTACGACTGCAGACATTCAGAGGATGGCTTGAGAATAAATAGTAGCTGACTGTTGTCTGTAATGCAGCATATCAAATGACTGATGTTCTCTGTTTACCTATCATTTTTTATTCACAGTCAAATCTTTTCTTATTAAAGTAAACAGTATATAAGCAAGGTATTGATTTAAAGTTTACAGCCAGGCTGCCCAAAGTGCTCTTTACTAAAATAATGACCAGAGACTACTGCTCCAAACTGAAAATTCAAAACACCTAAACGAACTAAGAAAATGAGTGTTTACTATCCAGTTCCGAATGCTCTTCTCACTCATGATATTAGAGAACATGTGAGGCAAGCATATTACCAACAATTCTCAGTCCTGACGGCTGAATATAAAGAAATAGATCTGTATCCCTGGTGATATTCAGAACAACTTGTAATTATGCCTAATTGCTTATATAAAATCACACTGGGCCTGCCTGCTCTACAATTTATAATACACATTATTTCAGCAACTATTATGCATCTAATCAAATAGATGTGGAAAAACAACTGTCTAAACCATCTATAGATCTGAGTTAAAGAAATTATAAGAATTTGTGATATCATTTGATATGATCTTTGATTTGGCAGAGAGCTGAATGAACTGACTTATTGATTTGGCTGTCAGAGCTGAGCAACAACATGCCCTGGCTCTTGATCGACTGCAGTGAGATGGATTTTTCTCCATGTTTGAATTGAAATGTTCTGTTAAGGGGGTTAAGATTGCTAAAGATTTGATCTTAGTTTTGTTACCCACATGGTCAACTCTGAGTATTTGCTGAGGCTCTCTACTGAAGTCCAAAGCAACCTTGAAAAAATGCCCTTTACTTCAGATCCTCAGCCATCGACTTTTAATTTTCTATTAAGAAAATGACAAATAGGTCCAATCAGATTTGTACAAAGTCCTTTATTATGCATGGCAAACCATAACAGTTTCCAAATTCTATACACTATTTTACACACATTAGGACAACTGCTTGTGTTTAATACACAAATTGCTAATATCACAATATTGTTGGAAACCTACTCGTTGCATAGTTAGAACATAAGCACCTTGTTAAAGTAAACATCTCCGGCCATTTTGGGTAATAATATCTGGACAGAAAATCTTATGCTTCTCCGTTTGATAATTTGTCTCATTTTCACAACCTTCAAATGTCTTCTGGACTTTAATCTGCAGAGGCTGATTTGCATTCAGCACACTCTGTTTGGTATATTATATACCTCCATGTGTTGGTCCAGCCCTCTACATCGTTCCTCCCCACAGGAAGTTTATTACTGTATTCACTGAAGATTTGCTGGGAGTCTGCCCATATTGACGTAGTGTATTATGTCCACTGGCTATATGAATCAAGACTCTTGGTTATTCAAAGGTAATGACAAATCTAATGCTTTCATGTACTCAACCAGTTTAAACAATGTGGCAAAAGCCCCTTACCAAAAATATTTGTCAACGTTAATAAATCAGTGCATATGAATGCATCCACACAGCAATCAGTCAATCAACAATGGAGCTGACAAAAGGGAACAGATGGAAAGATGTTCGAGCCAAAAGCAAAATGACTAAATTCTCTGATGCCCTTGAACTTCCCGGCCAATGGATCGTTCACGAAGATGTTCTGAACCGTATCTGAAATCCTTAACGTATAGCTTTCTTTGCGAAAGCAATAAAAACTGTATTTTCGTCAGTCTGGAATAAAACAATGCAATTAAGCCTTGTGTTGCAACCTGATAAACCATGCAATTATTCTGTAGCAGGTGTCATGACAACAACACAGAGCCACTGCTACCTCCCACTTTCTACAGTCATAATCATTCCCAGCCAGGATGCCATGAATACAGAAAGAGGGACGACTTCAGCCAGACTCGGGCACAATATAATACCCTCTTGACAATGAAATTCATATGAGCGTTGGATAAAAATAAACCGCACAGTCTAAGTCTATAAAAAGATTCAGGAAAAATCCTTTTCTAGTCATCAGAGAGATGCTTGAGGGAGAAAACGCAGAATTTTGACCGTACAGTTAAAGTGGAAAGAGTGTAAATCAATTTAACAGGAGATTACTGACTTGAGAGTTGGTGTTTTGTGTAACTAATAGCTGTCCTGAAAAAAAATCCTGCAGCTGTAAAATTCACACTTAAACCTATACAATCTGCCTAATCTACAGTCGTGTAAAACATACAAGTGTCTAGACATTCACATCTCAACAAGAAAGATAAATATTTGTTAAAAAACACCTGTGTCAAACCCTGACTCTAAGAATTTACAGTGGTACCATATGCACAGAAATTGTAAATACATACAGCTTTGAGAATGAAAAAATACAGTTTATGCAAAGAGAAAATGAAAAACAATTTGAAAATACAGACTGGACTTTAAAGAAACAGTTGCCATAGCTTAATATTGTTGCTGTAAGTGACACCAACTTTATGTACAAAGCTGAGTTAACAAGATGGTGACAAAAAGGTTCATTGCAGATACGCCCGTTAGACAGCTGATGCCGATTGTTACAGAGATGTGAGCCTATTTCTGCCAGAGAAAGTTTTTTTCTCAATAAAATACATAAAATACATAAAATCTTTACTTTAACTGGATAACTTTATTTGGAAAGCAAGATTATAATGAATTAGCTTACAAGGGAGTTTTATACATCTAGTACATCTCACTGGGCTTTGTACTAGATTTTTTTAATCTGTTACGTTTGTGTGTTGTAGTCACAATATTCAATAGCTGAAATGGCTTGATTGTGTGTAGCTGATGGACATTAAGCTTGAGATCAACAAATACATAATCTCTGTCCCCACTTTTTTGGCCTTGAACTTTTGAGCCACATATTGTGGCCTTCCGTTCATAGAATAGTTTGTCAGATTGATGCAGTTTGGTCTTAAGAAACAAGTTAAATTATAATAGTAATAACATTTTATTTGGAAACAAATATTTACATATCTTATGGGATGAATGGTATCCTCCTTTCTGTTCTGTGCAGCCTGCTGTATGGCAGACCTGACTGTCTGTGGGATGACAGACTGAGTACTTTAATCTGTTGAGGAAGGCTGCAAAATGTAATAATTTAGGGGATAAACAAAAATTAAACTATGTACAGTCATGTGAAAAAGAAAGTACACTCTATTTCATTGCAAATGTTTTTAGTTAAAGGCTCCTGAAATTAGGTATCTGCTAAACAATGTCCAGAATTCTACAATGAGAAAGATTATCCACAAGGGGGCTCATTCTACACAGTAGCCAATGAGAGTGGATGTCCTAATGAGTTTCACCCAAGGTCGGGCTGCACAGAGCTTCAAATACATGCAAAAAAAACAACCAAGAGCTATGTCTGAGACTCTGAAAACAAAGAATCAAAGTCTAGGCTCCGGAACCTGTCTGAAATACTGTGGTGGGACATTAAGAAACAAGTGGTTAATTCATAATGGATGGATAGCCTTAATTTTCCAACACACTACCACAATAATTTTGGTTTAGATTTTGTTACTTACTTAATGACACATGTGTAATGTCTCATGTGTTGTTCGTAAAAAGGACTAGGTGATTCTTTTATGTTATGATACTCAGTGAATGAGAGTGTACTTTCTTTTTTATATGACTGCAATGAAGCACTCAAACTGGGTGCGGACTGAGGACTGAGACGATGAGTTCCATCCACTGAGACAGGCTGGCAAAAAACAGGGCCTTTCACACTCTCAGAAACACATGAGATCCTTTGATGGGATTTCAGTGTTTCAAGATGAATTCTTACTTTCTGCATTACACCGTGTGTGCCCAATGATTTAGCCTGACAGGCTGTGCAAATCTAACTATGCCTGGACATGAATATTTAATCAAAGTGGGGTGTATGTTGAAAAGCAGGCATTCACAGGAAGAATGTTATGTAACATGTGAGTGTTCCTTTTGGCTTCTCTACAGAAGAAAATAAAAATGCCATCCCTGATTCAGTGTGTGCAGGACATGATATTCACTCTGATCAAGCAAAACTTGTTGCATTGTGTCCATTTTGTAGACTAGAGTGTGCTTCCTGTCTAGTTTCTGTTTTTCTGTATTATGGGGTGCTATTGCCAGAGTGTATAATCTCTTTGTTGCACATAGGCAACAGATTTTCTGGAGAGAGCTCCTGGAGACTCAGAGCTGCATTGTCAGGGAGGGGTTCCGAGTAGGATTCGGCCAGTCTGAAAGAGACAGAAAGAGCAAGAGAAAAAAGGCAGATCATTGAAAGAGAGGTCAGACACATTTAATGTTCACTCAGAGAAACAGATCAAAAATATATGCAAAAGTTAAAAAGCTGCAAAAATAATGCTAAAGAGGTTGCTGATTTAAATGAGAGTGAACAACACGCAGAGTGTGAGGGGTACTCAGTGGCACACAAATGGAGAACATAAACGTTTCAATGAAATACAAGTTGCCATTAGATACAAAAACTTTCAATACTAAGTGAGTACATGACTTTACTTTTCACAAAACTTTATTCCCCCTTATCGAGCAGTCTTAAGACTGAATTAAGGTTTGAATTTCCTGTGATTCAGAGATTGAAATCATTGTCTATCACTGAGACAATGCCAGAGTTGTATTCATACACAGAAAGACAGAGGAAAAGCGTGCTGAAAGTTTCCGTTACCAGCATCGGCTTTCTAAAGAGACGTTTACGCTTAAAGACTGCTTCCACTGCGGGAACATCATTTTGATCTGGATCTTCGTGATTAAAGTATTCACCCTCATATATCACCGGAGAAATGGTTGTTATTCTCATTAGCTGCTGGATAAGTGAATTACCCCAGGAGGATGAATAAAGTACCCATCTGTCTATCTACGCACCAATCTGTATCTATCACTATAGGTCTCTGCTTGCTATAATACAATAACTTTTAATCTTAAAGTAGTTTAAAACTTTTAAAACTGATGGCTTTTGGAGACGATGCATGTACGTAGAATCTCTTCAGGAGGTGAGCCAAAAGGCTATTTATTGCAAAGCATTCCTAACCTTAACCCTAAAAAAAGGGAAAAAAAGAAAGATCCTCTGACAGCACAAAAATAGACATCTATTACACATCACTGCTGCGTTTTCTAAATGTATTGCCTTAGGCAACATGCGACACAGAGCACATATTGAGATAAAATAACAGACTGGTCGTGACTCACCAGCGTCTGCCTCCTCTACTTCCATGTTGCTGCATGTCAGGCAAGAGACAGAATGATGAAAAAATAAGCCATCGTTAAAGGTAACTGAAAACTAAAGTGGCTGGATGACGTACTCGTAAAGTGTTTAACCAAGTGCGCAACCACTGTCAGTTTAGTGAACAGCATGCAAAACTCAACTTTAAATTACTTTAAAAAATTACTGATGACATTTCAAAAAGGATTACTGAAGAAGTTAAGTGCTGAGCCAGCAAGGCATAAGGTCAATATTCTTTTAAATTAAATATCATATTATATAAAATACAATCATTTTAAATATGACCTAAATCATTTAATTAAATCCCTTGTGAAGTGATGTTGAAGTCAGTAGCTGTGAAGACTACTAATGGTGGCTTATGGCTGCAGGGAGGCTCCACTTCAATAACATCTATAATACTCTAAAAGGAAATGTTTTACTCAGGTCTGACCTGTGTGCAAACTATTAATTCATTTGGTACTACTGAGATTGGTTTAGGGCCATGAGTTGCAGCTCTGGTTGCAAAACTATAAAATGACATTTGACCCTGCAGGGGCTGTTAACACTCAGATTAAAGTGGTTTACAGTAAATCTACAAGAAATTGACCCACAAATACTCTTTAAAAATTAGACTGTGATGGAAAAAGCTCAAGTGATGGTGTGTTTCTGCTCTTCAGAAGATAGTAGTCACAGCTCTCTGTTTTCCTTAACACATCTCAGTGAGAGCTCCTTCAATTAAGTCTGGATTATTTTATCTTCTCTGGGTCTTGTGCTTTTTATGTACTTTATGGTCCCTTGTTCCTAAATAGTCGTATTAAATGCATATTTTGCTATCAATATGCAACTCATTTTACTTTTTGTTTTTATCAGTAGGTATTAAGCAGCTGTAACAGCCATGTCAATTGAATATGATGCAATGATTTCACCCTTTCAAGACTGATGTAATCCCACCCTGCAGCGCAGCAGCTGCAGAGCTCGGCATCCTTGCCAGTCCCTTCAGCAGCCATTAGCTTTAACACCCTGACCTGGTGCTTCCTTCTGAGCATCACATTTTTCCCCTCCTTCTTTCGACATCTGTCCAAACTGTAGGCCAAGCATTCCTCACTCTTGCTGAGAACTGTGTCAGTGATGGCTTTGTTTTCCTGACCTACATCCACATCCAGAAAGCTTCCATAACATATATGAGTTGATGCCTCCCATTTACCGACTTGCTTTACCCAACTCTTTTCAAATCCATCACAGGAAGCAGACCTATTAGCCTCAGGCAGTGGAGCTTAATGTGTTGCCATCGCTTTAAGGTGAGGGGCTCCATCCCTCTATTGCTCCCCTCTCTTTAAAGAGAGCTATTAAAAGACTGCAGGACACATACACAATAAGCTGGTTATAAGTAAAAATTAGAGCAAAGCAGGCTCTTAGAAGCTCTCTGGGTTGTTTGGCCTACATTCCCAGCAGTTCAGGACTGAGGGGCAGTTATTTAGTGTTGTGAGTTTTTCTACATTTAGGCTGGGTATTTAAAAAAGACAAATTCCATGATGTTTTACCTATCTAAGTTTGTATGTTTAAATATCCCATATTTAGTCACCAAATTCTGGATATGTGTTTACGTATAAATATATGAGGGAATAGCTAAATAAACTGTTACATCTGTCACATGCATTATAAACTAATCTTTGTGGGGCTTTATCACACCTGAAAAGTCTTATATTCCACCTGTGAGGTGTGAATTTGGTCTTTCTGCAGGCATCTCACACCCACGGTATGTTTATTTCACAGACTGTCCCAATTCTTTAGAGATTACAAAGTGATGCACTTTAATCACCAAATTATATTTGAAGTGCTGATGAATTGTATATCACCACTCTGTTGCAGTGCTCCAAACAGCTCCTACAGTGAGGTTGCTTTTCAGGCGCAAAGTTACAGGAGCAAAAGTGTTTTCTGTTGTGTTCAACAGTAAACACAGTGCTGACTTCACAAAAGGTTCAGGAAATTCTCTTTTAATCTGGCCTCTTAAGTAACTGTAGCTGTTCAAAGCTTACAGCAGCTTGTTTGGGTGTTTTGCTCTGCAGAAGATTCTGTATAGTGATGATCCCTGAGCAAGTAAAAAAAAAAAAACCTTTCAACTACAGACACAGTGATAACCTAAAATCAGTATTTGCTGGTCTAACATGTGTCTACTATTATTCAGGACCAACACTTTTCTTGGTCAGTTTTTTTCACATTTGTGTATTCATCTTTCTCGTTGCATGACTTTCAGTACAAATAAGCTAAAAATATTTTAAAAAATCCACACAATTTGTCTCTTGTAAGTACTGTGAAAGACAGCTCACAGCTAAGTCTGTGTAAACTGGACCTTTAAAACATCCCCTCTTCGGATTTTGTTTTCCAGAGTGGCATTAAAATGACTTATATGGTTTTTATTCAAAATAAGATTTTAATTGTAAATGAAAAACCTTTGCACAGTCATAAGCAAATTTACCTTGAAAAGGCATCTTCAAGTCCATCTTCTACATCCTATTGAGACACAAACACATGAATCAATACAACTCTGAAGTGCTGAAAACCACTGTCATGATGCTCCACTGAGTCAGCTCTTTGTTGTACCTCATTGTGTTCAAATGACACATAAATTCATTTTTGAACAGATACTACAAAAAAAGAAAGAAAAAAGCACCCAGAAATCAAATTTTCTTCTATCAAATTCCATTTCTGTACAACAATCAATATTCTTTCTTACAGATTTAACCACTCCAAAAGCCGCTATTGGACCAAATATGACATTCAAACCCAGCACACAGAGGAGGTGTGTAGAAGAGGCCTGATAACTCTCATTGAGAGGAAGCTCCTAATGAGTATGGTGTCACCTAGTGTTGAACATCTGTAAGTGAACGACATGATGACTGATGAGCCTGTGCCCCTGAAACGTGTACAACAAATTAACAAGCGTATTGTGACACTGCAAATACAATTAATTAGTGTCATAAATCACAGTCATCTGTTAACTTAGATGAATTAAGATGGTCAATGTCTCATGTTACACTGAGGTGCCCTGAGTTTGGCATGTGTCTAACCAACACCGATGCAGATTAAAGGGTATAATTGCATCTGCCAGTAGAATTCATTCACACTGACAGGAGTTTTTCAGGGCTCGCATTTGTCCCAAGCCCGTGATGTACACAGGTAAGGAAAATGGAACGCCAGTCTTAGCTGAGTCAGACCAATAAACAGTTTAAAGCTCAGTGTAGAAACCCACCCAAGAGTCATGTTTGATTGGTCGCCTTCGAGTGGGGTTACTCCGAGGTGACGGCGAGCTGAGAGAGGCAGAGAAGAAGGGCCTCCGGAGCTTGTCCTCCATCCCGACCGGCTTATGTGCTGCAGGGTGTGTGGGGGATGGCAGGTGCGGAAAAGAAGCTGACAGGGAATAAAGCAAAAAAAGCAGAGACAATGACACGCGGTGGACAAATGGAGAAAGATGAAAGGTGAAGGAACAGGTATGGATGGCATCCACACACGCACACAGAACAGAAACACACATGCACATCTGAGTAACACCATACAGAAAGATGCAGCTCTACGGAGGAAAGCACCTCCGGAATTTCACCAGGATTCACATGGACAGATCAATAATACCTACCTGCCACTGATGAGGATGAAAATCAAACGTTACATTTTGCTAAAAAAAAAAATCAAGCCTTAATTTATGGCTTTTCTGACCCTCCATTATGACCTAAAAAGCCTGACCTATAAATGTCTTGGCCATTAGAAAGTACTTAAAATCTACTGTTATTCCCCAAGACTAAGGAGTGGAGCATAATTAGGTGTGTGTGTGTGTGTGTGTGTGTGTGTGCAAGACTGCAGCGTCCAGCTACATATTCATAAGTCTCATTGTAGTGGTCTCATGAATGGAAGGGTTATTAAAATTAATAAAGCTGCAAGCAGGGATGACAGTGCCATGCAGTTCCCCATGGCACAGTTTCCATAGCAACTTGATGTATTCTGCTCACTGAAGTATCACCCAACAGCAAAATTTATTTGAAAATATAAAAATGGGTGTTAAGTCCATACACATGGTTTTGGATATGTTTTGGATATAGTTGAGGTCAAATAAGAAGGACTCTGCAGAAGAAGTCGTATTGAAGTGCATGTATTAAAAAAAGGGGAATCTGACAGTAAAAATGGAAGGAAGAAGAGACACAATTTGTCCCCACACAGTTTCACTGACTGACTATATGCATATAAAGATATGATTATGCAAGTAAGAAAATTAATATGCTGTCGTTAGGTTGTCGTAACTTTAAATCTGAATCTAATTACTGTCTCATTTCAGTAATTGTTACATATTATGGTTATCACTTTTACAATTCTAATACGATTACTGTAATCCTGTTACTGGCAGGCAGATTTCTTTATCTACAACTACTCAGTATACTGAAATAATCTGTCACCTCTGTCAGAAAGCTCAAAACCGGTTCTAAATCCCTTTAATCTCACACAGTTAAACAAGGCAGCACTTTTTTATCTCAACAGTAAAAACTGAATCAAGCCAGCGGCCAGTCTGCTTGGGTTAACTTAACATAAATAGTGGAGTTTAATTAGATTAATTAATTAAAAAAACGTACTAACCCTAGCATACTACAGAATGGCAAAAGGTGACAGTAAGATAAGAGCTGACCTCAGCTAAGTCGAAAACACTGTGATTTTCTGATAGGCATTCGTGATTAATTTGCTGAGCTCAGCTCTACTCAAGGTTGCGCCTTTCAGTGATAAAATCGTGTGTTAGGATGTTGCTGCAGAATCTAGCTCGATGCCTGGGGACACTATTGATAAGGACCAAATGAAATTATCTAACCTGCTGGAACACACTGTGCCTCTGTCGTCTCTGCTTGCCCGCTAGCTGCACATGAGCAGCAAGTCCCAGCCTTCTTGGTTTTGTCTGGAAACAAAGAAAACATACCAAAAACAAATTCAATCAATATTTTTTTTCCAAAAGAGTTTTTTCCCTGCAGACATTGCACGATTTAGTCAGTTTTCCTCCCACTTGTTTGTTAAGCAGACTGACCTTCCTGAGCAATCTCCCAGAGATCCAGGGCCACCTTAAAGGCCTGCGCTACTGTTAAGGTCACAGCCTGAGCCTGTAGGGGGAAAGATACAAATATCATAGCAATGAAATGGACCTAAAATAAATGAATAAAATAACATTGTACTTGCATTATCCCATTTTGTTCTTTTTTTATAGCATGTACAGCTTTAAGGTGCCCTAAGAGAACAAGCCACAAGATGGAGCCACACACCATTCATCCATTTCTGATGCTGGTTTCTGGAGTTGTGCTAAATAGATAAAATAGATTACATACTAAGTAGAGTATGTATGAAATAGATGTATGATATACAATAATGTGGCAATGAATTACACCCTCTTTCAATCCTAAAGTTTAATCCATCAGGAATTTGTTTTTTGAAAAGTACCAACAACATATCACATACAGAATTTCACCTTAAAAGTTTGTATTGTTAATAAAACAAAACAAATTAGAAGTTTAATATGAGCCAGGTTGTGCATAGGAAAGATGCTCAAACGTCACTATTCTGAAGTGTATTCAAAACAGACTGGCAGGAGGATCACTATCTTAAGAGAGAAGCAATTATTGCTGCACATCAATTTGGAAGAGGTTATGCAGCAATTTCCAAACAGTTTGGAATCCCTTATTCTTAAGAGAGAGATACTATTCAGAAGTAGAAAACATTCAACACAGTTGTCAATCACCACAGGAGCAGAGCCCCTTGCCAGTTCACCCTAAGAACAGACTGTGCAATGCTATCAGAGGATGTGTTATCCTAGGATTGGCATAGAGTTTTCTTTATTTTTCACATGAAAACGAATGGGTGCATGGGTGCAGACTTACAATTTTCCTTTTTTGGCAAAGAAACGCATGGCACTCCAATGTCTCATTGAACTGACTCTGAGAAACGTATGCAAAGACCTTATCCTGAGTTTTATCTGCAGTGCAGTATGATATTCTGAAAGACAGAGAGAATGAAACAGGGTAAGACACATGTTAACCATATTTATCTAAATCTGTTTTGGATATCTATGATAAAAATGTCATATGTCAAATGTCATTCTGTAGCTCACATACAGAACAAAGGCCAACATTTACACATCAGTCACTTGCTTACTCTGTACATGATGGTAAGGCACACTTTTCCATTGTGCTGAACCCTTTGCATATGCATAAGGACACTAATCACAGCATGAGAGCACAGTGGTCATGAATAATATGTTGACCGAGTCCTTCAGCTAAGAATAGGCAAAATAGAAACCTCCCAGCATCTCAGACACCTATATGAGATGCTTCATACAATATTTTGGGGAAAACATGTGTGTTATATGAAACCTTTCTGTCAACCAACACTGGTTTAAAGATAAAGCATACACATGGTTACAATTACAACCTTTACAATACTTAGTTGGAGATATGGCTGAGTGAGAAACATGCAGCCTTCATTAGCATGAGACTATTTTTACACCTTTGAGAACTTTAGAAGATTTATCACATACATCTATTTTAAAAAAGCACATTACTAACAAAATAATACTTAAACAATTTTGTCAACAACAGAAAAATCCTTCCTTTGTAAGACATTTGGTTGAAACAGCTGAATTTCCACTGCAGGAGGGAGATGGGTCAGCACTGTGGACAGCACTGTGACTGTTGTGCACTTGAAACCTCATTCCCTGTGGTCACGCTGAATTTCTCATGGAATTAAAATATGCTTTTCAAAAAACCCATTTGTCTGAAACTCCAGACACAGCCATATTTTTCCTCCGGTTTGGTAAAACGGATCATTTCAAAGTTGATCAGGTTTTCTCTCCCGTAGCTGCTTTTCTGTGTTTAGACACAGAACAGTGGCTTTGTTAGGTGAGGTTTGTGTCAGCTTTTGGAAGTCCCTGTTTGTGTTTCTGTGAAATTTTGGCCTGAACCAGTCATGTGCTTCATGCTTGTTACTTTAAATAGATATGTAAATGAGCCACAGTGAGTGATACACTTGACCTTTATCATGTAATACTAAGCAACACAAGGGCAGGTGGGCTATTTTCCTCTCAGTTTGCAGGTGAAGAAGTAAAATGAACTAGCTACAGTCTGTTCTCCTCCAAACAGGATACATCAGCATGTCATTATTGCTGAAGGATGATGATGGTGATCTGCCACCATTACATTAACTTGTAAACTGTGTGCAAAAGGCATTTGTGGATGGATGATGCTTGCCCACTTCAAAGGAGGATGGGGAGGGTTTTAAAATGAAGTAATTCATAAGATCAACTAACAAGCATGAAATCACCAGCACTCACATCTCTATCTAAGATTGTTTGCAGCATTGCTAAACCAATGCATGACCCACATAGCAATCCCCATGACACCAGGTTCCCCCTGCGATCTAACTTATATTTGGGCTGTAATTGCATAAAATAAGCAGAAATAAAGCGCCAATCTTTGACCTATTTGGGATTGAAAAACAAGAGTCATATTTGCAAAGTAGAATAACTGCCAAATCGAATTAATTATGAAGTATATAAATTAGAAAGTCTAATTTCTAGGCTGTAGTTACATTTAGTGTGCATTTCCAAATGAACCCCCCCTTACTGATATTAAAACTCTAGCAGTTGGCAAAAGCCTATTCTGTGAATCATCTTCTTTAAAGTTCCCTTCTGTGATGTCAATGTAGCAATGAAACGTGATTCTGAGAAAATACTCATAGCAAATTTGGTCAGATGTTCCTCTTTCTAAGGTAATAAAAACAACTTTAATCTGGAATCCACACAAGTGAAGAGTGCATTTAACTATTACATTTTGAACTTTAAAACATCATGTTTAAAGAAATAACCTTTTTAAATGATCATGAAAAATAAAACTACTTGATTCTTGGCATCATCTTAGAAGGAGAGATATTTAAACTACAAGCTTTTTCTAGCATGAGTAGCAACATTTTACGTGTTAGACTATTACTTACACTAACTTTCCATTATTCATTCTTCTTTTGATTTCCAAATAATAGCTTTCTACATAAGTTCTAAGGCTCCTGATTTTTTGGTCTGCCAACAAAGGTTTAAGGGCTCATATGTTTTTATTTCTCTACACTGCCGCTGGAACTTGTCACTTTCGGTATCAGACACTAATTTAAAAACCCTAAATCCTTAAGACTTCCATCCTAAAAAGAACAGTCTGTTCTGATAGGCAAGTGATTGATCCAAAGTAGCAGATTGCAAAGCACCTGTTTATTTTTAGTGTGAACCTTGTGAAACTAGACAAGACGGAGGCATAATGTGCCTGTATTACATGGTAATGTCATTGAAGAAAGACAAATTAAACCATGAAACAAATATTTCAGGAGTGGTTCTTTTTATTTAGTAACTATTGTTTTTGGTGTGCAATTTATGTTTGCCAACCCACCAAAAAAACATGTAAAGATGGGGTACACCCTAAAAGCATTATGACATTTTTAATGTAGATTAGAAATATAGCCTGAGGCTATGTTATAGCTTTTTTGACTCCTTAAAACAAGAAAATATGTTCAGTTTCAACAATATGCTGTTTTCAATGAACAATGTGCTGTAAGCAAAATGAGCAAACAGGTCAGTGCACATGCAGCGCATGTCAGACAGCCCAGTATACCCCCAAATGCTGCGTGTGCATTCAAAAGAATCTGTGACATCAATATTAAACTGTGCATGAAATAATATAATCACACTAAGCACTATGGCAGATGGTTTCATTCACTAATGGACAAATTGAAAAAGTGGTCATTACATGTATCATAGTAAAAACAACGTGAATCTGCCAACAAAAACACTTGATTATGATGAAAACTCATTAAATACTTTGTACGTAGAGAAAAAAACACCCATGCAATAACTGTGTTAAAAATAAAAATAAACGCCATAATAACTACTACAGATGTGACACCACAATGGATCTTATCACAGCAGAAGCCCTCAACCTAAAATAACAACAGTAAAAAATAATTGACGTTATCACACTGAGTTTGAACAACAGAAGCTGAGCTGTCAGTCTGCATCATATCTCCAAAGAGGCTCTCTGGACTGTAAGCCTTTGATCTTCTCACTGTGCAGAGCATCGATGCTCGTGAGACAGAGAGGGAATATCATTGGAAATATTTAAATATTTACTGAACAAAGCCTTGACAGAACTTCAAAAATCCATTGCTCGAACTTTTAGAATCAAGGGAATAAAATAGGTCTGTTGTTCAACAGTGAGATCAGCTGAAATGAATACATAAAACAGGCTCAATTTTGACGCAGGGGGACAGTTCATGCAATCATTTGGTAAATAGTCAAAAAATAAATGAAATAAAACATAAATATTCATGGACATCAGCACATCCTCATCCACACTTCCAACAGCATGTCAGAGCAGTGTGCAGCATCTCCAGGTGGGGAGTCTGTCAGCACCCCATTCTGACCTTCATGTTTTACTGATTGATATGCTGTTTGGTCACTCAGAGATCTTGTGAGAATGTGAATCAGTAACACAGCTCCAGATGGAGCCTGAACACCCTCACAATGTTCCTCTCACTGGGAGAATCTGTCTGTGGGTTTTAAACAAAGGTTTTCTTTTCAAAGAACCCACAAGAATGTACTGATTCTCATCTCTCACAGTTTTCTGTTGATAATAAAAGTTTCACAAAGCAGTAAATACTCAAATCCAAATGGTCCAGAGAGTGACTGGATCATTGAATTCCCATGTCTTCACTTACAACTCCAGATCAAATATGTGTGTGTAACACCCTGTTCAAATTATAATTTTTTTTGTTCAAATTACAAAAAACCTCTTTCATATTGATAGCACAACTGACAGTTCAGAATAGAGCAGCACTACATGGTAAATATGCTCCTGTTTAAAGATCAACCTCATAATAAAATGTGAGCATTATATGCAGCAAATAGATTAGCATGGATGGGGATAAAACACCACACTCACACTTAAGTGAGTTTTACCCTGCAGGCAGGCCATGAGAGCGGGGTTCTTATTTCCAATGCTATGAACAATGCCTTGATGTCTGTTTTTAACCATGTTACTAAGCTTCCCCTGAGGGAAACAACCCCACCTCCATTAGAAAAGAATAAACAATTACCTAAACAAACACAAATTTACATATATGCTAAAATATTGAGGTGCATGCACATAGATCCATCAGTTTGTGAACATATCTGCAAACAAAGACGCACACACACAGCTTGTGTATTAAACCATTTTTCTGCTTTAGCTGTCAGGGACAATAACAACAGTGCAGATTTGATCCCCTCTCTTATCTCTGTGCTCTACGCCTTTTTTTACCCTTCACTTGCTGTCTTAACCCAAAATGGATTATATACAAAAAAAGAAAAAAAGGACACGAAGCGGGCAGTCGAGGGGCCTCGGCGAGGTGGGGGTGGGGGTTACATAAATGGGGATGAATCCATTCTAGTTCGACCCAAACACTGTGTGGCCTTTTCTTATGTGTCATTACTGTGAAGAGTCAGCAAAGGCTGCAAGTGTCAGTTTCAAAGAAAGCAATTAGTTGTCAGTTTTCCTGCTTTCAGGGGTATGATAATACAAGCAGAGAAAAAAAGAAGGGTTCTTTCTTAACAGTACAAAGGGAGGAAAGGAATGGAGTATAGAAAGGAGATCAACGACAGTGTTGGTACCCCAGGCCTGTGGTCTGTCACCACTGATAAGGTAGATCAGAAGAAGAGGCAGACACGTGAACTAAACAAATTTTCTGTCCTTATCAGACCCTGCTCTGTTACACATACGACAGAGCACTACCCAGTCCACACACACTCTCGGCTGATTCATTAGATGGTGCTGAAAAAGGTTAGTTTTCATTTACAAAGAGTGTTGACACAGCAGAAGCCCCGCAGTGCTCCAATACCTGCCTCCAATTACTGGTTTCTGAGCAGATTGATCAAACATGTGACTCACAAAAGATCTGAGGAGAAAATGTGTGGTTTAGTGCTAAGCTGTGGAGTGCAAAACATTGAAAGACTGATAGAGGCATTAAAGCCAGAGGGTTTAAACATCAAGTCAGAATATCTTTTACATGAATATATATATTTCATATACTGTGATAATATACTGTAATACTGAGGAGAGTCTCAATCATGCTTGGGTACATTGGATATGTTGTTAAGTGGTTTGTTTGCTTGTTAGCATAATTACTCAAAGATTTAGGATCTATTTGCATCAATATTTTGCAGGTGGTGGGGAATGGTCATGATTAACTTTGGGCACTTATCATTCTTGATGTTGGGTTTTGACACAGTGGAAGTGTGCAGCTTTAGACGGCTCATTCAGTAGACTCACAGCCTTTTAGAGGAATCGCATCATTGAATAAATAATTATAAGCTTTGCCTAATACATTTTTCCCTCTGGTGTTTAAGCTCATTTTTCCATATAATTTATCTTAATTGCATTTTATGTTTCTGCACTCACTAAGGCTATTTTTGTAAAGGTAATTAAACCAAATTATTTTAAAACAAATGACAATGTGTTTTCATAAAGTAATTATGTGTATCCATAAATGATGTGGTTTAAGAGGAGGTAATTATGTGTAGTAAAAAAAACTAAACTGTGATCTTTGGTAATGTCTGTTCTGAAGAGTGAGGTATTGGTGAAGCAACATGTACAACTATTTAAATCACGTGATCCCAGGTTGAGCTGAGATTCCTCTTCAAAAGATTGTCAAATAATCTTCTGGGTAAGATTCTACCTCAGAAGGTAAATCAGAGGTAAGGATTAGCTACAATTTTAACAGATAGTGGAAAATTACTCCACTCTTACAGCAGTTATTAAGTTGTTGTTATCAGACTTAGACCAGAGCTATCAAATGAAATATACCTGTATATGGAGACATTCTCTATGAGGTCTGTAGTCTCTGTGTCTGTGATGATGATGCCTTTTGGTGACACCGTCAGTGTTACTTTCCGAAACTTCTTAGCGCTGGCTCTGGCCTGTCAATAAAAGAGCAAAGAAATGAGCAATAAATAACCACCATCAATCACATCAAAATTTGATGCAAAAATCCAGCATCAGATGAATGATATCCCACTGAATCATCCTGGCTTCAGTATCAAATTATTTTAAATCTGATCACAATTTTTTAAGCCAACTCTCACGAAGTGCTGCTGAGCAAACTCAAGTAGCCTGGTTTGTCCCAGAAACATACTATGGAATTTATGAAAAAAAAAAAAAAGCAACTGAATGGGGGGAGGAATGCTGCAATGTGTAGCCCAGAATGAGCACTTGAGGTCGGCCTGGCAGCCACTGACTCCGCCTGCTGCTTTGTACCATCTGGACTTGGAGCACATACAGCCATAGTGCTGAGTCTGTGGGCTGAGAGGGCCTGTCGACAATGACAGTGACCTCTTTACAGCACAATTAAATTGCAAATGAGTGCAGTTTAGCATCACACTCAACAGATGACATGTTGAAAATGTGACTGTGAAGCAACACGGAGAAAAAGAAAAGAAAAGAAATAAAAAGGAAATTATTTACCAATGCAAATTATGAGCATAAATATTTTTGCAAGAGGGGACACAAAGCCAATGATGCAGAGATTTAAGCAAAAACTAGGGCTTCTCAAGGACACGAACAGTGTCATGGCTTGCTGTGGGGACCAAAATTCTCTTGAGATGGCAGCAATGAACAGCAGATTCCGCTTAAACCTAAATCAGTTTCAATATAAAATTGATATATCTTTAAAGGGCAAATACTGTTCTGTTGCTGACTGAGATACTGTAGCTCATTAACAGAGCAGCTACGTTATGAGTGTCATGCCACCAGGCAAAAACCAATCTGTCAGCTTGCGATATGCCAAGTACAGTTCTCTGTGTTTGTTCCCTCACTATCATTTTATCATATAAGGCTAAGAATGTAGATAGGTTTTATTTTCAAACTGACTGGTTTCCAAGGGACAACAGAAGCCGCTAAGTTTCCTTTTTTTCTTGTCTTGGTGTTTTTCAATTGAATTTTAATCCTGCCATTAGGCTCAGTTCAGGCACTAATTGAGAAGCAGGGGTTTTATGATTGGCCTCCCTGAGCCAAGCTGTTCTTTTGGCAGAGAAATTCCTTAAATAATACAGCCAACCATTGTTGGTGAATGTAAATTGGTGTGAGGGTGGTAGACAGAAATGGTAAAGTAATAAAGGTAGGAAAATGAATAATACATCTACTACACATTCATGGGGAAAATAGTCAAATGGTAAAAACTGAACAAACAGGGATTAGTTTTATGGGGTATCCCACGGCCAAGAGAGAGACTTTAAACGGCACATTTCTCTGCAAAGCTTGGCTTATATAGCAGTGTTGCAGTTCCTGTTTTCTAGAGTGATTCTCGGCTCCCTGCAGACTCTGACTGCCTTCCTATTTAGTGTACAGTGACAGGTTAGTAGACGGTTGGGCCTCAGATCACAGCCCTTGTATGCAAAAGAGAGTTGGATTGTGCCAGGGGACTGATATTTGACACAGCAACCATAATAATCAGGTCATTTTCATCATATATTTATTCTCATCATGAATAGAAATGAGATAATCATGACAGTGTCAGCTGTTCTAGTCACATTTTCCGATTGACTCCACCAAAAATGACCATTGGGACCATGAAAATATTTACAGCAGTAAGAAATTTAGGTAATGACCACTTCAACCTTTGATTTAAAAAATTCTCCCACAAGGGAACAAAGCATCAGTGGAAATTGTTTCTGTCCATTTTTCCTACTGACAAAGTTAAAAGCTGATCCCTGATTTAAAAGTCATGCAAAAATGTACATTTTAGTGTTCTTATATTTGAGGATGAATTGGGGGTCAATCCATCATTCCCTCCCTCCTTCCACTCCTTTTTCTGAGTGGCACTTCCCAGCCTGTCCTTGGGAATCCCAATTAGTTCCCAGGACTGAGGCAACATTTATTTCTTCTACTAACCTGTGGGTCTGCTTACTATTTACTTCTTTCGGTTGGACATGCCCAAAACACCTCAAACGAAAGGCAGCTAAAGGGCATCAGAAGCCTGAACCAGTGGAGGTGACTCAGAAAGTACAAATGACATAATAAAAAGCAGCACAAGGTTGGAAAGAGAAGCAGAAACTCACCGTAGCAACAATTCTGCGAATGGCTGCTGAAGCCATGTCCTCTCCTTTAGGTTGGCCCACCAGAGTCATACCAAGGTACTTTACATTGAACATCATCCCCTCCAGCAGGGTCTCTTTTGTGTCTGTCCAGTTTTCTGGCAGCTCTAAGAAGGTAAAAAATGACAGATAAAAAAAAATTTTCTGGTACAGGTAAACAAGCATAGAGCAACCAATCCTTCACCACCTTTTCATGCAGTTATAAATAGAAATATGTAAATTGGTGATTCGTATTATCCACTTCAGGAAAAATGACCAAAGGGAAAAAAAGCTCATGAAATGATACAATGGGTGTTGCAAATTCTGAGGTGGAAAGGCTGCAGTGTTACACAAATGTGCTATAACTAAAGGGGAAAACGTCAGTCCTGCATTGTCTACATTGGAACCCCTGTCACCCTAGTAGAATAAAATCTGTAGCGAGACCTGCCACCCTTTACCCGTTAGGATGTTAGAACCTCCCCACATACACAGGGTCAGTAAACCTGTGCAGAATATCTGCAATGTCCCGCGGTTGATGTGATTTCAAACAAGTAGTTCCAAGCTGTCTGAGTGCTGACTACTGTGGGCAGAGAGAGGTGCAACACTCATGCCGAGAGCTGAAAATATCTCTCAGCAACACCTGGACATCCTACAGATGAGCAGCAGGATAAAAGAAAGATATAAAGCTACGCAATAGAACCCATTCTGTGGTAAGCTGACATAACATTTTAATCTAGCATCCCAAAGCATTATTGTAACATAGAAGTTGGCTGCAATGAAGACAAAAAGATGAACACAAGTTAATTGGATGAACATTCAAGTTAAAAACAGCAACATAAACTGTGGGAATTTCCATATTTCTCATCGCACAAATGCCTCATGAAAATGTCACCCATTAAATGTCCGGAGATAGAAAGAAAAAGGGACACAGCGTCCAACAGTATGGAGGCTGATACTGGCACCAAATTCTCCACATGGCATGGGCCATCTGTCACTGGCAGACCCCATGCAGCTGTGAAGGCGGACAGCATTCCCATTACACCGCTTCCAACAACTCTGAATTATTCACTAATATCCAGTCACACTATGGGGGCCTTTTCAAAACCAGGGACCACATTTGGTGTTATTAAATGTGACTGCTGAGGCTATGTGGCAGACAGCAAACTGCATGCCATGTGACTGATTGAGCAGATAGATGGATGCTGATTAGGATTCTCAGAGTTCGCCTCACATGAAAGTTGTGCACTTAAATGTAAGTCATGCAATGTCCTGAGTAAAATGCCCAAAACTACAATCCAGTAACACAGCCGAAAACAGTAAAAAGTCTGCTATCTGACTTAAGATTGAACTCAGCAGCTCATAAAATAATTTCCAACCACTTCTAGGCAGATCCACAATCTCGACATGACACATGGACTTTTCATATTATTTAGCTTTGTAATATTGCTAATCTAGCTGGTCTATAGTTAAAAAAGATTTTGGACCTAGTCTGCCAGAGACAACATGCACCACTGTGACAGATGTCATAACTGTAATTGTGCTGCATCTTACTGACAAATGTCATCAGTCATCCGGGTCATTCCAAATAGACATGGTCAAAAACGTTTAACACATCATTCAGTTTTGTCATAGCATTGTAAGCTTAAGTGCTACAGTCCATGTGGCGTCTTCACCAGGCAACACACATGAATTATTAAAGAGCTTTATGTTGATGCTGCAGGGTTTCCAATACATCATCCCCCTAAACGAGGAGCGCTTAAATTTTTAATAAATCCCGTATGAGTCCACAGAGAGGCTGATAAGAGTGACAGGAACTAGCGCAGGGTGGCTAATTGGATTTTAACGTGTTGAAAAAAGATCCTGAAGGATGAATATATTTGTGCTATTTGAACTTTTTAGGAGGGCAGAGTGTGTTTACAGTATGTGTAATATATCCCTGATCAGAGCTCATTTGCATGTGTGTGCGCGAGTGAGACAGTGTTCATCAAGCTGATTTGATTTAAAAGAGCCCAAAATAAGATGAAATATAGGCTCAGCCCTTGCTGGAGGACTGATGAGGTTAGGATCACTGATAAATTGGTGCCTGGCAACAATTTGATACTTAGCATATTGCTGAAGATGCACCCATTCCACTATGTTCACACACAAAATCCTCACAAAGGGTGTACACTATAGAAATCATTGCATTATAAAGAAAGCAGAGATCAAGTTAATGACACTTTTCTGTACAAAGCCTTAGGGTAGTAAATCACATAAATTATAACTCTGCTTCCATGAGACATGAGACGCTACATTCAATGAAGTACTGACTGAAGTGCAGCCTTTCACAGCAGCTGATCTGACTTGGGGAAGTCTGGTTAATACCATGTGCTCGGTGTGCCTTCGGCTACAGGCAGCTGCCTCTTAAAGTGCGACGCTAACTAATTTAATTTGCACTCAGAAGTCAAAATCGCACCCGAGTGAATTCTGCTCCAGCTGAACACCTACACTGATGGTTAATTATTAACACAAACAGAAGCCCACAGATATACACACAGGGACGGTAAAGAAAGAGAGGGCACATGCACAGACAAACAGACACAAGGTCCTCGAGTTAAAATGAAAAAGCTGTTTGAACAAGAACGTGCTTCAGGGTCAAAACAGCAAAGAATCCCTTTTCTCCCCCATCTTCCTGCAGGTCAGCAAGTAGGATATTTTTAAGTTAGAGGATTTTCCACACAAATATGAGTCTAGTGGAATGTGCAGGAAATCCACGTTTAAGTAAGGAAACACTTGGCTTGCTTTTTAAGACCCCAGTGACACCCCCATCCTCCACATCCTCCTTGATGAAATCTCTCTGCCTTACTGTTTTACTCATCAGAAGGAACTTTGAATCTAGGACACCACCTTGACAGGGAAAATAGGCCGCACATTCAGGGAAGATGGTGGGCTGGTGTGTGTGTGTGTGTGTGTGGGAGGGGGGGGGGTGGTTTCCAAATTCTGCCTTCGGGGGAGACCAAGCACATTCAAGCTTCATTCAAGCTCTCGCTCTTCTCACTGCTTTCTAAAATCTGTCCCTTGTATCACCTCTCACCTTGTGGATCTTCACTCTCTCTTGCTCTGACAGCACTGGCAGAAAGAAATCCCCCTTTTCATGTGGTCTGTCAAAGGCTAGTTTAAAAGAGGGGCACTGGACGCTTCCCAGTCATGACTTCAGGACAAGTAAATCCCCACATGCAGACAACATCAAACATAAGGCTTTACTATCTTAATTTGTTACTCTTTTTAAGGATTCTCTTATATTCATGACATAGCGTTTGGATAAATCATCAAACCCCAGCACATGATTATTTGAGTAGCCAGGTTGTGTTCATTCCTATAAAGGAATACAACAAATGTCTTTGTCTTCAGTCTACAGGCACACAATCACAACATAATTAAAGTACTGCAGAAAGTGTAATTTCAATCTTCCTCTCCTCACTTTTTATCACCGAATACAGGAATAGAGATTGTAGAACATATCAACTAAACAATCAACCACATCCACCAAACTTTTTATAAATAAAAAAAAGTTCATATTACACTTTAATCTGGTTCCTATAGGATTTCTCCTTAAATCATAGAGGTTTCTATAAATAAGTAGTAGCACTTATGAGTTGTTGAGATGTCAATCACTTAATCAAGATTACTTCGCAGTCAGAAGGATACACTCCATGTAAACACTCAGTAAAAGACTGAATCTATTAGTGAAACAGCTGATGTTGCCAGGCAACCACTGGCTCTAATGCTGACAGCCCCACAGCGGAAGGAAGGTGGTACCTGCAAATTGCATCTCTGAACATTTTGGCAAGCCTTCAAGAGCTGTGTACAACAAACAAAAAGAGCTCAAGTACGATTCGATTTTCTGCAGAAGTTCAGCCGGAGCAGGGCACGGCAATCCCGCACACAAAAGGAACAAAAGCTTCCTTCTCTCTGCTTTTTAAATCCTAACACCCCAGCAGCAGTCTTTTTCACTATAGAAACACAACACTGACATAACAACAATGTTAAATCACATCAAATTCATTGAAGGCTGATGAAGTGAAGTTTCATTTAATAAAACAACTATAAGGCGATATTTCAACTGGTGTTTTAATCTAGAAGTTAGTACAAATTCATAATAAATCAATTGGGTTTAGGCAACAATTTTACATTAAAATTCCCCAAAAGTAATAATCAACAAAGAACAAAAAGAACAAAAAGATATACAATGGGCTCTCTTATATCAGGGGTCTCAGACCATCACAGAATGACTTAATGGAATAGAAAAGGAAATCAGGGCCAACATATGTTCAGGTTTATCATGGGTGTATTGAAAGACTTTTATATATTAGAGAATTTATGCAGATTTTATCATTCAAATTTGTCCTCAAGTCTGTCAGAAAAAATGCGGAAGCAAAAACATGGACATGAACAATGTATACAAACTCAGTTAGGTTTTCGTGAACTTAAAAAGCATGTTTGTTTTGTGCCAGTCACAAGGCTCCTATACTTTCATAAAGTTTTATTTACTTTTCGAGGAGCGCAGTAAAAGATTTGGAGCACAGTAACTAGATTGGAGTTTCCCTGGAGGTTCTCCACTGAGAGCGTGCAACTGCAACTCTTTCAGAATTCTGTTTATTTTTGAGCATGCTTTTCACTTCAAACAGCGAATTTTCTAGAATATGTAAAGTAACCGCTAAGAAAGGAATTAAATAAGACAGTAATATGAAGTCTGTCGAGGGAGTTATCTTTCTATGCTGCAGATCTGAAACATAGAAATGAAAGAAATTGTCATGGAGGAAGTTTTTGTTAACAATACCATCATATCTAAATCTATCAACAATTCATCTTTTGGCTAACTGTCCTCTGCTGCAGTTATTGTAAAAAACATGGTCCTCATCATTCTCATCATAATACCTTCAATTTATTAGAAGGTTTTCAGTTAAATTCTCATCATCTCTTGTTGAAACAGCAGGTTTGGTTCACAGGGGAGTGTGGAGAATAAAACTGGATTACATTCTAGGCTATTTTTTCACCATGTGTCATGTCTGAAATTAAAAGCCAGCACAGACGTGTTAAGTTTTGTTCCTGGATGATTTCCTGCTTTCTATTAATAGCTGCCACCCCAAATGTTGCTACCAATGTTTGCTCTGCAGTCAGTGACAGTTGGTGAGTGGATGGTATTGTGCCATGCAGGGAAATGGAGCCAGATAACAGTTTCAGTATATGTATCTTTTAAGTTAAGCCACACAGCTTTGTTCCAGGGCGTAATGTTGCTCATGAGAATGATAAGCCTTAGCGTCGCCTAGTTACCCTCAGGGTTTTAATATCTTTCTGCTCAATGTTCCAGTTTTAAGCAGATCAGCTTTATTGTTTTTCACCTGAACAGTTTTAGCATAGTGCAGGAAAACTCACTGAATACCTGCACAGCACTTAACAGTCAATGATATTTTCCACAGTTTAGTGGAGACAACAGCAGAGCACATTTGTTAGGGTTGCAACCTTTTATCTCTTGGACACATTTACAAGTGCCCATTCTCCTATTTTAATCCATTTGCCACAGAAAATATTTTATATATACAGCTATTTGTGTTCCAAGCTATCTATAGATAAATACATTAAATTCTATCCCTCAGATATCAACTTTCCCTGACAATATTTAGAAAATTATCATCCAGAATCTTTAATGGGAATAAAGTAACATATGGTTAAAGGAGTGTGTATAAAACTAATTATCATTACCAAGGAATGGGTTTTCTCCTCAATCCTGCTTTGTAAGTTATATAACTTTTAAAGTGCTCTGATGTGCTATTCCGATGCCTATATTTAACCCGAGGGATTTAACATCACAAATAGTTCACAACAGTTCCTAAATGAGGATCATATTTACAAAGTTGCGATATAGCTACTTATTGTAAAAGTGTCGGTATCCGCTTTACCGTGCACAATATAAAATGTCAACGGAGCAATTGTTCATAAAATAGGCTGTTTACAAGGTCCTGACAGTGATTGTTTATCATTGACAAGAGGGCAATAAATACGGAGGCGACTTGAACAGTAAATGTCAAATAAAAATGCCTTGGATCGCGCTGTAGGGTGACTAAGTAACCATTCTTTCCTTCTGCCCAGAATATGGAAAATGTGCTTGTTATTATTCATCTGGTTTGCTCTCGTCTGACAGTTACTGCACAAACCTAAATGGATGTTGCACAGAGTTTTTGTTGTTTCTACTCTTTATGCAACTTGAAGTGACTGAACCGCTGACGAGTAAATCAAACCTTTCCAATTGAAGGTTTGATGAGAGCCATGAACTTATCAACACGCATGTTATGTGGTACGCACAAGTTCACCAAGGAGAGAAAATGAGTTCTGAATCCACGCCATATAATGACACTGGAACATTAGTAGAAAAAAAAGATGTAAAAAGGGTCTTTCTAACATATTTAGTCATAAAGCATAATCACACAGCACCATGAAACGGAACAAGGCCTTACTCAAGCAAAAGGTAACTTTGCAAACTTTCACAAAAGAAGCAACCGAACATAACCAGTTAAACTGTAAGCTAGGAGAGAATAAGATACACATTACTTAACACAATTCTCAAGAGCCTCAGAAAACAGATCAATATGGAATCGGATGTGAGCCTCTTTGAAAACATAAGGCCCCGCTTAAAAAAAAAAAAAGCAAAGGGAAATCAATATTTGTTGAATGGAACAGTGACAGAAACATACTGCTCCCCCTGCGTGAGACACAACAAGACGTGAAAGAATTTAAAATACAGCATATAAAAAATCCGTATGAAATTGCATTTGTATGGGTTTATTCTGGGCACAACATTCTAAAAAAAAGAAAAAACGCACACTCAAATGAGTAACTGGCTCCCACACCTACACTGGGTTTGATCCGTTTTACACATTCTGCACTCTGTCCACTTCCTCTTGTTTTGACACAGAGAGATAAAGCTGTTACTGAACAGCTTGGAAATCCTACTTCAGCCTTAAATCACAAGGTATTAAGGTGATCTCTTGGGAAATAGTTGGAACTCAGTGCATTAACACAGAGCTTACAGCTGTGGAATATGACAGAGGTGCTCTATTCTAATTAAATACAGACCTAAGACAGTTTGAAAAAAAAGCAATAAAAAAGAACACAGGAGGTAAAAGACAAGAAGGCAAGTGAGATGAATACTTGTGCAGACTTGTGCACAGTTTTGAGGCGCAGAAAAAGGCACAGTTTGGCTCTTCGTCAACAATGATGAAAAAGCTCCATGAAAAGAAACTCTGACAGGACAGATCTGAATCTTTGGAGCTGCACACACAGCAGCCTCACCTTGGATGCAAAAGTCGAAATAACAAAGAAGGAACAGGCCTCCGGTCAAAGATATTTCCTTGGAGTTTGGGAACTGCTTTGTTGTTTATCTTTCGGCCACAATACAGCCTGCTACCGCATTCCCTAACTTTTATTAATATAATATTAATGATTCGCCACAACCTTTTCAGCATCTCCCCCTGCAGGCAGTAGCATGACCATGAGTCTGCATGTAACTGAACAAGGTTTACGAAAGTGTCATAACATCCGAGTAGATGACGCTCCAATGAACAGATATTTCCTGTATTTGCTATGTCTAGGGAACTGTTCGGGTTTGCTGTTTACTGCAGTTAAAAAGGTGCAGCGTGGCGAGTTTCTGTCATCTGACTTTGCTTGAACTGACTGATAAAACAATATAACATGCATCCACTGGAAAAACAGAATGTAACCTAAACTGGCCTCCAAATCAGATAATGTTTAGCGAGCAGCCCAGATTTTGTCTTAAGGGGGAGGTCAATTGAAACCGGGATATTGACCTAATTGTCAGATGACACGAATGCCAAAAAATGTCAAAATAATGAATCTATCCAATATAAGTTAATTAGTTTCACAATGTTTCACAACAAAGAGATAATAGATACATACAGGCTGACACATGAACAGATAAACAATTCCATTCCTCAAGCTTCACTACATGGATGGCTTAAGAGAAAATGAGATTGCACGAAGCCAAGTGTTAAAAACTAAAGTCTACTAAAGCGCAGACTCAAGTAAAGGCTGTACAGAGCTGTCAGCGAGTTGGTTTTGCTTTTGACAATAATCCTACTAATCAGAGTGTTGGAGGATTTAGCTCGTGGACAGTAGTTCTCCTCTGAAGTGGAAAGAGTCTAAAGGTCATGCTCTCACACAAAAATCCTGCAGCGTCTTGGATATACTTATTTTTTTCTTTGAAAAAAAAGCATTTTGATTATTTAAATCTATGGATATTTACTGAGATTCCTGAGGATTTTTTGAATAAAAATAGTGGAGAAGCAAAGGCTTTGTTTTAAAAAAAAAAATCTTAATCTTAAAAAAATTAAATAAAATAAAAATCTTAAATCTATTAGTGTAAAGACCCACAGTTTGCTGTTTCTTTTGGGAGTGTTTTTTCAGTCGTGCAGTTCCTTGTCCCCGATTGGTTCATCCAACCCTAACCCTGACTCACTATTTGTTTCATTGCAATAAACAAAAATCTGGTATTTATATTTACTCAAAAATATATTTGTCACTTTTTTCATATTAGTCACACAAAAATATTTCCAGTACTGATCCAGTCTTATCTTAGAATGTGTACTTATAGAGCCAAACCTTCCAAATTAAGCTGCTCTCGTGCACATTTTGTCAACCTGCCAGCTGAAATAGTAGAATGTATCAGAAAATGTAGTTGAAAAGCAGCCCATGAAGACTATCTACCCACTCACGTCGCTTTAAGCAATGCTGGTACTCATGGCTGTTTCCTTATTTCTCATTCCACTTCATCTGGCTCATACTACACTACAATATTAACCCCCACAGAAGTTGCTGTTGTTTTTAAGCCTGGTGCTCTATTCCAAGAAAAGTTTTTAAACAGAGCTGGTGTGTGGGAAGACAAATTTGGTGAAACTGCAAAGAAGGCCATTTGCATTGAAATGTTTGTTTGCTCTGCTTTCTTTGCCAATAGCAACTTTAGTCACAGGATGTCAAGAGTTCTCCAGACAAACACAAAGCTTCCAAACTCCAATAATAAATGATTTCTCAGTGAATGGCCATTTAGCAGTATTTCTGGACCTTGAAAAAGGAAAAAGTTCAACTTGTCTTGGTTTGAACTTTCATTGGCTGCATTTTAATCTGCATTATAAAACAAGCCCATTTCTTTCATTCATCATCACAAAGTCTTAACCTTATTTATCACAGGAGTCATTTGCAATATCATGTACACCTATCCTAGCCTTCACCCCCCTCTCCACCGCTTCTTTCATCATTCCTTAATGGGGGAGGGGGCTTGCTCCTCCTCCTCATTCACACCTCTCTGACTCTGTTTCTTGACTCTGAACGAGCCATTGAGAGATAATTGCTCCTTAAGCGCAGGTCTAACTGACACCTGTGTCTCCTGTGTGTCAAACCCAGTCAGGTCTAAAGGAACCAGAGATTATATTCACTGTCAGTCAAAAATAATGGCTTGTGGTTCCTCTCACTTTGGATGGGATTTTGAAACGAGCAGCCAGTCAGATACATATTCTGCTTTTTTTTCTTTCTTTTTTTAATGAAAATTACATGCAAGACATGTGTTAAATAACCAGATGAAAGGCTCTCCTGAGTTTATTCTTTCATCCATGCGGTATAGGCACAAGATTACTTGCACGCTACAAAACCCAGTACCAAAAAATGTAACACTAAACCCCAGGGGCACAGTCTTACTGAATTAAACATTTTGGATTGGATGATGTTGACTTTACAGCCGGGACATGCTGGGTGGCAGAAGCAGGTGCTTCTGAAGACTGAGACTCACAAAAGATCCACACTGCCTCTGTGTGATGTGCTCTAAGGGGACGGCTTGTTCTTTAAGGGCACATTGTGTCCACGTCCAGCCTGACACTAGCTTTGGCCTCAACAGATTTAACAGGCAGCCCGAGGGGGTAAAGGGTCAGTGGCACATATGTCCGTTTTGCTCTGAAGAAATAACACCAAGCTTATGGTCAACATCCAACAAGCTCTATTTTTGTTAGAGGGGTAGCGGAAAAATGTGTTTGTTGTTTTCTTCTGAAACTGTTTTTTTTTTAAATCAAATTATAAAGAGTTTGGAAAGTTAGAGTACCAGGAAGGAGAGAATAAAATGATTCATGTGAGTATGTTAAGTGAAAGCCTTTCCTGACTGACATTTCCTCATAATTGTGACCCCGCAGTCATCAACCAATTAAATGTTCTATCTCATCTGATTTCTAAGCAAAGTCTAAGTGAAGATATTAATATTTTTTTCAATAAACAGCATTTCTTATTAGTGTCTCTCTTGAAGCAATCTGGTGTAGCACAATAAATAAATGAACTGTGCATGCTCGTCTGATTACTTATGCACAGCTTCACCTCCACATTTTGGAGGCAACTCCTTTTATCACCAGCTGACAGGATGCAAATAATAAATTTTTTTACCAACTTTAATTACACCTAATATGTGGGTCTCTGCCAAGCAACTGCAATGTTACCTTATTGGTATTCCGACAGCCAGCACGCTGGCACACAGACGCTGTCCTCTCAGCAAATTGTCTGCTCAGTAGCTTCGGGACATCGGCAGCCACTCGTACCGCGGCTCACACATTTTTCCAGCCTGATTCCCCTGGTGGTTCACTGGTTCAAACTGCTTTTGTCATCAGTTGTAGAAACCCAGCTGGCTTTTGCTTTGACACTGTCAATCTGCCTTTTTTCTCTCTCCCTCTGTGCCCCGAAGAACAATAAAAGAAGAGGAGCACAATGCAGATGCTCGTGCAGACAGTGTGACACTACCAGTGTCTTTCAAGGTGACATGTTGACGACTCGCCTGTCAGCTGCTGTCATTAAAATGTCAGCGTTGTGTCACTAAAGGTGACGCTGAGAATGAAAACTCTTCAAGCCAGTTAGTGCCACTTACCTCTCTTATTTTATCTTCAAACAGAAAACAAAATGCATCTTGAGACTTTCATTTATTCATTCTTGAATAACAGGAGAAACCCTTGTAATTGATTTAGGCTCAGTGGAGAAGCGTTTATGCAGAACATTTCCTACAGAGCCTGAAGACAACAAGAACATCTTCCTGGCTGTGAAATTAATCAGTCTTGTTTGATGAAAGCATGCATGGGCACTGGATTATTCACTAAGAAGGAATTTGGGCTTAGGCAAAAGCAGCATGCTAGCATTTAAGGACTTCTGAGCTAGTGTGGCTAAAGGCAAGCCTCCAGACAACACCTGAGTGAGGCAGCAGTGCTGCAGGCATCAGAGCAGCCTCGCTGTTGAGGGTGAGGGTGCATATTGGGTCTCACAAGTTTGAATTTTTGAAAAACAATTGAGTGATTTTATTTATTCCAAACACCTCCTCATCAACTTTTTTTTCAAACAAACAAAACATTCAAGGTATTTATTATAAAGGATTTTTGCAGGTAGTGTGATGGCACACTAGGAAGGACTCCAGCCTCCTTTCAACCCTGTAATGGATGAAATGGCCATAGAAAATGGATGGATGGAAAGGATGAAAGTTTGCCAGCATCCAATTTGCTGATGTTTTAAAACTACTTTTAGACAATAGGCAATTCTGTTGCCAATGATTACACATCTTTCCCTTCAAGTTTCAGTAGTTGCCCCTGAAGCAGAATGCCTCCATCATTAGCCAGACTTATGGCACGGCGAGACAAGCTGAACAAACTTCCTATGCACAACATGAAGAATCCACAATCTGAAAGCATAACGGACAGTCTTTGGAAGAAGAAAGACATATTTGTTGTGAAATTGGGTTATCTTGCAGAAATTGCTCATTATGCAATCGTAGTATTAAACTGAAAAAGAAAGTAAACAGCATTCCCATTATTTAGCATAATCATTCCAATCACTCAAATAGACAAGACGAAGCATAACTTTGATCTTCACTCACATCCATTATCATTACCGCTTATTTCCTAATGGGGTTGCGGAGGAAACTGGAGCCTATCCCAGTATTCAATGGAAGAGAGGCAGGGTACACCCTGGACAGTCCGCCGCTCCATCGCAGGACCACACAGAGACACAACGCAATTTGGAATGTCCAATCAACCTAACATGCAGATTTTTTGGACTGTGGGAGGAAGCCGGAGAACCCGGAGAGAACCCACGCAGACACAGGTAGAACATGCAAACTCCACACAGAAAGGTCCTGGGTCCCCCTGGGACTAGAACCCAGAACCCTCTTGCTATGAGACAATGGTGCTAACAATTCTTACTTCTTCTTTTTTTTTTTTAACCATGTTTGCACTTTTAAACAAACAAAAAACGAATTGTAATTTCCTTTCTATATTTGTCACAAATAAATTATTGTTATTTTTCATAAGGCTTATGTGTATCTATTACATATTATCTGACTCAGTCAGCAAAGGTATCATGTTTCTACTAAGTCAGTGCCAAAGTAACGCTATAAAAGGAGCTGTAAATTGCATTTAAATACTTTACAACCTTTGAGAATATAAAGTGTTGACAAAAAAAAAACACTCATTGGATTAACGGTTCACAGTTTATTTACTTAAATTGAACAATTCTATTATAGATTTTAAATAATGGTGTCCAATGTAAATCTATTTAAGTCCTTGTTGTTTACTTTTCTTTTATAATAAGGAGAGAATTTAAATCAGAAGTTCTTAGTTCTAAAATTAGTTTTCAGTTAGTACATCCAGTGTTTTTACATTCATTTCTGCACTGCCTCCTCATCAGCTGCACCATTGTGTTTAATTCTAACTCGTTTTCCTTTATTACCTCTGTTTATCGCCAGAGTAGTCGTCTCAGGAGCAGTACTTGCCACATCCCACCACTCAGAGGGCAGTAAAAGTAAAGTGAGACTTAACAGCATCATAAAAGCAGCGTGGAATTGTGCAGCTACTTCCACTGCTGGACACACGGCTGGATCACATCTGCCACTAAAGCTCACTCCATAAAACACAACAGTCCTTCAGCTGGATACAAAGAGCCAGGAGCACACAACGCCCTCCTCCTCCCCCTCTTCCCCCTCTTCCTCCTCTTCCTCCCCCCCCCTTGCCACGGACAACAGGACGGTTGCTACATCTGCAGCATTGTGACCGTCTCCAAACACAAGTGCGGCAACAACTCACTCTCGTGTTTCGAAGTTCCCCATGTGTGCCGCGGGACGCCGGGGCTCTTGATGATGGCTCTGCCGGCGGATTTCAGGGCATCCATCACGAGGTGTGTCCGCTCTCCGCCAGGTGGATTCCCCTCGGTGTCCGCGCCACAGGGAGCTCTGGGCGCAGCGCTGCGTCTCACCGCTGCGAGGGAGGCGGAGAGAGAGAGAGAAAAAACTAAGACAAGTTCCGGACGCAGGTGCCTCTGGATCCCCCGTCCCCGGCGGAATGAGCAGCTCAGGGCATCGCGCACACCCACTGCACCGTCTCCAAAGTTGAGGGCGTGTCCTCCGAACCTTCAGGGGCTGGAGGAGCCTTCAGATGCGCTCCCCGCCGTGGAAACGCGCTCCACGGTCGCTGTTGCGCAAAGCTCATGTGTTCATGGCAAGAACGATGAAAGAGCTTGCATTAGGTCTTTGAAGCACTTCTCTGTGTATTTATCTTTGCTATGCCCAATGGTATTGTCATTTTTCTGATTTCAGTTTTTTTGGGTGGGGCCACACACGTCAATATTTCATTTTCTCAGGTAAACAGATGAACTGTCAATTTGAAATCTCTTCTGAAATAGATTTACACTGGTACTTCAGTCAGTGTGTGTTCTAATTTCTATGTTATGGTGCCCCCTATTGATTCTTAGTTTTTATTACAATGTTGAAGATCCACATTTAAAAAAAGAAAAAAGAACTTTGGATGGTGACTGAACATATAAGCCCCGATTTAGAAGTCGTTGGGAGTAGCTTAAAAAATCATATAAAATTCAAAGAGATATTTGATATTGAAGTCTGGTAAGGGGCCAACACAAGTCAGAAAAAAACTGTGGAATGCTACAAATGGCTTCAATGGGTGACATGCTAGCTGTTACCATATTAAGTCTGGCAACAGGTCAGAGTAAGGGCTATAAAAGTGTGGCTATAAAAAGACTATTTTAGAAGTAGTGACAGAGTGGCTCTCACCTCTGTGAAATCCTGCACGGACTGAGGGTTGAGCAATTCAACATTTTCAAATGCACAATTGCAAAGAAACTAAAGATTTTATCATTTGATAGATACATTTTATGTAATTTTACGTAATATGGTGTTTTGCTTAACTACAGTTGTTTACTTTTAAACTATCCAGTTTCATGGTATTAGCTACTTCTTTATATATATAAACATAAGCAGTTAAATCACATTCTGAAGAATTGCTCTATTGTTCTAGATGGGCTTGCACAGTTAAATACATATCTTGAAAATGACAATGGATGCTTTTTTTTTAAGAGAATGAGAAATCCATGCAATTATATTTGGTATACATGCAGAGAGTTCCATAGGTCAGTTTAGAAGGTAAGGAGCCAAAGAGCTTAGCCTGAGCCAGTTGCTCTCTTATTCAACGAAGTAAGTAAACTAAGTTTGATTGAAACTAAAATAAAATAAAAAAATAAAAACATGCTGTTTCCATTTGTCCTTCATGGTGAAATCTTTATTCAGGTTCTCTCCACAACCCAGCGCAGGTTATCATATCAAGTCCAAGATCACCGTACACTTATTTCACACTCAGGAAGCGAAGCAGTGCTTGTACTGTACAGTCAAGTATTTCTCACAAATCAACTAAAAGGGATTATTACAGTTTAGCCCATGTTGGCATGCTGCTGTTGTAATTTTGGTACTCTGTGAATATTTTAGAGGATTTTATTTCTATTTCAAAGCTGTCAGCAGCGCACACTACAGCTGCTACACTGAATGCTGTGCATGTGGAAAGGTAAACGTGAATCTGCGAGTATTTATACGTTATTGTGGATACACAGCAAATTGTAGTCATGCAGCTCATAAGAGGTTACACTGTGGTGTCGCTGCCATGTTCTGGTTAAAAAGGTATAACCCCTTGACTGCTGAAAGCTGCACTACAATGATGCCAAAACGTCCCTGCCCAAAACTTCTCTCATGGAAGACTGTGGATCAGTGGTCACGTTTAATTTCCTGGTGTTCATGAGCCCTCTTGTCTACTTGAGTGGTGCCACATCGTCACAGAGCAAGTTAATTCCAATAAACCACAGCAGCTACAGGCATACTGCAAACAGTTTCATATTCTCTTCTTACTGAAGATTTTCGAGAAAGGAGAAAAATGGGGGAACAGTGTAGCATGCATCATCTGTTTAAACCCATCAAATCATGTGTGGGAAATGAGTCTTAAAACTGTGGACATAAAATCTCATGTTGAAAAGAAATCCTCCTGTCCTGCAGTATGGCTTATGAATCGCTTTAAATAAACCCAACAAGAAGAAGGTTTTTTGATTCTTAAAACCAATCCAAATCATCCAGCTCCCTCTCACATATAGTGGTCTCTTTATTTGTAAAGGGCAATGAAGAAGAGAAAGGTAGCATCTTTTTGATGGGATTACATACATACAAAAAAAAAAACAGTCTGAACTAGCCAGCTATCATGCATTCCTATCTGCTTAGAGCTCCAGTTTTCTGTCATATTTTCATGCTCATACACACACTCACACATTCATCTTTTTCATTTACTCTCTGAACCCGCATCTTCCTCAAGGGTTGGAGCTACAAGGCATCTGGTGAGAGGGGCCGTCTTGGAAGAAGGAGGTGTCCTGTGCTGACGATTTTCTGTTCAATCCATTAACGCGTCAGCTCATAGACTTGTTTCCATAAAGCATGGCTAAAATTTCAACCAAGTACAAAACCTGCTCTGAAGAACCTCATACATCAACCGCTTCAAAGGTTGGGAAAACTGTGTCTTCGTCTCCACCTGGTTTCTCCCTTCCCTCTTGCTCCTCTGCCTGCCCTCCTCCAGTCTCTTGTCTTTTTTCCAGTTCTGAGGCACACGGGCTTTCTTGGGACTGCGCTTGTCCCAGTGACTCCACTGACAAGCTTCGGCTGGACAGGATGCTACTTAGACTGGACTGGCGGGCGCCTCTCGGATGGGTTTCAATTTCCACATGAACCTCAATATTGGTTCCTTCCCTGTTACAAGAATTCACACAAACAATAAGACATTAGACAGCGATCAGTACAATCGAGTGGCATGTTAGAAAACCTAGAGCCAACACTTGCCTGGAAGTAAGCGCTTGTGAGTCGTCAGCCTTGCTTTCAGGCACAATAACCACCTCGCAGTCAGACTGACTGTCCTGCTGGGTGTTTCCATGGCGTTTTGTGGCTTCATCCAAACCAACATATCTATCTAGCTCCGGAGGCGTGGTGCTCGTACTAGGAAGGACGCCTACTTCCTGTACACTGACTCGGACTTCCTGGACGCTGGTTTCACTGAGCGTTGGGTTGTTCTGACCCGTCCAGTGATCACTGACTACATGAGAGAATAGAAGATCTATAAGAGAAGTTGAAACTTCATCAGATCAGGAATTTAGGGACGACCATGTACTGATGTGAAAAATCTCAGGGTTATGCGACACCCTTCACCAAAACTAGAGGGTGACTGAAAGCTCAACTCACAGCTGGCCAAGTCTTCCAGTTGGATTTTGTGTGTTTCAGGAGGTTCACTCTGTGGTCGACACCAGCCGTTCCTACAGAGCGACATAGGAACGACCCCATAGACATAAGTCAGCATTAGCGGCACACCCACACCTGGGAAGAAGAAAAGAAATGTAAATCATACATTTATCACAAGGACATTTTGTAAAAACATTATTTTTTCACACTTCTACTGGATACCAACGGTTGGTAGATGGTGTGAAAATTCACTTTTTCTTTTCAAATTTCTACTATCTTCTTATTGTGAAAGTGGACATTGACAAAACTGACAAACCATAAATTGAGGATTTTCAATGCATTGTACTGTTATCACTATGTAAACACAAGGGGGAGCCATTCATTTTTGGCTGTGTCCTGGATGCTGAAAAAGCCAGCCTAAGAATCTTCCTATCTTCCCTGCAGTGTTTACTCCAGAACAGTTTAAAAAAAACAAAGGATACAGAGCACATTTTAGCAAGATTTTTAAAAGAAAGTTTTGACAAAGAAAAAGACAGGTTACCCAGTCAAAACAAAATATCGAAAAAACGACTGTGGTGAACAACCACAACCAAACATACGATTTCTTTGTACAAGTTTTGATGACCTACCGCTCTTTTTTTATAGAGCTTTCACAACATTACTTTCAACAAACCCCCAAAATTATGTTCACCAGGCTCACTGTGCTTTGTGATTATACAACCTCGGACCGTGATTAGAATTTGGGAACACAAAGCAGAGTGCCAACCAAACAAAGGGACATCATTAACACAGCTAGAATACTGGGTCGCTATTGACTCAGCAACAGGGTGAAACCAGGGCAAGAGGATGAGCCAACCAACCAAACAATTCGCACAGTGAGAGGAGCAAACATGATAGACTCTGTGTGTGTGTGTGACTGTGCCTGTGTCCAACAAAAAAGAACAATGTATCTAACATATGGGGAGCAAAAAAAGCATGAGCTCAGGAGTTATAGCACAAAACCAAGGAACTATGCAGACAAACAAAGTCAACCAATGCCCAGAGACTGAAGCTGACAGGAAGGTACAGGCACATGTAGGAGGTGAGGTAGAAATGGAGGGTGTATGTGTGGCTATGACATTGCAGAGGAAGGCTGAGAGGCTTCTAAAGGGTAAAGATTTCTATCGGTTTTTAGTATTGCCAACTGAAAAAGGGGCATGAAAAAAGGCAAATTCTATTTGCCTCAACTGTAGGAAGTGTGTTTAAATAGAACATCTTTTAATTCAAATATTTATTTCCATCTATACTAATTTTGTCAGCATACATTTACTGAGTTACAAAGTGTTTGCACAATCAAGGCACCTTTTTCTGACCAATAGAAAAGCTCAGTCTCACTCTCTGTTGCACAAAAAGTGTGCAACCCGTTAGTATATCTTAGAAATGGTCAGAAACAAGAGCAAATTAATTTGACCGTCTAATTTTCTCATTATTAAAATTTGCATTCTATGTAATGTGCATCTCAATCTAAAAAAAAATACATATCTAAAGTTAGCATATTCAGTATTGCAGATTTCTTTTGTGCCCTTAACTGATTGAAAACACTTTGGAGATGTGATTTTGTTTGAAATGACATTTACACTCCAAGAGATTATGTGTGATGGTAAACCTAGGTCACTTTCCCCTTTAAGGATTCGCCTCTGTTTCCAGGACAGAACATATTACGTATTTGTTCCTTACCCACAGTGACAGCTGCTATGACCGGCGACACAAACACTGACATCATCACCCCACTTGCCACAGTCAAGTAGTGCTTACTTCCTGAGATATTGTTTTTCTTACAACGACCATGGACCTGGAATGTAATACATACAACACAATTGACATCGCGGAAATTTGAGCAACAATCTGTTGTTTTTGTCTTTTTAAAGATATATAAGACACAAGCTCTGACAAAAGATCTACCGACAGCTGCTGTTGTCACTGACCTTGCGGCCCATGTAGATTGGTATACCCACAATGATGACTGGGATGGCAATGCCCGCTATCAGGGAGATGACCACAGGTGCTCCAAGCAACATGCCCACCTGCCACAGTACCTTGCGGGTTTGGGACCATGGCTTCTTCCCCCAAAATGTACATCCCGAGGGACTGAGATACACATCAGGTCCAACAGGTGAAAGCAGTTAAGAATTCAGGGGAAAAATGATTGAAACGTGTTATAAATAGTTTTTTAATTCACTGTTCTGGTTTGATGACTCAATACACACAAACAGATAAAAGCTTCCATCAACACCTACAGTACATGTTATTTTCCTGAGACATGATGCACACAACCAATTTGAGTACACTCACAAAAACACACGTTTCACTAATAATCATTTGCTGCATCGCGGTGGCATCATCATAATCATTTTGGTCATGACCTACCTTCTCTGATGCAAACATGAGACATTTCTGGACAAATCATTTTTCAAAAACAACTGGGATAAATGAAAACTGGTGACAGCATGACTACATTGTCATCAGTTCAGTATTCACGCTGAATTATCTAATTTTATTAACCAGTTCTGGTGTCTCCCCATATTGATAACATTTGCAGTCGATATCTATAGAATTTTTTATTAAACATTTTCAAAGTTCTTTTTTTTTGTGAGGAATCATCACTACTATGTTTCCTAAAGTGTCACTAAAAGTTTGTATCCACCTCTGGTGTTGAAGTTGAACAACCAAGGAGGAAATCTAACTGACTATCAGACCTTAATAAAGGAATAATTAACTTGTAGTAGCAGGAGTAACAACATCAAGATCGCAAACAGCCCCTCAGGGCTATGCCGATTCTCAGATCATGCAATCGTGTTGCAAGTGTCACTTTGGGACCATGAACATGTAAGGGGTGGGAATTAGGGCGAGGTATTATGATCCTGTTGTTTTGCCACGAAAGACAAAAGTGAGGAGGAAGGCGAGGGAGTTAAGGAAGTTAATACTGCTTGCAAAATGATAAACAAATAACACTTTTTCTCAGGTGACATTTTTAACTAATAGTCTCCTGGGAAAATTATCCTCATGTTTTTTTGTACATCTTACTGCAGCTCTCTGTCTAGTGTTTGTATGTAATAATCATACAATACCTGAGGTAGTGCACATCGGTGATCTCCTGCATACAAAGCCAGCAGAACTGACAGGCACATACAGTGCAGTTCATCCGGTTACAGCTGCCATCATTGGTCTTCATGATGTAGGCACCACAGCGAGGACATGCTTTGATCTCCTCTGCATCTGCAACATAATAAATATAGAAATAGGACTGTTTTTTTTTAAAGCATCAAAAATCTTCAACTAATAGTTTGATATTAGACATATTTACATGCTGGAATCTGTCATGACTCAACTTCCCTGTGCTATACCCACTCATGCATAGATCACATTCTGACCACACAGCACCCACAGAAGAGGAAACAGCAGAAGATATCTTCAAGTTTTTACCTCCTCCAGGTTCTTCATTGAAGACGTACAACGTGGAGGCATCATTCCCACCTGAGGTGTGGCGAGCCCGCTGGCGCCGTGCTTGGTCGCACGTCTGGTTAGGGTGCCACAGCTGCCGACAGTGGTAGCAGAACTCTGTGTCACAGCCCTCACGACCACAGCTCAGTTTGGGACACTCCGCACAGCCGTAAGCTATCACCGCATAACTGAGGAGAGAAAACATAGGAGCCCCACCAACCCCTTACTGTCAACACGTGTTGATTTTTGGCAAAAAAGCTTTGCAACGTTATTCATCCATTTATCAAATTTTGCTCTCTCACCAGATATTAATATAAATGTTAAGGTCATCTGAATTAGTGATTAATGATCAAATTGAAGTTTAGGTGAGGCATCCATTTTGTAGTTTAACTCAAAGAGGCTAAGGGCCAAACACACAAATGGAAAGAAAATACTGACCAGACCTTTGGAGAAAGTCTGACTCTAAAATGAAAAAGGCTGGTCAATTATATTTACTATAGATTATCACAACTCTCCCCTCATACTTTGCTGTACATAGATGTTGAAATGTGTATTATATTTTTAAAACAGCCACTGACAGCCTTCAAATCAGTCAAATGTCCACATGACAGAAATCGAAAAAATTCAGTAATCCCCTACAGTAAAATCCAGCTTTAACCATATTAGCACAACCATACATTTTTGTAAAATGCTAAGAGACCAAGTATAATGAGGTTGAAGAAGCAGTTTGAAACATCTGAGAAATAATCATTTCATTTTTTTACTAAAAATATTATACAGGATCCCATTTAGACTTCTTACATTGGATCTCCTTTGGCTACTGGAGGAAAAAAGGAGTTTGAGTTGGCAAAGGCTTAGCCAAAGATACATTTAGCCAAGTCATTGTAAGTGATGAGTACAGACAGAATTAGGAGTGAGCACATCAGACATGCAGCTCAGGCTTTACAGTTTGACAAGTACGAGAGGCAACATGTATTTGGTTTGGAAATTAACAGAGGAGAGGGCTACGCTTTTGACAGAGGGATTCCAAGGAGGGAGAAGAATTTAAAAACTGTTCTTGCCATTCATTCATGTCTCTGCAGAAGAGTGTCATTCGGCATCACAAATGCCCCAAAACATGAAGGCAAAATGAGCACGTATAAATATAAATCTGCATGAACACACACAGTCCAAATGCACACTTTTTCTCACACTTTCTTAGAGTCAAGATAATCTCCAGCTAAGCTTCTGTTGCTAAGACTTCTTGGAATGTCAGTTGGAAACAAAAACTGGAATAACTGTGAATGGCCAGTTTCCCCAATAAATCAAGAATTCAGCTCTTTATCAATACACTTTTCGTGATTTCCAGAAATGCTTCCAGCCCCCAGTTTGATTTATTCCATGATATATGTAACTCAAAATCGGATGTTTTTTAAATAGAATGATATATCTTGTTTCTTTGTATTTAATCCATCACTGTATCAGACATATTGGATTATTGATTTTCTCCATTCGTTCATCAGGAGCAGGCTGTGAGCTCTGACAGTCCAGGAGACAGTCTTTAATGACGCCCAGCATCCTGATACCTATGTTAGTTTCTTCACAAACATGCATGCGCAGAAATCGTACACACCCATTAGGTTTTCCCATCAGTGGCCCTATCTTGTTACCCATCCATGAACATTAGGGTTATGCGGTAATGGATCAGTGTCATTGCGTGTTGCTAAAACAGCAGCTGTAAAGACAAGCGTTAAATCAGAACAGCTTGCACTCTGGTCATTGGGGACTGCTGCCAATGAGAAAAAAACATATCTCTAACTCTGCAACAAAGGATTTCTGGATGATTTATGATGATTTACAAAAATCAATGATACAATGAAATCATGTTGTAGCTGAGGTAAAAAAATCTCATCATATCAAATGTAATCCCTATTTGAAATGGCTATTCTTAGGAAAGACACAGAAAGGCTAAAATGGCCCTAGAAAAGCCAGCCACATAACCAGTGACGATTTTACCTATAAAAAGATGAATGCTTTCCATTGGCCCCAGTGAACCTCATTTCAGGCATTACTGGTCACTTTAGTCTATAGGGTGCCAACAGACACCCATCAATCCATCTGAAGCTCCCCAGCGTTTCCCTGTTTCAGACCCATAAAGACCATAAAAAGACCCATATTCACTTAGACCATAAGCTGACCAACATGCTTTCCACTTTACACAATGACAAGGAATGGCCAGTGTGGCATTTGTTTAATTAACGTAGCGAATAAACTTCTCCAACTAGACTGAGGTCCACTGGAACCATGTAGGGCATAAAAAGAAGTGGCCCGCCTCTATTACATAAGACACTTTTTGATACTGATGATGCTCAGGCCATGGCAAGTAAAAACCATGTGATCTGTTTAAATGGGAGCTACAATGGCCAACAGCTTGTGTTGATAACATGCTGAGTTTAGTCTGAAAACGTACAGTTGGCACTGTGCATGGAGGATTGATTATTTTTTCCAAGCTAGTCTGTTCTGTTCCAGGATCTGCATATTAAATTGATTACATAAAGCTTTTAACCGCATCAAACTCAGTGATGCATGTAAAAAAAAAAAAGAATGACTAAACTTTCAAACGCTGCCAGCTCCTCTTTTAATGACAATTCAATCATGCTGCCAGTGGTGTCTTTTGTTTTGACCACACTATGTCAGTGGTGGGATGACGGTAAAATGATTAAATAAATGCTTGCGAAACTTATATGTTTTCTTGTGTAATTATACAGCAAGACAACATAAATGAATAATTGTTGATATGCTCCAGGGTATGAGGGGGCAAAGGCCCAGTTCTCACCTGCAGTCAGGTGCAGGGCACCAGCGAGTATCTGGATCAGCAGCCAGAAAACGCCGCAACTGATACTCCTCAAACCTCTCCAGAAGTGCCTGGTCATCCAGTATTGCGTGAACATCCAGTGGTGCCAGTGTCTCGGGGCACTGAGGGCACGCAATGCCAACTCTGCTCTCTGAGATCTCAATGCGCAGGTACTGGCGTAGGCAGTCCGTGCACGCCCTGTGGGAGCAGGAGGACAGCCGAGGGAAATGGCAACGTGGCTGACTTAGCAGGCACAGTGGGCACTCTTCCAGGTGTTCTTCCAATAGCTGATCCTGGCTGGACGGGGAGAGAGACAGGACTCCGGTGGAGCCGCAGCTGACCCCGCCCACGCACTCTCCCGTGGCAGCACTGTTCTCGCCCACCTCGGCTGCTGCTGGCAGCCCTCCTCCTTCTCCTCTTTCTGCACCAGAAACTCCTGATTCTCCAGCATCTTCTGCAGCCAGGCTGCGATCCTGAGAATAGTTACAGAGCATGTGTATTCACCAAAAACGAGCAGGTAAATCTAAATGCTGCGGCTAGACTGAAAAAACTGACATGTGAAATAAACATCATTGTTCATAATGATCTACAGCTTGTGTTTGTAATCCTTCTGTTTTCATTCTCTAACTCAGCATTCAAAGGCAGAATTACTCATACAGTATGTATTCAAAGACATGATATACTGTAGCAGAAGTATGAGTCTCACCTGATCTGGATGCTCGCTCGGGGTCAGGGTTATAGCCACTTCCTCCTTGGGCCAGGCTTCCACAGATCTCTCGGGCTTTGGCTCTGATTTGGGCTTGCGACTGAAGAAGTTTAGGAAGCTCAGGGGCCCTGTCTGCTGCTTGGGCCTCTTCATTGTCTAAAACTAGAGTGGTAGCAGCAGCTGAGGGGGGCAGGCCAACGATCATGAGCAGGATGCAGAAGCTTGAGTGGTGTGTGTTTGGCTCTGTATATGTGTGTGCGTTGGGCGGTGTGAGCTCGGTCACGGCTCTCACGGCTCAGAGTCTTGGAGCTGTTTGGTTTTGCGACGGGGGAAGAGTGGGAGTGATGGAGAGGGAAGTGATGAAGAGGAGGTAATCCCTGCCTGAAGGGAACATCGCTAATTTGGTGCCTTTCTGAGCTCTGATCATGTGATTTACTTTGTCACTTTCCCGTCTTTAGTTTCCCTCATCAGCTTCCTCCTCCACTGCAGTTCACACAGAGTAAAGTTTGTCCTTAACTTGTGAACAGCCCATCATCCTTTTTGGTCTTCATCCCACCGTCAGTAGTTCTTTATCCTGGAAATATAAACATATTATGAATTAAGTTTTAATCAAAGTTTAATTCAAGTTTAGATAAAGTCTAGATTGTCAACTTTGGTGTTATGTCTATCAAATTTTAGTATATAATTATGATTTAATAATGGTTTAAAAAATAAATAAAAAGTCATAAAAACTGATTACCTATGTCATATATATCACTATATCAGCATTAAAAACCAATATACGAGACAAAGAAAATAAAGAGATGAGAAACCCTAACGAAGTGAACTGAGAAGTTTTATTATGTTCTCTAAATTTATTTTGCAACCATGAAGAAACATTGTGATTTTATAAAATTACACTTTGATTTGCATGACAGCTTAACATATGTATACGTATTTAGGAGGTAGTGGCTCCTAATTTCTGTACCTTCCTCTGTACATAAAATTATCTAAAACTTCAGCAAAAAGACCACAACCATGAGTCACATTAAGCAGATGGATGACAGAATTGTGACAGGTATACAGAAAGGATTGAGGGAGATGGAGAGTGAGGGAGAGAAAGATGAGGCTGTAAAAAGAGCACAGACAGCTCATTCTGCCTCCATTAGGCAGCAGCAGGCTTTCATAAACAGGCCCAGAGAGTATGAGGTGATTCACAAAACCCAAGACCAATTAAAATAGCTGTTGTCATGGCGCCATGTCAGCTCGGACAAAAGAGTCTGTCACAAAATATGAGATAATTAAAGATTATAGTTAAAGTCTACATCATCACGCCTCTGTAATTATACAAAAAGTAAGAAACTTACAAAATACTGGGACAGAAAGCAGGAGACAGGGTTCGTTAGCTCCATTTGAAAAATAAAATAAAAAAATCTGCATTTATGCAACACTGCAATGCCTAACCTGCCACCTCATCTAAGATTGAGAGTTTGAGCACTATTTTTACTGCAGTCTTGTGGAAACAGAAAATGGGCAAGGATAGTGAGTCCTTCATGGTGCAGCACATCATTATATATGGTAATTTAAGGGTAAAGAAAAGACATTCTTGGTCTCTTAAAGCTGGCACAATAAACTGATACTTAGTGTTGATATTTGAGATGTTTTGTCCTCCATGGCAGCGCTGCTTGAAATGGTGTTTCCCTGTATTTAACTATGATGCCGTCGGACCAATTCACAACGCCAAAACAGTTCATGTATGCGAAAGCACAGCGTGCATGAGAAACATTTACTCTGGTTCTTAAGGGACTTAATAGATCAAGTCAGAACGTCTGCCATAAATGATGACAGTGTTTACATTTACAATTATGCATTTCAAGGATACAAGATCATTAAATATCAAGTACACTGTAGAGGGCAATTTACCATAAACAATTATAAGGTCAAGAGTCTGCAGAGAGAGTGCAGGTCCGGTGTATTTGTTGAATGTTTGAATCACAGCAGAAAAAGCTGCATCTGCATCAGAGTAGATTGCATTAAGGTGCTTACATCTGTCACACTGGACATCCGGTCGTATTTGCCGGACTCATTACTTGCCCATTTACTGCCTCTACTGCAGACACACACCTCTTTAGTAGCTGTAACTGTTGGCTGTTGATAAATGTGCCAGTGAGTCTTATTGGTCCACACAATTGTTTCAGCCCAGCCAGATAAGATATTTAAACATCAGGTGAGACAGATTGAGCTATTTTGAAAAGCCCCTCTGATAAGTCTTTACTTTCCCAATATTTAGCATGTAAAAACCTTTCTTTAGTGGGAAGCCTAACTGCAAACTTCATATAAACATCTGTAGACATTTTTTTAAAAGCAGCCATGGCATTGTTAAGTTAGTTCAAGTACAAAACAAGCAGCATTATTAAACGTAGCTTTCTTGTCTGCAGTTCCATCTAACTGTTCCGTTTCTAAATATATCACAGTTGTGCATCCAGTTATACTTCCTGAGCATCCTTATTTTGAGGATTCTGACCTTAAGTGAAATAAATGCAATATGCAGGAAATTTATAGGAACAGTTTTCCACTAATAAAGACATCATAACAACAATATACAGTGCTCCAAAGGCATTCGTTTTGCATTCCATTAAAGTCCTGTCTCCACACTAGTGTGTGCACGCTGGTTTATTTACACTTTCACATATGCACATTCAAATAAACACACTCAAACACACACAGACAAAGAGCGTGTAGGAAAAAACAACACAGACCGAGTTTGGCTCTGTGCACTCAAAGATATAATGAGGGAATTGGACAACGTAATCCATTGATAAGTTGCCATTATGAGGGACCGAAAGAGGATAACAAGATCAGCAGGCAGTGACTTGGTGCATTCAACTCAAATTGTGACTGTACAAAACATGTTAAAAAGTTGAAAATGCAAAAGTTATCCTTTTGAAGCCTTCATGAATCTTTTCAACAACGTGCATAAAAGCAAAGGCCACAGCTGTGCCAAATGCTTCTGGGTACCTGAGAGCACTTAAGCTTTTTTTCTCCTCTATCTCTTTGTCCATTTTCTTTTACTTCAGCTCCTACTGAAGTCCTGCTTACTGACCTGTGTAAGTCATCCTTGAATTGGTAACAATCATCATGATCTTGAATCAAGCCGTCTATCAAAAGCACAAATGTTACCCTGACATGCTTTATCCACTTAAGTCGGCACATACAGTTTCATTTAGTCATATAGATACAGAGATGCAAGGGCAGAGAAAGCTGGTGGACTATAAGCTTTTTGTTTGGCCACAGTGAATGCTGCTCAGGCCAGTAAAAACATCAGTCAGAATGTTTGGAGAGTTCGATTCAGCGTCGCTGTCCCACTGAGAGGACTGACGTCACACGGACTGCAAGCAGTTTGGAGTGCAGTTTGTGAATAAAGATGATATATCATCAGGGAAATATGAATAAAACATTACATAAAATGCTGCGATATCCAGAACAAAATGCCACTACAGCAAGCCACAAGGTTACCAGGGACATTCATTTTTATTCCACTCTCCAAAAACCCTGGTATCATTTGCTCTGTGATTTTACTTTTAATTCCCTGCTGTATATTCTGCAGGACAATATTTGATGATCATCAAGTAAGTGAAATACAACCTCTCTAAAAATATAGTTAAAGATAAGGCAGTGCAAAGGAAAGCAGAGTCCTTCTGTCTTTGATATCCACAGTTTACTGATCAGTGCTTTTCCTTTATCTTGTTAGCCTATCTCAGGAATGTCAGTGCGTTGTGAGGACCTGAATAATTACACAAGCCCACTTTACGCCCAAAATGAAGCATCTGCACCACATGTTAATCATTTATCTGGAGATGAAAACATGTTTGCTTTTGTAGATTAGTGGAAAGAACCACGAGTCATAAATCGTACTACAGAATTTGCCACTTGTATTACGGCTTAATGCTAATATTCCATCGTAAATTCAACCAATGGATAACGGCTTACCATTGATTTATCCTATTTCCCTTCCCTTTCTCAAGAGAACCCTTTCATTGAGTGAGTTTTACGAGAATACAAAGTCCTAAGGTGGATTTGGAGATTACAAACAGTGAAAGACCCAACTCTGTTCATCCAAGTGGATTTTCTAACCTAAATATCAGATTTAATGACCCCAATGAACGTTTACAAATCTGTAATTAATAAGCCATAACATAATGTTTATGTTAAGGCTAACCTCGTGTTACATGTTTGCAAAATGTGATATCCTTTTCAGAGAGGGGCCCAAAACTCTGGAGAGAGAGAATACCCAAAATGTTGAAGCAAGTCTATCAATTAAAATAATCTAGAAAAATACAGATGACTACGATTATGAAATACAAATCCTGACAAATTCTCCTTTATCTTTCTTTTGTTTTATATCATACAAACCACTGAATCATGACAGATACATATTCATCCCATTTCCTCTTTCCCACTGAAATTCTTACATGAATTTATTCAACTTAAAATTTTCACATCACTGAATTTTCTGAGTCAGTTTAAATATGTTTACAATGTCTTAACAGTATGTTGGCAAACAGAACAAGGACCTTTGTTCCAAAACTCATCTTAACCATTTAGTTTCCAACAGTAAGATCCTCACGTCCTCATCACTTCTTTTTCAAGCGAGCGTAGAGAGTGATATCGAACTGACTCACATTACATCTACTATCAATTACAGCAGAGCAACAATAAAAAGTGGAGAAAAAAACATCAGATGCATGGTCTAGTTGTAACTCGCAGCTGCCAAGCCTAATTTTTAATTTATTTCAAACAGCCTGTAGAAAACTGATCTGCCAGTGAGCAGTATTGCCAGACATCATTACGCAACTTACAAGGACATCAGCTTGTTTTCTAACTGTACCTTATGAGATGATTGAGCATGTTGATTCACATCACTTTTAATTACTAAAAGCAGGCAAAGCTCTGCCAGCTTTTAACTGAAAGCAAAAAACAGACAACGACTGAGTGAGATTTAAAGAGGGATTGAGTCTAAGCATGACGGTCATCAGGTCTCTTTGCCTGAGAACATCCTGCATGATTTCAATTACTTCAGAAGGCATTTTTTCTACAAAAAAGGCCCAAGAAATTCATCCTGTTGGTCCTAGTGGAAGATAGTTTGATAAATCTTCAGTATTAATAAAGTATACTTTGTATGGGATAATCGACATGTCAAGACCACAAATAAAATCATATCTACTTAATATTTGGGTGTAGGAATAAAATTCAAACACACAACAGACTTTGTTCTGGGCCACCCATCCGGCTGACATGTCTCATTCAGCGAGCAGTCCAGTTCATTTGCAGGGTGTTGTTATGTCACAGCACCAGAACAATCCAGCCTCTCCACCTTCATTCAACTTCACTTTTTAATCATGCTGCATTAGCTGTACGTCAGAAGTATTAAACTAAAACTTTTTAAAATGTTGCTCTTTCTTTTAGACTTAACTGTAAAATTTAATCAGCAGTTATATGGCTACAGTAACAAAAACATTATTAATATAATGTTTTAACCAGTGTGATGTGTGAAAATAAGTGATGAAAAAGCTGCATATCTGATGTCAGCCAGTATGTGAAAACATGGTTAACAAATAAGCATGTCTCATAAATGTTTCTATTCTTTGTGAAGAAAATATTATAATCTGTCTCTCTTTATATTCTCAACTAGTTTTCTTACAAGTCTGGCATCAAGGCAACTGAACAGAGAACCACTTAGCTGCAGAAGCTAGGCAAATCTTTCAAACAGAACACAAGAGCATATTCAATTCCACACTTTTGTTCATTCAGAGAAAAGAAAAAAGAAAGCAATCGCGAGTTCTTCAGCACTAAAAAAGACCTGGACATCCACAGGCGTCACAACAACCTGCCAAGTGGAGAACACTCTGCAGGAGGTAGACGTATTATTATCCAAGTCTCCCATGCAGAGAACACTTCACAAGAGAAATACAGTTGGCTCTCCAGAAGTCGTAAATCAATCACAAACTGCAAAACGAGGAGGATCAGTCAACTTTGCTAAATGAAAATGCATCTTAAGAAGTCGAAAAAGTTGTGGAGCTAATTCTTTTGAACGGACAAAACTTCACTGAACGACACATGAAAAATTGTGGAGAATGCTTGGGATGTCTTTGGATATCAAGAATATAACATCTGCTCTAAACCTAGAGGAGGAAGAAGCATGATGGCAATCATGCAATCATGATTGTGCAATCACGGGCAGCAGCTGGCTGTGACACTAAGGACAGAGAAAGCTTCACATCTATGACAAAGACTTTACGACATTAAAGGATTTTCCACACCTAACTGAATGTATGTCAGCCAGACAAGTGAATAGAAAAATATGGTTAGCAAATACCAGCACTAGTTTTCTTTTGCAAACTTATAAGAATTGATGGAAGGTGTGTAGTCACTATACTTATTAATATTTGGTGAAAATACAGTGCATTCAAGTGCATATGTTATTGAAAGCTATTCACAGCTCTGAATGAACAAATGCCAGGGTGAAAGATGAAGGATGATTAAATGACAGATGGGATTATTACACAAGCTCTGCCCTGAAGCTTTTTTCTCATCTTTGAAAAACCAAACACAGAAGAAACGGGACATCTTCTCCCTTTTCTCCTTTACCCCTCTTATTTTCTTTCCAGACACCTGTTAACAAGCTGTTGCTTTACATTCAGAGGGTCAGTTTCCATCTAAAGTTCTGCCTCACTGGAAGGAAACCTGATGATACATCCTCTTAAATAATATGCGCTCCCTGGACAGATGCCCACATCAGCAATGCGGTTATCAGAGGTATGAAAGTGACCTCAGCCCACACATGCACTCAGACGAACGCACACACACACTCGTGTTGTCAGCGGCACCCTAGACCCTTACAATCACAATTTCTGTACCATACTGTTCCAGCCGGAGCCTTAGTGACGTCTGAAAGCCTATAGTCTGCTTTACGGTGCCCTATTGAATAACCAGTACAGAGGATTAGATGTAAGAGGACATCACAGAAGCCGTTGTGGATGCAGAATTTCATAACAGCGCTCTGGTCCTTTAAAAGCCCATCATCACAGACAAAATGCAATATTATTCTTCAATGACTATAAGCCACAGGCCTCTATAAGCAAGATTCTGGGAATCGGGAAATGAACTGAGTTATGATGGCGGACAATTAAGTCAGTTCCTGTGTATTTAGGGCAGTTATTTTAAAGTTACATCCAGGTTTTCACGCATTATATCAATCATTTAAATAGGGGTTTGTCCAGGGCATCAGTGTGCTATTGCAGGGAGTGGCATGTTTAATAGGCTACGTAGTCGCATTCACCTCTGCCTCCACGTATCCCAAATGGACACGAGCAAAATATTGAAAAAAAAAAAAAATTTCAACCACAACCACAATCTGAAAGTCGGCCCAAGCAGCCGATAAAAACGCAGAATAATGTCCATTGCGTAAACGTTACCTTACCTCCCAGTGCGGCGCCGTGTCTCTTTGCAGCGTACGATCGCCAACTGGCTCCTCCCCCAGAGGACCAAACGGTAGCCCAGAAATCTCCTCCTCTCTGCTGCCGCACAGAAAACAGAGCGGGCTGACAAAGATGCAGAGGGGGGGGCGGGCACGATGGCCAGAAGCGACCCGGGTCGGGAGCGCGGTGCTTGGGGAGGGAGAGCCTTCAGGCCGGACGGCGGAGCTGCTGGGCGGCCGGAGGGAGGCACTGCAGTCCCAGCGACCAGCCGAGTGACGCACAACCCCAGGATCCCCCAGTCATTCGCACACGTTTTCAAATCTTCACCTGAAAACAGCTTTAAAATGTCCCATTCAATCAATGACTGGGTTTTTTCCCCTCCTAAATCATCCTCACACAAGGAAGGATCATTCACAGAGAGGAATGCGAGCCTCTGCTGACTGATAGGGTTCCCAAAATCAACTCATGAGTCAATGCACTTGTACTCTCTGTATTATTAGTCAATACTGTGGAAAAAAGTATGAACCCAAATTTCAAACTAAACATCCTTGAACGATTTGGTCAAACCCATTTCAACCAATCTGGCTTGGGTTTGGCTTGAATAATTGCCAGTCTTACCATGGTGATGGTAATGTCTTACCATCTTACCTCCAGCAGCTATCAGACACCTCCTTTTTTAAAAGGCTCAAAGCTACCTCCATCAGTGCTGGCTTCTTTGCTGCAACTAATCTTCAAAGGCCTAACTCATGTAACCCAGTTGTACACAAGTTTCTACTGCTTGAATCTTGTGAAGCATTTCATTTTCAAATCAGGTGTGCTGTTAATTGATAAATCAATTCAATGGATGAGGATCTTACTCTTTTAGAAAAATCTAACAGCTCTCAGTAAACCAATCTAAATCAGGATCTGTCTGACCCTGAAGACACGTGTGGAGATCATGCAACTCCCTGACAAGGGACACTTGGGAACCCAAAAAAATGGTTCTAATGATCCCCTCGTGAGCCTGGATGAGAGGACTGCTAAAGTATTTGAAGATTTTAATCAAAGCAGAGATGACAATAAGATCTTATTCAACTACTCAGATGCATAGTTCCATGAGTGTTATGCTACAGTTTGATGCCCTCTTAAACTCAAGTAAATATTGGAGCACAGAGTTCAAACTGTCTCTCTGTGAATTCTGAACGTTTTTGCCATATAAATATGCAACACAGCTGCACCTAGATTAGATAATTTCTTTTAAATGTTCACGTGGTCAGCTAAGATAATATAAGATGAACTACATTATTATTCTGTAAAATACAGCAACCGGAAATTATCTTCAGGATCCTAAACCTATGAGAAAGTGTTTACAATGTGGTCAAATTTAACCCCAACAGAAACTAGATAACTTCCGGGATTAGTTTCCGGCCTTCAGATCAAAAGCACAGAGCTTGATGGCATTAAAACATGTTTTTAAGTAAGCCTAATAGCAATGAAAGATAAACTTAGATCTACAGAGAGAAAAACAAGACCATACGTACCATCTATTTAATTTGAATTATATAATAATATATAATATTTTCAAATAGTTGTGGTCAAGTGAAGAACAGCATTTTGCTTTAAAGCCAAAACTATTTAACTTTTCATGTAATGTGAAGTGAAACAAGCAGAACAAGTTTAAATGAAAACATGGGACGCGAGGCGAATTGACTCAATTTATATTGACTTATTTTCTTAACTCTGGTTGACAAGGACACCACACAGTTATCATATCGGACATTTTATAAGCAGGAATGTCAGTTAAATGTTCCCTGACGTTGTATTAACAACGATTAAACAAAGTTGAAAGCTTTGGTTGCCCAGAGTTTCAAAAGCGTTTCAAAAGACATAACATGGGTGGTGAATTCACATTTTAGGTCAAGTTGCCGAGAGGCAAGGCGTTATTCTGAAACAGTGAAACCGGAAGCTATGCTATTTTGTTTCTGCAGGATCTCAGACGAATCAGAAAATCAATTAAGTTATGAAAAATACCATTAATTGCCTTTCTTTGTCACTGGAACCCATGAAGAAATGGCGGCTCTCCAAACGCCGGACGTTTGAGGAAATATATTGTCCACCTAATGGAGTGTTTATCGACGTGAAAAAACACCTCAGCCGACCTGAATATTTACGTTTGATAGGTAAGTTAGCTTGGTAGCTAACCAGTGAAGTTGACATTAGCCATTTGGCTAATTAGCTGCACGGTAATTTGCTTTCTATGGGTAACGTCCACTGGAGAAGGTACGTGTCAGTAATTACGTGCTGATGAGGACGTTTTCTGATTAGCTACCCGTGGGGTTACGAGCCTGCAGTTTCTGAAAATGCCAATGACAATTTCAGCACTGTTATGCGACTGCATGTGAGGGTATTTCAGCTTCAGTTACCAGTCTAATAGCACGGTTTGTCCATGTATTGACACATACAAAAGCTAGCGTGTTAGCCTGTGTGCAAAAGGAAGCCTAATAGCTTTTGTCTGGTGAACACGCACCGCCTCAAATCACGTGTTTGTTTTCCAGTAGTTGTCATGTTTTTGACCTGATCACTATATGTCTGTATAAACTCACAATGTTTATATCACTGTTGTTTCCCCCGCTTACCATTATTATTATTTCTTTTAAAAAGATGGAGAGTGGAGCTATGTTTATTTTATGTGCATGCATGTTATCCCTCAAATATTTTGACATATTTCTTGCCACTTTACAATACTTTCTTTTTTTTACTTTAAAACAGTGAAAGTGAAATGATTATGGGTTTGAAATACACTCTGTCAACCTGCATGTGAGTATTAGTAGTATTTTCACATTATTCAGTTACTTTGTCCAGAGTGGGCATAAATAAAGAAGAAAATAATCAACATAGAAATTATTTTAAATATAATTTGGAGTTGCATTTTCTGCAGAAGTGGTGTTCAATGCAGTAATTATTTTACACAGTTGGTAAATTTAGTCCTTTATTTCTCCCAAAAAGATGAAAATGAGCTGATGGTTGTGGAATTCTGCGAGGGGACGTTGGAAAAAGGAGAGAGGCCTTCTGGAAGATGCCAAGGAAGAAACAACAGAATCCACAGCCAGTCAAGTGTAGGTACTGAGAGACTGTTTAGCGTTGAACAGTTGACACGCATCTTAACCACATTTCTTACAACTCATCTTGCGGATTTATTGCTGCGCCACATGAAGTCACACTTAATGTCTGCCGGTGCCATTCTGGCTGTTTGGTACATGTGTCCCCTTTCTAAGCTCACATCTGGACTCCAGCTGTCACTGGTGTTATAACACTGGGAAAGCAGCTGAAATGTTTTACATGAATAATTAGGACCAGTAGCACAAACTGGTAACATCGTGAATTTGATTGTAAACCGGAGGTTCTCACGATTAACCTCAGGTTTATGACTGTGTATATACATTTTACCATCATCTAATGAAAAAATAGACGTTCTATTAGTTTGCTGCTGGAGATACCGACAGAATAAAACTGTGCCATGGTCAATTTACCAGTACGTGGTAGTATAATGCTACCTAAATGGCCTGTCATGTGGCATGTCCTTGAACAAGCCTGAAGGTTTTTCAGAAAATTAACAGCTGGGTAGTGTTTTTTGGATGCCATCAAGCTTTTTAAAAAGTGACAATTTCAGGCATCATTAGCTGTAATTTCAGTGAATAACCCCATCTGTCAGCTGTTAGAGGCTCACAAAATGTTGCTGTGTGGGAAATTGAAGTTAATGCCACTGACAATTTCAGAGCCACTTCTAAATAAGCAGCATGTTTAAGTCCTCTGAAGTCTAAATCCTCTAAAGCATTATCAGACAAAAAAGTTGATTAGTTGTTTCTTTAGTAGTGCTCTTTTAAAAAGAGGTTCAGTATGTTACCTGCTGATATTGTAAAGTGATTGTAACTAAACATTTGGGAAGGTCCTTAAATGTTTGACTGTCTTTTGACTACAGTGAATTCTGAAGATGGTGTAGCAATTGAAGCTCCAGGAAACCTCCCTCTAGACACCGACTTCCTTCTAGGACAGGACCTTCAGCTTGGTGATCCTGATCATGACAAGATTCTAAGCCTGGAAAAGTTCTCAGGTTTGTCGTGAAAACTGGCAAAGGCCATAATCCGTACTATTTTAGTCCTGTTTTTAATGTAGCGCAAACCTGGCAGCACATTAGGATTCTGATGAGATACTTGACTGAGCTGGAGATGTAACGGAGAGAAAAGGGGAGTTTACGAAGATAAAGCTCCTCTCCTGGCTTTGAATAAAGTCCTAAAACGTCAAGCTGTAGGACTTTTCTGGTGAAATGAATCTCCCCATGTCGTAGAGTGGTTTAGATATGTGGGGAACAGATGAATGTGCAAACCAGTGCTCTTTCTACCCCTGCTCTTTGATCCAGCCTCATATTTGAATCTGCTTGAAACAAATGTCCTCTGCTAAATTCTGCAAGTGGTCAGAAAACAAATTTGATCCTTTAGGTCCACTGAAAGCCAGTTCAGATCTTTTTTCAGATTTTTTGGGGGAAACTTAGCTCTGAGTAGTTGTCACCGCCTTTCGGCTTTTCCCATCAGAGGTCACCACAGCGCATTGACCTTGACTCAAAAGGAAGGTTTGGAAGGAGTCTTAACCCAAAAGCCCCTCTTTACACAACCCTCGCATTTAACTGGAGTTGGGACAGGAGAGGACAAAGAACACCACTCCCTATGTTAAGCTGCATTTCAGCCAACTGGGGGTTCAGTGTCCTGCCCAAAGAGACGTCCACATGTAGCTGAGCACGTGAACTACCGACTCGCCCACCAGAAGGCAGCCATTCTTACCTCTGAGCCACCCCTACCCCTAAAGCCAGCTCTGAGCAGTTGGTGACTACAGATCGGCTCCGTCCTTACATACAGTCTGCTATGGGCAAGCTGAATTGAATAAGCACGTGAATTTGCTAAGAACAAGATTTAGATTTTAACAAGGAAACTTGTTCAATAGAATAAATGTTGGTTGCCTGTGAGGCAATGACCCCAGTGCTCCACCACTGCACTAACAGTTCTCTTACTGTTTTGAAACATTTTCCTTTCGATAAGATCTTAGCTAATTGCAGATCAAATGTGCATAGTGTAGACCGAACAATAAGATCACAGGCCTTGGTCCCTTTAACATACTGCATGCATTGAACCATATGGTTTTTACTCTCAGCAGCAATATCTCTTTCTCCCCCCCTCGATTTTTCACTTTTTACCAAAGTGCGGGTTTTTGTGGTCTGCCTGTGGTGACTAGCAGCCCATCTGTGCTGCAGTCAGAGAAATTGAAGAAGCGGGGCTCTTTGTGATCTAAAAAATGGAGGAGAAGAAAAAGAAACTGAGACACCAATGTTATATAAGGGTCATAAAAATAGGACCATTACCATCAAGGACACCATTATAAGAAGGCTTTTATTCATCATCATCATCATCATCATCATCATCATCATCATCATCATCATCATCATCATC